>CM068348.1:3992500-4182500 GCA_034769755.1 Odontamblyopus lacepedii
GTTTAGTCCTGGTTTAGTCCTGGTTTAGTCCTGGTTTAGTCCTCACCCTCCTGTTTAAACGTCACAGATTTTGTAGATGGAAAAGTTGAAGTTTCTTTCAGTTCAGACTCAGACTCAGTTCTTCAGTTCTGATCGCTGCCGTTTCCTGTTCATAAACACGACATTTGAAATAAACTCTTCACTTACGGTTTAATTCTTGCTTCTTAAAACCGTTCAGCGCTGCAGGTTTGGACGATATTTAAATCCTTTTCGGGGCGGTTTTTTAAAGCTAAAAATAACGACACATTTTGCATAAACCCCCCGTTCCTTCACACCACAAACAGAAGAACCGACGCTCAGTGATTTCAGTGACACAAACAGTTTATTTTTATATTAATTTCCATTTTATTTTAAAGTCAGTGCTGCTTCAACTCGCCTACGGTTTTCCGCACAGACACGGGGAACGCGCCATTCCCTTTTTCAGACACGACGTTACAGCTGCGACGGTCACGACATAAAGTGCACGAGGAGGAGGAATGGCGGAAGCGATTTTGGACACAAACGGGGATTTTCTTCTCCGCAGTTTTCAGAAGTTCTTCTTGAGGAAGTTGATGAGTCCGTTCGTGGAGGAATCGTGAGAAGAAACCTCGGAACCGTCCTTCAGCTCCGGCTCGATCTTCTTCGCCAACTGTTTACCGAGTTCAACGCTGGAGGGGAAAAAACGGGGAATTAGTCATTTTCGTAGCATATTATAATACTACTACTAAAAGTGAATCTCTATTTATAAAACACTTCATACAAACTGCAAAGAATAGTAAAAAACACATAAAAATAGCACGTAAAAGGCGAAAAAAACAGTAAATGAAGCAACAAATCAGATTAATTCTAATAAATAAAGAAATAAAAGAGAAGAAGTAGAAAATAAAACCAGTTAACGGAAGGTGAACAGATAAAAGTGGGTTTTAAGAAGTGATTTAAAGATGATCCTGATGGTGCAGCCTCGTTTCCTCAGGTCGTTCCAGAGTCGAGGCTCCGGTTTAGCCCTGGTTTAGGCCCTGGTTTAGGCCCTGGTTTAGGCCCTGGTTTAGGCCCTGATTTAGTCCTGGTTTAGTCCTGGTTTAGGCCCGGTTTAGCCCCGGTTTAGTCTTGGTTTAGCCCCGGTTTAGCCCCGGTTTAGTCCTGGTTTAGCCCCGGTTTAGCCCCGGTTTAGCCTCGGTTTAGCCCCGGTTTAGCCCCGGTTTGGCCCCGGTTTAGGCCCTGGTTTAGGCCCTGGTTTAGGCCCTGGTTTAGTCCTGGTTTAGTCCTGGTTCAGTCCTGGTTCAGTTCTGGTTTAGTCCTGGTTTAGTCCTGGTTTAGCCCTGGTTTAGTCCTGGATTTAGTCCTGGTTTAGTCCTGGTTTAGTCCTGGTTCAGTCCTGGTTCAGTCCTGGTTCAGTCCTGGTTCAGTACTGGATTAGACCTGATTTAGTCCTGGTTCAGTCCTGGTTCAGTTCTGGTTCAGTCCTGGTTTAGTCCTGGTTCAGTACTGGTTTAGTCCTGGTTTAGTCCTGGTTTAGTTCTGGTTCAGTACTGGTTCAGTCCTGGTTTAGTCCTGGTTTAGTCCTGGTTTAGTTCTGGTTCAGTACTGGTTCAGTCCTGGTTTAGTCCTGGTTTAGTACTGGTTCAGTACTGGTTCAGTCCTGGTTTAGTCCTGGTTTAGTTCTGGTTCAGTCCTGGTTCAGTCCTGGTTTAGTCCTGGTTTAGTTCTGGTTCAGTCCTGGTTCAGTTCTGGTTTAGTCCTGGTTTAGTCCTGGTTTAGTCCTGGTTCAGTCCTGGTTCAGTCCTGGTTCAGTCCTGGTTCAGTCCTGGTTTAGTTCTGGTTCAGTCCTGGTTCAGTCCTGGTTTAGTCCTGGTTTAGTCCTGGTTCAGTTCTGGTTTAGCCCCGGTTTAGTCCCGGTTTAGTCCTGGTTTAGCCCTGTTTTAGTCCCGTTTTAGACCTGGTTCAGTTCTGGTTTAGACCTGATTTAGTCCTGGTTCAGTTCTGGTTCAGTCCTGGTTTAGCCCTGGTTTAGCCCTGGTTTAGTCCTGGTTTAGCCCTGGTTTAGTCCTGGTTCAGTCCTGGTTTAGCCCTGGTTTAGCCCTGGTTTAGTCCTGGATTTAGTCCTGGTTTAGCCCTGGTTTAGCCCTGGTTTAGTCCTGGATTTAGTCCTGGATTTAGTCCTGGTTTAGCCCTGGTTTAGTCCTGGTTTAGTCCTGGATTTAGTCCTGGATTTAGTCCTGGTTCAGTTCTGGTTCAGTCCTGGTTTAGCCCTGGTTTAGTCCTGGTTTAGCCCTGGTTTAGCCCTGGTTTAGCCCTGGTTTAGTCCTGGTTCAGTCCTGGTTTAGCCCTGGTTTAGTCCTGGTTTAGCCCTGGTTTAGTCCTGGATTTAGTCCTGGTTTAGCCCTGGTTTAGCCCTGGTTTAGTCCTGGATTTAGTCCTGGATTTAGTCCTGGTTTAGCCCTGGTTTAGCCCTGGTTTAGCCCTGGATTTAGTCCTGGATTTAGTCCTGGATTTAGTCCTGGTTCAGTTCTGGTTCAGTCCTGGTTTAGCCCTGGTTTAGCCCTGGTTTAGTCCTGGTTTAGCCCTGGTTTAGTCCTGGTTTAGCCCTGGTTTAGCCCTGGTTTAGCCCTGGATTTAGTCCTGATTTAGTCCTGATTTAGTCCTGGTTTAGTCCTGGTTTAGTCCTGGTTTAGTCCTGGTTTAGTCCTGGTTTAGTCCTGGTTTAGTCCTGGTTTAGTCCTGGTTTAGTCCTGGATTTAGCCCTGGATTTAGTCCTGGTTTAGCCCTGGTTTAGCCCTGGTTTAGCCCTGGTTTAGTCCTGGATTTAGTCCTGGATTTAGTCCTGGTTTAGTCCTGGTTTAGTCCTGGTTTAGTCCTGGTTTAGTCCTGGTTTAGTCCTGGTTTAGTCCTGGTTTAGTCCTGGTTTAGTCCTCACCCTCCTGTTTAAACGTCACAGATTTTGTAGATGGAAAAGTTGAAGTTTCTTTCAGTTCAGACTCAGACTCAGTTCTTCAGTTCTGATCGCTGCCGTTTCCTGTTCATAAACACGACATTTGAAATAAACTCTTCACTTACGGTTTAATTCTTGCTTCTTAAAACCGTTCAGCGCTGCAGGTTTGGACGATATTTAAATCCTTTTCGGGGCGGTTTTTTAAAGCTAAAAATAACGACACATTTTGCATAAACCCCCCGTTCCTTCACACCACAAACAGAAGAACCGACGCTCAGTGATTTCAGTGACACAAACAGTTTATTTTTATATTAATTTCCATTTTATTTTAAAGTCAGTGCTGCTTCGACTCGCCTACGGTTTTCCGCACAGACACGGGGAACGCGCGATTCCCTTTTTCAGACACGACGTTACAGCTGCGATGGTCACGACATAAAGTGCACGAGGAGGAATGGCGGAAGCGATTTCAGACACAAACGGGGATTTTCTTCTCCGCAGTTTTCAGAAGTTCTTCTTGAGGAAGTTGATGAGTCCGTTCGTGGAGGAATCGTGAGAAGAAACCTCGGAACCGTCCTTCAGCTCCGGCTCGATCTTCTTCGCCAACTGTTTACCGAGTTCAACGCTGGAGGGGAAAAACAGGGAAAAAAGCGAGGAATTAGTCGTTTTCGTAGTATATTATAATACTACTACTAAAAGTGAATCTCTATTTATAAAACACTTCATACAAGCTGCAAAGAATAGTAAAAAACACATAAAAATAGCACGTAAAAGGCGAAAAAAACAGTAAATGAAGCAACAAATCAGATTAATTCTAATAAATAAAGAAATAAAAGAGAAGACGTAGGAAATAAAACCAGTTAACGGAAGGTGAACCGATAAAAGTGGGTTTTAAGAAGTGATTTAAAGATGATCCTGATGGTGCAGCCTCGTTTCCTCAGGTCGTTCCAGAGTCGAGGCTCCGGTTTAGCCCTGGTTTAGCCCTGGTTTAGCCCTGGTTTAGCCCTGGTTTAGTCCTGGTTTAGCCCTGGTTTAGCCCTGGTTTAGTCCTGGTTTAGTCCTGGTTTAGTCCTGGTTTAGGCCCTGGTTTAGGCCCTGGTTTAGGCCCTGGTTTAGGCCCTGGTTTAGGCCCTGGTTTAGGCCCTGGTTTAGTCCTGGTTTAGTCCTGGTTTAGCCCCGGTTTAGCCCCGGTTTAGGCCCGGTTTAGCCCCGGTTTGGTCTTGGTTTAGCCCCGGTTTAGCCTCGGTTTAGCCCCGGTTTGGCCCCGGTTTGGCCCCGGTTTGGCCCCGGTTTAGTCCTGGTTTAGCCCCGGTTTAGCCCCGGTTTGGCCCCGGTTTAGCCCTGGTTTAGCCCCGGTTTAGTCCTGGTTTAGCCCTGGTTTAGCCCTGGTTTAGCCCTGGTTTAGTCCTGGTTTAGTCCTGGTTTAGTCCTGGTTTAGTCCTGGTTTAGTCCTGGTTTAGTCCTGGTTTAGCCCTGGTTTAGCCCTGGTTTAGTCCTGGTTTAGCCCTGGTTTAGCCCTGGTTTAGCCCTGGTTTAGACCTGGTTTAGCCCTGGTTTAGTCCTGGTTTAGCCCTGGTTTAGCCCTGGTTTAGCCCTGGTTTAGTCCTGGTTTAGCCCTGGTTTAGCCCTGGTTTAGCCCTGGTTTAGACCTGGTTTAGTCCTGGTTTAGTCCTGGTTTAGCCCTGGTTTAGCCCTGGTTTAGTCCTGGTTTAGTCCTGGTTTAGACCTGGTTTAGTCCTGGTTTAGTCCTGGTTTAGTCCTGGTTTAGCCCTGGTTTAGTCCTGGTTTAGTCCTGGTTTAGTCCTGGTTCAGCCCTGGTTTAGCCCTGGTTTAGTCCTGGTTTAGCCCTGGTTTTAGCCCTGGTTTAGTCCTGGTTTAGCCCTGGTTTAGTCCTGGTTTAGCCCCGGTTTAGCCCTGGTTTAGCCCCGGTTTAGCCCTGGTAGTCACTATATATCTGAGGTGGTTTTTCGCAGGGTTTCGTGCTCCAGTCACAGGAGTTTATGAGCAGAACTCTGCGTCACGACGTTTATTTCACCTCAACACGATCAGGCGGTTCTTTGGTCAGCGTCTGTGGAGAGACGGAGCGACGCGGCTGATCTGTGCGTCTATCGAAACCCTTTTTTAACACATTTTTACAACAATTTAACCTTTTCTAAATGTAACTTTTTCATGTTTTTTTTTATCATATTTAATTAACTTTTTTAGCTACTCACATTTAAATGTTTTTTATCAATATTTGTGTGTTTTTTTTTCGCATTTTTAACACGGGGAAACATAAGACTGAAGAGGATCTTTTCCACTGTTTACGTTTTGTTTGCTTTTCGACTGGAGGTTGGACCTGAAGCCGTTACGATCGTTTCGGAGTAAATAATCAATTAAACACGACGACGACAACAGCAGCAGCAGCGAACACGTCCACAGAGGAGAAACGACGGAGCAGATTGTGGAGGCTGAAGACCGGCAAAAGGAAAAGTTCTGAAACGTCACTTTGGTGGAGGCCCGAAACGAGCTTTAAAAGTGTTCAGTAAAATCTTCAGATCATTTCTAAAACCCACAGTTAAACCAAAGAGAAGAGAAGCAAAACAGGGGAAAGTGTCGATGTTTGAGAGATTTGGAGTCGAGGCCGGAGAAGAGGGAGTTTCAACAGTCTGAACTAGTGCTGAATTTAACAGAAACGCACAAATAAACTAAAGCAGAAATGGTGTCAAAGGAGCAACACTGACCCCCACTGGTCGTAGCTGTTAATGTTCCAGACGACGCCCTGGATGAAGATCTTGTGCTCGTACATGGCTGAAAACACGAGGAATAAACTCAGATATTTGTGCATAAAGAACATTTTTATAAAAACATGACAAACTAAAGTGGACTCACCGATGAGAGATCCCAGAATGAACGGAGTCAGTTTCTTGAACACGATGGAGTTACTGGGTTTGTTTCCCTCAAACACCTCACGGGAAAAACACACAATAATGTTTTTGAAGTGAGATTCATTAAGGTTTATCGTCAATGTCACAAGTAAACGAACAAACGAAAATACATTCAGATCATCACTGGTGAGTTCATGAAGTGCAAATACTGGAACTGTGAAAACTCCCGACACCGACTTTACAGTTTGAACCGAGATTTAAAACAATTATTGATGCTGAGAGAACGTGGAGAAGAAGAGACTTATTACCTGGTTCAGTCCCGGTTTAGTCCTGGTTTAGTCCCGGTTTAGTCCCGGTTTAGACCCGGTTTAGTCCCGGTTTAGTCCCGGTTTAGTCCCGGTTTAGTCCCGGTTTAGTCCCGGTTTAGTCCCGGTTTAGACCCGGTTTAGTCCCGGTTTAGACCCGGTTTAGACCCGGTTTAGTCCCGGTTTAGTCCCGGTTTAGTCCCGGTTTAGTCCCGGTTTAGACCCGGTTTAGTCCCGGTTTAGACCCGGTTTAGACCCGGTTTAGTCCCGGTTTAGTCCCGGTTTAGTCCCGGTTTAGTCCCGGTTTAGTCCCGGTTTAGACCCGGTTTAGTCCCGGTTTAGTCCCGGTTTAGTCCCGGTTTAGTCCCGGTTTAGTCCCGGTTTAGTCCCGGTTTAGTCCCGGTTTAGTCCCGGTTTAGTCCCGGTCTAACCACTAACAGAATTTTTTTTATTTTACAATCGGCGACAGAAATCGTGAACCAACTGATTTTTTCCATGACCGAAGCCAAAACTGTTATTTTGGTTTATTTTTGGACTAATGACTAATGACAGTAATAACTACACTGCTCTGCATAATTATAATAAAGGAAATATTATATCTAAAGACCTGTTTAATCCATTTATGAGCAAATTTCATTTCATTTTTCAGTTCATCAAATTTCATGATGCAATTTAACCCCTTAACGCCTCAAGTTATATAGATATATATTTAAAAAAATGGTTTGTGCATTTTTGCCTTTACGTAGATTAAACTGAGATATTAATTTGACTATAGCAAAAAATAAATAAATAGAAATGTGGCCATGTTAGAAACAAGCACTTGCCAAAAGCTCCTAGAAGGTTTTGCATCTGCACTAACGGCACTGGGGGAAGCAGCCGCCGTCTCGCCTTATGTCTCGATCCAAACAGTCGGTCGCAGATTTGTGACGCTCGACGTCGAGGTTAATAAAAGCGGAGAGTTTCCCCTTTTAAATGCACTTTATTTCATGTTTTTATGAGCTTCAGAGGCCGAGATATTAAAGGTTTTCATAAACAATTCTTCAAAAACCCTCAGGGGATAAGGACCTTTACTCCACAATAGGTTTTTATAGGCGTTTTTTGCAGGCGTTTTGGGTGTGAATGAGTGAACTAAAAACCTGTAAGAGCTAAAAAGAGCGCAGAGCTGCACCTAAGTGTTCAAATAAAGCTCAACAAACTTTAAGCTTTAACAGGCAACAGCCAAAACTCTAAAAAGTGCAAATATTGGCCTGATATATCGATCGATCTCGAGCTAATAGTTATTTTGGGCTGTTATTATCATTATTTTCAGTCTCTTTATGGTTTTGGATGAAGAAAGTTGGGACTGTAATGCAAAAACAATGACGTTAGATCACAGGTGTCAAACATGCGGCCCGGGGGCCAGATCCGGCCCTCCAAGACCTTTAATTTGGCCCTCGGCTGATTTTCTATTAAAATATAAAAAAATTTCAGATTTTTCTGGTAATTTTCTGCGCAGCTTAGCATAGCAGCGTCTCCAGTGCTTCTGTGCGTGGCGCCTCCACCAGACAAATGAAGACTTGCCTCTTTTCAAACGCTCTTAAAGGACGATCGTTTTGACTGTTGACCGTGACACCCTCATCAGCAAAATGTCAAAAATAAGAAAAGTGGAGCTGAGTGCAGGATTTTCCAAGAAAAATTGACTTATTCTTATTTGTTCACGAAGGTGAATGGGAAACCTGTGCTTGGTGTGTTTGCAACAAGTGGCGACGCTCAAGGAATATGATCTTAAACACCACTACGAGACACTGTGAAAAATACAATAACTTGAACAGAGAATTGAGAAGACAGAAGATAAACGAATTATTGCTGGGACTGAAGAAACAGACGTCTGTTTTCACCCAGGGGCCAAGAGGTCAGTGATGCTGCTGTGAAAGCAACCTAACCTAGCATAATATTATAATATTTTGTAAAATAAAATAAAATAAACAAAATTTCTGTAATAGATTTGCATTTCTCTGCACAAATATTTGGACTTATTGCTATTTTTGAGGTATATATGCCATGAGTTTTCTGATCCGGCCCCTTTAAAGTCAAAATTGGTTGTATACGGCCCCCGGACCAAAATGAGTTTGACGCCCCTGCGTTAGATGATCAGGAACGGCTCCGGTTCCTCTGAAGATCTCTCGGACCTCGTGGCGTTACTTTTCTTACTTTGTGCGGCAGCAGCTTCTGCAGCGCGTCTCCACTCAGGCCTCCAGCCTCCAGCTCAGCCCGAGCCTCAGACGCCGTTTTCCCCTTCATCAACGCTTCGGTCTGGGCCAGGAAATTCGCCACCAGGATCTGCAAAGGCAACGAGACGTCAGGGAGTCGATCCCGGAAGCGGCTTCCCGAGGAGACGGGTTCCGTACCTTGTGATGCAGGTTGTTTCTGATCGGATGCTGGGACTGCGCCGGAATGAGGAAGTCGCAAGGAATCATACGAGTTCCTGCAAAACAAAGAAAAAACAGATTTGTGGAGGAGTTTGTCCCTCCAGTGTTTCTAAAGTTCAGGTTTGTAAAGACGCTGAACACATTTGGGAAGCAGCTGCACCACATTTAACGACTGATCTGAAGTAGGGACGAGCCGATTAGTCGATTAAGCCATAAGAGACCGGATCAGGTTCATTTTAATGGACAAACTGAACGTCGGCGTCTGTAGCCTGAGGAGTCGAGGTCTGAGCACAAACTCTGGAGCCTCACAGTCCCACGGCTCGGCTCTGGCTCCTTGGAGATCCCTATATTCCTCAGAGTGCGTTTACCTGTTTCAGTATGCCAGTTATGATATTTTTTTTTTTTGAGTGTCCCGGTTTCACATGTTTACGCAGCATCTGCAACGCGACATACGCACAGAACAGACTCGGCATCAGCAGAACATCCTCTGTCACAGGGAGAACACTCATATTCACTGAGTCACAGGGAGAACACTCATATTCACCGAGTCACAGGGAGAACACTCATATTCACTGAGTCACAGGGAGAACACTCATATTCACTGAGTCACAGGGAGAACACTCATATTCACTGAGTCACAGGGAGAACACTCATATTCACTGAGTCACAGGGAGAACACTCATATTCACTGAGTCACAGGGAGAACACTCATATTCACTGAGTCACAGGGAGAACACTCATATTCACCGAGTCACAGGGAGAACACTCATATTCACTGAGTCACAGGGAGAACACTCATATTCACCGAGTCACAGGGAGAACACTCATATTCACCGAGTCACAGGGAGAACACTCATATTCACTGAGTCACAGGGAGAACACTCGTATTCACCGAGTCACAGGGAGAACACTCATATTCACAGAGTCACAGGGAGAACACTCGTATTCACCGAGTCGAGTCCTTTAGTCCCACAGAAGCTGAAGCAGCAGCACAAGGAAAGAGCTGCTTTTTTCAGCTCTTACAGTTTATGCAAATGAGCCGTGAGGTTTTAAGTTTAGTTTGTGTAAAACATAAACAAATGTTTAAATCTGCATTAAACACATTCTGATCTCACACTGATGAGGCTCTGGAGTCAGGAGGTTTAGATGTTTAAAGTTGAGTTTATTTATGCAGATTAATAATAGTAATAATACTGATGATCATTTTAATATAAAATGTTAATGATTAATCGAAAATCGATCGTTAATTTTCCCACTGATCGATTAAGAACATTTTATCTTATGCCCGTCCCTGATCTGAATCGTCTCAGACCGGGACTCTATCTGTGTGTATAAAGGAAAGTGTGTGTTATATCTGTGTGTATAAAGGAAAGTGTGTGTTATATCTGTGTGTATAAAGGAAAGTGTGTGTTATATCTGTGTGTATAAAGGAAAGTGTGTGTTATACCTGTGTGTATAAAGGAAAGTGTGTGTTATATCTGGTGTATAATGGAAAGTGTGTGTTATATCTGGTGTATAAAGGAAAGTGTGTGTTATATCTGTGTGTATAAAGGAAAGTGTGTGTTATATCTGGTGTATAATGGAAAGTGTGTGTTATATCTGTGTGTATAAAGGAAAGTGTGTGTTATATCTGTGTGTATAAAGGAAAGTGTGTGTTATATCTGGTGTATAATGGAAAGTGTGTGTTATATCTGTGTGTATAAAGGAAAGTGTGTGTTATATCTGGTGTATAAAGGAAAGTGTGTGTTATATCTGTGTGTATAAAGGAAAGTGTGTGTTATATCTGCGTGTATAATGGAAAGTGTGTGTTATATCTGCGTGTATAATGGAAAGTGTGTGTTATATCTGTGTGTATAAAGGAAAGTGTGTGTTATATCTGTGTGTATAAAGGAAAGTGTGTGTTATATCTGTGTGTATAAAGGAAAGTGTGTGTTATATCTGGTGTATAATGGAAAGTGTGTGTTATATCTGTGTGTATAAAGGAAAGTGTGTGTTATATCTGGTGTATAAAGGAAAGTGTGTGTTATATCTGTGTGTATAAAGGAAAGTGTGTGTTATATCTGGTGTATAAAGGAAAGTGTGTGTTATATCTGTGTGTATAAAGGAAAGTGTGTGTTATATCTGGTGTATAATGGAAAGTGTGTGTTATATCTGTGTGTATAAAGGAAAGTGTGTGTTATATCTGTGTGTATAAAGGAAAGTGTGTGTTATACCTGTGTGTATAAAGGAAAGTGTGTGTTATATCTGTGTATAAAGGAAAGTGTGTGTTATATGTGTGTGTATAAAGGAAAGTGTGTGTTATATCTGGTGTATAATGGAAAGTGTGTGTTATATCTGTGTGTATAAAGGAAAGTGTGTGTTATATCTGTGTGTATAAAGGAAAGTGTGTGTTATACCTGTGTGTATAAAGGAAAGTGTGTGTTATATCTGCGTATAAAGGAAAGTGTGTGTTATATCTGCGTGTATAAAGGAAAGTGTGTGTTATATCTGCGTGTATAAAGGAAAGTGTGTGTTATATCTGTGTGTATAAAGGAAAGTGTGTGTTATACCTGTGTGTATAAAGGAAAGTGTGTGTTATATCTGGTGTATAATGGAAAGTGTGTGTTATATCTGGTGTATAAAGGAAAGTGTGTGTTATATCTGTGTGTATAAAGGAAAGTGTGTGTTATATCTGTGTGTATAAAGGAAAGTGTGTGTTATATCTGGTGTATAAAGGAAAGTGTGTGTTATATCTGTGTGTATAAAGGAAAGTGTGTGTTATATCTGGTGTATAATGGAAAGTGTGTGTTATATCTGTGTGTATAAAGGAAAGTGTGTGTTCTATCTGTGTGTATAAAGGAAAGTGTGTGTTATATCTGCGTGTATAAAGGAAAGTGTGTGTTCTATCTGTGTGTATAAAGGAAAGTGTGTGTTATATCTGTGTGTATAAAGGAAAGTGTGTGTTATATCTGTGTGTATAAAGGAAAGTGTGTGTTATATCTGGTGTATAATGGAAAGTGTGTGTTATATCTGTGTGTATAAAGGAAAGTGTGTGTTCTATCTGTGTGTATAAAGGAAAGTGTGTGTTATATCTGGTGTATAATGGAAAGTGTGTGTTATATCTGTGTGTATAATGGAAAGTGTGTGTTATATCTGGTGTATAATGGAAAGTGTGTGTTATATCTGTGTGTATAAAGGAAAGTGTGTGTTATATCTGTGTGTATAAAGGAAAGTGTGTGTTATATCTGGTGTATAATGGAAAGTGTGTGTTATATCTGTGTGTATAAAGGAAAGTGTGTGTTCTATCTGTGTGTATAAAGGAAAGTGTGTGTTATATCTGGTGTATAATGGAAAGTGTGTGTTATATCTGTGTGTATAATGGAAAGTGTGTGTTATATCTGGTGTATAAAGGAAAGTGTGTGTTATATCTGCGTGTATAAAGGAAAGTGTGTGTTATACCTGTGTGTATAAAGGAAAGTGTGTGTTATATCTGGTGTATAATGGAAAGTGTGTGTTATATCTGGTGTATAAAGGAAAGTGTGTGTTATATCTGTGTGTATAAAGGAAAGTGTGTGTTATATCTGTGTGTATAAAGGAAAGTGTGTGTTATATCTGGTGTATAATGGAAAGTGTGTGTTATATCTGTGTGTATAAAGGAAAGTGTGTGTTATATCTGTGTGTATAAAGGAAAGTGTGTGTTATATCTGGTGTATAATGGAAAGTGTGTGTTATATCTGTGTGTATAAAGGAAAGTGTGTGTTATATCTGGTGTATAAAGGAAAGTGTGTGTTATATCTGTGTGTATAAAGGAAAGTGTGTGTTATATCTGCGTGTATAATGGAAAGTGTGTGTTATATCTGGTGTATAATGGAAAGTGTGTGTTATATCTGTGTGTATAAAGGAAAGTGTGTGTTATATCTGTGTGTATAAAGGAAAGTGTGTGTTATATCTGTGTGTATAAAGGAAAGTGTGTGTTATATCTGGTGTATAAAGGAAAGTGTGTGTTATATCTGTGTGTATAAAGGAAAGTGTGTGTTATATCTGGTGTATAAAGGAAAGTGTGTGTTATATCTGTGTGTATAAAGGAAAGTGTGTGTTATATCTGGTGTATAATGGAAAGTGTGTGTTATATCTGTGTGTATAAAGGAAAGTGTGTGTTATATCTGTGTGTATAAAGGAAAGTGTGTGTTATACCTGTGTGTATAAAGGAAAGTGTGTGTTATATCTGTGTATAAAGGAAAGTGTGTGTTATATGTGTGTGTATAAAGGAAAGTGTGTGTTATATCTGGTGTATAATGGAAAGTGCGTGTTATATCTGTGTGTATAAAGGAAAGTGTGTGTTATATCTGTGTGTATAAAGGAAAGTGTGTGTTATACCTGTGTGTATAAAGGAAAGTGTGTGTTATATCTGTGTATAAAGGAAAGTGTGTGTTATATCTGCGTGTATAAAGGAAAGTGTGTGTTATATCTGCGTGTATAAAGGAAAGTGTGTGTTATATCTGTGTGTATAAAGGAAAGTGTGTGTTATACCTGTGTGTATAAAGGAAAGTGTGTGTTATATCTGGTGTATAATGGAAAGTGTGTGTTATATCTGGTGTATAAAGGAAAGTGTGTGTTATATCTGTGTGTATAAAGGAAAGTGTGTGTTATATCTGTGTGTATAAAGGAAAGTGTGTGTTATATCTGGTGTATAAAGGAAAGTGTGTGTTATATCTGTGTGTATAAAGGAAAGTGTGTGTTATATCTGGTGTATAATGGAAAGTGTGTGTTATATCTGTGTGTATAAAGGAAAGTGTGTGTTCTATCTGTGTGTATAAAGGAAAGTGTGTGTTATATCTGTGTGTATAAAGGAAAGTGTGTGTTCTATCTGTGTGTATAAAGGAAAGTGTGTGTTATATCTGTGTGTATAAAGGAAAGTGTGTGTTATATCTGTGTGTATAAAGGAAAGTGTGTGTTATATCTGGTGTATAATGGAAAGTGTGTGTTATATCTGTGTGTATAAAGGAAAGTGTGTGTTCTATCTGTGTGTATAAAGGAAAGTGTGTGTTATATCTGGTGTATAATGGAAAGTGTGTGTTATATCTGTGTGTATAATGGAAAGTGTGTGTTATATCTGGTGTATAATGGAAAGTGTGTGTTATATCTGTGTGTATAAAGGAAAGTGTGTGTTATATCTGTGTGTATAAAGGAAAGTGTGTGTTATATCTGTGTATAATGGAAAGTGTGTGTTATATCTGTGTGTATAAAGGAAAGTGTGTGTTATATCTGGTGTATAATGGAAAGTGTGTGTTATATCTGTGTGTATAAAGGAAAGTGTGTGTTCTATCTGTGTGTATAAAGGAAAGTGTGTGTTATATCTGGTGTATAAAGGAAAGTGTGTGTTATACCTGTGTGTATAAAGGAAAGTGTGTGTTATATCTGCGTGTATAAAGGAAAGTGTGTGTTATATCTGCGTGTATAAAGGAAAGTGTGTGTTATATCTGGTGTATAATGGAAAGTGTGTGTTATATCTGCGTGTATAAAGGAAAGTGTGTGTTATATCTGCGTGTATAATGGAAAGTGTGTGTTATATCTGTGTGTATAAAGGAAAGTGTGTGTTATATCTGCGTGTATAATGGAAAGTGTGTGTTATATCTGGTGTATAATGGAAAGTGTGTGTTATATCTGCGTGTATAAAGGAAAGTGTGTGTTATATCTGCGTGTATAAAGGAAAGTGTGTGTTATATCTGCGTGTATAAAGGAAAGTGTGTGTTCTATCTGTGTGTATAAAGGAAAGTGTGTGTTATATCTGCGTGTATAAAGGAAAGTGTGTGTTATATCTGTGTGTATAAAGGAAAGTGTGTGTTATATCTGTGTGTATAAAGGAAAGTGTGTGTTATATCTGTGTGTATAAAGGAAAGTGTGTGTTATATCTGTGTGTATAAAGGAAAGTGTGTGTTATATCTGTGTGTATAAAGGAAAGTGTGTGTTATATCTGTGTGTATAAAGGAAAGTGTGTGTTATATCTGTGTGTATAAAGGAAAGTGTGTGTTATATCTGTGTGTATAAAGGAAAGTGTGTGTTATATCTGTGTGTATAATGGAAAGTGTGTGTTATATCTGTGTGTATAAAGGAAAGTGTGTGTTATATCTGTGTGTATAAAGGAAAGTGTGTGTTATATCTGTGTGTATAAAGGAAAGTGTGTGTTATATCTGTGTGTATAAAGGAAAGTGTGTGTTATATCTGTGTGTATAAAGGAAAGTGTGTGTTATACCTGTGTGTATAAAGGAAAGTGTGTGTTATACCTGTGTGTATAAAGGAAAGTGTGTGTTATATCTGGTGTATAATGGAAAGTGTGTGTTATATCTGGTGTATAAAGGAAAGTGTGTGTTATATCTGTGTGTATAAAGGAAAGTGTGTGTTATATCTGTGTGTATAAAGGAAAGTGTGTGTTATATCTGGTGTATAATGGAAAGTGTGTGTTATATCTGGTGTATAAAGGAAAGTGTGTGTTATATCTGTGTGTATAAAGGAAAGTGTGTGTTATATCTGGTGTATAATGGAAAGTGTGTGTTATATCTGTGTGTATAAAGGAAAGTGTGTGTTCTATCTGTGTGTATAAAGGAAAGTGTGTGTTATATCTGCGTGTATAAAGGAAAGTGTGTGTTCTATCTGTGTGTATAAAGGAAAGTGTGTGTTATATCTGTGTGTATAAAGGAAAGTGTGTGTTATATCTGTGTGTATAAAGGAAAGTGTGTGTTATATCTGGTGTATAATGGAAAGTGTGTGTTATATCTGTGTGTATAAAGGAAAGTGTGTGTTATATCTGGTGTATAATGGAAAGTGTGTGTTATATCTGTGTGTATAAAGGAAAGTGTGTGTTCTATCTGGTGTATAATGGAAAGTGTGTGTTATATCTGTGTGTATAAAGGAAAGTGTGTGTTATATCTGTGTGTATAAAGGAAAGTGTGTGTTATATCTGTGTGTATAAAGGAAAGTGTGTGTTATATCTGTGTGTATAAAGGAAAGTGTGTGTTATATCTGGTGTATAATGGAAAGTGTGTGTTATATCTGTGTGTATAAAAGGAAAGTGTGTGTTATATCTGGTGTATAATGGAAAGTGTGTGTTATATCTGTGTGTATAAAGGAAAGTGTGTGTTATATCTGCGTGTATAAAGTGTGTGTTATATCTGTGTGTATAAAGGAAAGTGTGTGTTATATGTGTGTGTATAAAGGAAAGTGTGTGTTATATCTGTGTGTATAAAGGAAAGTGTGTGTTATATCTGTGTGTATAAAGGAAAGTGTGTGTTATATCTGTGTGTATAAAGGAAAGTGTGTGTTATATCTGTGTGTATAAAGGAAAGTGTGTGTTATATCTGCGTGTATAAAGGAAAGTGTGTGTTATATCTGGGTGTATAAAGGAAAGTGGGTGTTATATCTGTGTGTATAAAGGAAAGTGTGTGTTATATGTGTGTGTATAAAGGAAAGTGTGTGTTATATGTGTGTGTATAAAGGAAAGTGTGTGTTATATCTGTGTGTATAAAGGAAAGTGTGTGTTATATCTGTGTGTATAAAGGAAAGTGTGTGTTATATCTGTGTGTATAAAGGAAAGTGAGTGTTATCTGTGTGTATAAAGGAAAGTGTGTGTTATATCTGCGTGTATAAAGGAAAGTGTGTGTTATATCTGTGTGTATAAAGGAAAGTGTGTGTTATATCTGTGTGTATAAAGGAAAGTGTGTGTTATATCTGCGTGTATAAAGGAAAGTGTGTGTTATATCTGCGTGTATAAAGGAAAGTGTGTGTTATATCTGCGTGTATAAAGGAAAGTGTGTGTTATATCTGCGTGTATAAAGGAAAGTGTGTGTTATATCTGCGTGTATAAAGGAAAGTGTGTGTTATATCTGCGTGTATAAAGGAAAGTGTGTGTTATATCTGCGTGTATAAAGGAAAGTGTGTGTTATATCTGCGTGTATAAAGGAAAGTGTGTGTTATATCTGTGTGTATAAAGGAAAGTGTGTGTTATATCTGTGTGTATAAAGGAAAGTGTGTGTTATATCTGTGTGTATAAAGGAAAGTGTGTGTTATATCTGTGTGTATAAAGGAAAGTGTGTGTTATACCTGTGTGTATAAAGGAAAGTGTGTGTTATATTTGTGTGTATAAAGGAAAGTGTGTGTTATACCTGTGTGTATAAAGGAAAGTGTGTGTTATATCTGTGTGTATAAAGGAAAGTGTGTGTTATATCTGTGTGTATAAAGGAAAGTGTGTGTTATATCTGTGTGTATAAAGGACCGTGTGTGTTCTATCTGTGTATAAAGGAAAGTGTGTGTTATATCTGTGTGTATAAAGGAAAGTGTGTGTTATATCTGTGTGTATAAAGGAAAGTGTGTGTTATATCTGTGTGTATAAAGGAAAGTGTGTGTTATATCTGTGTGTATAAAGGAAAGTGTGTGTTATATCTGTGTATAATGGAAAGTGTGTGTTATATCTGTGTGTATAAAGGAAAGTGTGTGTTATATCTGCGTGTATAAAGGAAAGTGTGTGTTATATCTGTGTGTATAAAGGAAAGTGTGTGTTATATCTGTGTATAAAGGAAAGTGTGTGTTATATCTGTGTATAAAGGAAAGTGTGTGTTATATCTGTGTGTATAAAGGAAAGTGTGTGTTATATCTGTGTGTATAAAGGAAAGTGTGTGTTATATCTGTGTGTATAAAGGAAAGTGTGTGTTATATCTGTGTGTATAAAGGAAAGTGTGTGTTATATCTGTGTGTATAAAGGAAAGTGTGTGTTATATCTGTGTGTATAAAGGAAAGTGTGTGTTATATCTGTGTGTATAAAGGAAAGTGTGTGTTATATCTGAGTATAAAAAAAAGAGTGTGTTATATATCTGTGTATAAAGGAAAGTGTGTGTTATATCTGTGTGTATAAAGGAAAGTGTGTGTTATATCTGTGTGTATAAAGGAAAGTGTGTGTTATATCTGTGTGTATAAAGGAAAGTGTGTGTTATATCTGTGTGTATAAAGGAAAGTGTGTGTTATATCTGTGTGTATAAAGGAAAGTGTGTGTTATATCTGTGTGTATAAAGGAAAGTGTGTGTTATATCTGTGTGTATAAAGGAAAGTGTGTGTTATATCTGTGTGTATAAAGGAAAGTGTGTGTTCTATCTGTGTATAAAGGAAAGTGTGTGTTATATCTGCGTGTATAAAGGAAAGTGTGTGTTATATCTGTGTGTATAAAGGAAAGTGTGTGTTATATCTGTGTGTATAAAGGAAAGTGTGTGTTATATCTGTGTGTATAAAGGAAAGTGTGTGTTATATCTGTGTGTATAAAGGAAAGTGTGTGTTATATCTGTGTGTATAAAGGAAAGTGTGTGTTATATCTGTGTGTATAAAGGAAAGTGTGTGTTATATCTGTGTGTATAAAGGAAAGTGTGTGTTATATCTGTGTGTATAAAGGAAAGTGTGTGTTATATCTGCGTGTATAAAGGAAAGTGTGTGTTATATCTGTGTGTATAAAGGAAAGTGTGTGTTATATCTGCGTGTATAAAGGAAAGTGTGTGTTATATCTGTGTGTATAAAGGAAAGTGTGTGTTATATCTGCGTGTATAAAGGAAAGTGTGTGTTATATCTGTGTGTATAAAGGAAAGTGTGTGTTATATCTGTGTGTATAAAGGAAAGTGTGTGTTATATCTGTGTGTATAAAGGAAAGTGTGTGTTATATCTGTGTGTATAAAGGAAAGTGTGTGTTATATCTGTGTGTATAAAGGAAAGTGTGTGTTATATCTGCGTGTATAAAGGAAAGTGTGTGTTATATCTGTGTGTATAAAGGAAAGTGTGTGTTATATCTGTGTGTATAAAGGAAAGTGTGTGTTATATCTGTGTGTATAAAGGAAAGTGTGTGTTATATCTGCGTGTATAAAGGAAAGTGTGTGTTATATCTGGTGTATAAAGGAAAGTGTGTGTTATATCTGTGTGTATAAAGGAAAGTGTGTGTTATATCTGTGTGTATAAAGGAAAGTGTGTGTTATATCTGTGTGTATAAAGGAAAGTGTGTTCTATCTGTGTGTATAAAGGAAAGTGTGTGTTCTATCTGTGTGTATAAAGGAAAGTGTGTGTTATATCTGTGTGTATAAAGGAAGTGTGTGTTATATGTGTGTGTATAAAGGAAAGTGTGTGTTATATGTGTGTGTATAAAGGAAAGTGTGTGTTATATGTGTGTGTATAAAGGAAAGTGTGTTATATCTGTGTGTATAAAGGAAAGTGTGTGTTATATCTGTGTGTATAA
Organism: Odontamblyopus lacepedii; assembly: GCA_034769755.1. Classification (NCBI taxonomy): domain Eukaryota; kingdom Metazoa; phylum Chordata; class Actinopteri; order Gobiiformes; family Gobiidae; genus Odontamblyopus; species Odontamblyopus lacepedii. The sequence goes on from CM068348.1 coordinate 4,011,265, forward strand.
AGGAAAGTGTGTGTTATATCTGTGTGTATAAAGGAAAGTGTGTGTTATATGTGTGTGTATAAAGGAAAGTGTGTGTTATATGTGTGTGTATAAAGGAAAGTGTGTGTTATATGTGTGTGTATAAAGGAAAGTGTGTGTTATATCTGTGTATAAAGGAAAGTGTGTGTTATATGTGTGTGTATAAAGGAAAGTGTGTGTTATATGTGTGTGTATAAAGGAAAGTGTGTGTTATATGTGTGTGTATAAAGGAAAGTGTGTGTTATATCTGTGTGTATAAAGGAAAGTGTGTGTTATATCTGTGTGTATAAAGGAAAGTGTGTGTTATATCTGTGTGTATAAAGGAAAGTGTGTGTTATATCTGCGTGTATAAAGGAAAGTGTGTGTTATATGTGTGTGTATAAAGGAAAGTGTGTGTTATATGTGTGTGTATAAAGGAAAGTGTGTGTTATATGTGTGTGTATAAAGGAAAGTGTGTTATATCTGTGTGTATAAAGGAAAGTGTGTGTTATATCTGTGTGTATAAAGGAAAGTGTGTGTTATATGTGTGTGTATAAAGGAAAGTGTGTGTTATATGTGTGTGTATAAAGGAAAGTGTGTGTTATATCTGTGTGTATAAAGGAAAGTGTGTGTTATATGTGTGTGTATAAAGGAAAGTGTGTGTTATATCTGTGTGTATAAAGGAAAGTGTGTGTTATATGTGTGTGTATAAAGGAAAGTGTGTGTTATATGTGTGTGTATAAAGGAAAGTGTGTGTTATATCTGTGTATAAAGGAAAGTGTGTGTTATATCTGTGTGTATAAAGGAAAGTGTGTGTTATATGTGTGTGTATAAAGGAAAGTGTGTGTTATATGTGTGTGTATAAAGGAAAGTGTGTGTTATATCTGTGTATAAAGGAAAGTGTGTGTTATATGTGTGTGTATAAAGGAAAGTGTGTGTTATATCTGTGTATAAAGGAAAGTGTGTGTTATATCTGTGTGTATAAAGGAAAGTGTGTGTTATATCTGTGTGTATAAAGGAAAGTGTGTGTTATACCTGCGTGTATAAAGGAAAGTGTGTGTTATACCTGCGTGTATAAAGGAAAGTGTGTGTTATACCTGCGTGTATAAAGGAAAGTGTGTGTTATACCTGCGTGTATAAAGGAAAGTGTGTGTTATATGTGTGTGTATAAAGGAAAGTGTGTGTTATACCTGCGTGTATAAAGGAAAGTGTGTGTTATACCTGCGTGTATAAAGGAAAGTGTGTGTTATACCTGCGTGTATAAAGGAAAGTGTGTGTTATATCTGCGTGTATAAAGGAAAGTGTGTGTTATATGTGTGTGTATAAAGGAAAGTGTGTGTTATATGTGTGTGTATAAAGGAAAGTGTGTGTTATATCTGCGTGTATAAAGGAAAGTGTGTGTTATATCTGTGTGTATAAAGGAAAGTGTGTGTTATATCTGTGTGTATAAAGGAAAGTGTGTGTTATATCTGTGTATAAAGGAAAGTGTGTGTTATATGTGTGTGTATAAAGGAAAGTGTGTGTTATATCTGTGTATAAAGGAAAGTGTGTGTTATATGTGTGTGTATAAAGGAAAGTGTGTGTTATATGTGTGTGTATAAAGGAAAGTGTGTGTTATATGTGTGTGTATAAAGGAAAGTGTGTGTTATATGTGTGTGTATAAAGGAAAGTGTGTGTTATATGTGTGTGTATAAAGGAAAGTGTGTGTTATATCTGTGTGTATAAAGGAAAGTGTGTGTTATATCTGTGTGTATAAAGGAAAGTGTGTGTTATACCTGTGTGTATAAAGGAAAGTGTGTGTTATATGTGTGTGTATAAAGGAAAGTGTGTGTTATATCTGTGTGTATAAAGGAAAGTGTGTGTTATATCTGTGTGTATAAAGGAAAGTGTGTGTTATATCTGTGTGTATAAAGGAAAGTGTGTGTTATATCTGTGTGTATAAAGGAAAGTGTGTGTTATATCTGTGTGTATAAAGGAAAGTGTGTGTTATATCTGTGTGTATAAAGGAAAGTGTGTGTTATATCTGTGTGTATAAAGGAAAGTGTGTGTTATATCTGTGTGTATAAAGGAAAGTGTGTGTTATATCTGTGTGTATAAAGGAAAGTGTGTGTTATATCTGTGTGTATAAAGGAAAGTGTGTGTTATATCTGTGTGTATAAAGGAAAGTGTGTGTTATATCTGCGTGTATAAAGGAAAGTGTGTTCTATCTGTGTGTATAAAGGAAAGTGTGTGTTATATCTGTGTGTATAAAGGAAAGTGTGTGTTATATCTGTGTGTATAAAGGAAAGTGTGTGTTATATCTGTGTGTATAAAGGAAAGTGTGTGTTATATCTGTGTGTATAAAGGAAAGTGTGTGTTATATCTGTGTGTATAAAGGAAAGTGTGTGTTATATCTGTGTGTATAAAGGAAAGTGTGTGTTATATCTGCGTGTATAAAGGAAAGTGTGTGTTATATCTGCGTGTATAAAGGAAAGTGTGTGTTATACCTGCGTGTATAAAGGAAAGTGTGTGTTATATCTGCGTGTATAAAGGAAAGTGTGTGTTATATCTGTGTGTATAAAGGAAAGTGTGTGTTATATCTGCGTGTATAAAGGAAAGTGTGTGTTATATCTGCGTGTATAAAGGAAAGTGTGTGTTATATCTGTGTGTATAAAGGAAAGTGTGTGTTATATCTGTGTGTATAAAGGAAAGTGTGTGTTCTATCTGTGTGTTTCGGACCTTGGTGTATGAGCTGGTAGAAGGCGTGCTGCCCGTTGGTCCCCGGCTCCCCCCACACGATGGGCCCCGTCTGGTAGTTCACGCGGCTCCCGTCTTTAGTGATGTACTTCCCGTTGGACTCCATGTCGCCCTGAGCAAACACAAATTACACTAGAATCACAAAGCACAAAGCACAAAGCACAAAGCACAAAGCACCGGTGAACTCAAGCACCACTTTATTTAATCCAAGTGGTCAGTTTCTCATTTAATGTCTTATGTCAAGGCTTTTGCACAGGTCATTTAAAGAGGAAGAAAACAAACGGCCCCCAGGAGCAACTGTCGACTAAACCAGGGCTAAACCAGGGCTAAATCAGGGCTAAATCAGGGCTAAACCCGGGCTGAACCCGGGCTGAACCCGGGCTGAACCAGGGCTGAACCAGGGCTGAACCCGGGCTGAACCCGGGCTGAACCCGGGCTGAACCAGGGCTAAACCAGGGCTAAACCCGGACTAAACCAGGGCTAAACCCGGACTAAACCAGGGCTAAACCCGGACTAAACCAGGGCTGAACCAGGGCTGAACCAGGGCTAAAACCAGGGCTAAAACCAGGGCTAAACCAGGGCTGAACCCGGACTAAAACCAGGGCTAAACCCGGGCTAAACCAGGGCTGAACCAGGGCTAAAACCAGGGCTAAAACCAGGGCTAAACCAGGGCTGAACCCGGACTAAACCCGGACTAAACCCGGACTAAACCAAGGCTAAACCCGGACTAAACCCAGACTAAAACCAGGACTAAAACCAGGGCTAAACCAGGGCTGAACCAGGGCTGAACCAGGACTAAACCAGGACTAAACAAATAGAATTCTAATCCTAACAGTTATAATGATTATTAGTAGTGACTTTCACAGTTTTACTCTTTCCCGGAGCGTTCAGTATTGTTCAGTATCACAGACACAGGGTTTGGGCCTTTTGGGGGGGAAGAAGTGCTGCATTTTATCCTTCAGACATGTGACAATTTTGCATTTTGTTCCCCAAAAATGAACTGAACTGTGATTTTTGTACCGTTACACCACGGCAGAGAATGACCTTAACATAAATACAGTTTTTTGGCTGACTAAATTACCACGTTGCCATTGTAATAAGGTCTTCATGGAAACAAAAAGGTGGGGATCAGGAAAAAGCAGCTCCTTAAACGACCCGGTCCTCACCTGCTGGAAGTACGCGGCGAAGCGGTGCATGTACTGGTCGTACGGCAGCAGCGCCTGAGTCTCGGCCCCGAACAGGTTTACGTACCAGACGCCCAGCATGGCCATGATGACGGGCACGTTCTGAGCGAGGGGCGCGGAGCAGAAGTGACTGTCCTGCACCAAACGACAAATATGAGAGAGCGATCCATAGACTGTACAAAGACTAAGAAGGGAAAGAAGGCACCTGATCTCTCCGTTAATAATGTCCATATTTTCATTTAGCGAGGATCAGGTGCAGTGGGTTATTCCAAACAATTTAACATTAACATTTTTACAGAGTATCCCTTTTTTAAGACTGTTTCAATGAAAATTAAGACCAACATCGCAGCCATTATGTAGGCAAAAAACAGCAGATCTAATTCTAATAATGAGCATTACTCACTGCTTTTAATAACAACAAATACTGTTATTATAAAATCTCATTCAGAACTCATTTATAGTCGTGTGTGTTGCTGTAAAATGGCCAAAGTCGTTTATAACATTCTAACAAGACAAACATTGTCTGCAGCCTGGTCGAGGCTAATGAAAGTTAAGACCTTTGTGGAAAAATAAGACTTGGACAACATAATTTAAGACTTTCTAAGGCCTTAATTTAGGAACATGAAATTTAAGACCTTTTTAAGACTTTTAAGACCCCGCGGTGACCGTGTTTTATCAAAATGACGAGGCTGACAGCAGCAGTTACAGAGTCAGAGTCACAGAGTCTTAAAGAGTCAGAGCTTCGAGTCATGTTGGGTTTTTCACAAATAAAATCACACAAAATTAAGTTGATAAACGTGAAACTTACCATCCAGTGCGCTCCGGCCAGAAGCTGCTCAAAGTTTTCAAATCCTGAAATCAAAAGAAAAAATGATGATTAAAATGAGATGCAAGAGGTTTGATTTTTATGAAAATTATGTACAAGATTTCAATACACTCAGGTGTAACGGTGCATGTGTTCGGTGCGGGACGTTCTGTTCGGTGCAGGGCTGTGCACGAGTGAGTTTGTGTGTGTGTAGATTCCACCAGCACATGTGCAGCTGCAGCTCGGCTCTTTAATGTTCACAAGGAAACTGGTCTGTGAAACAGTCGAGTTAGAGCGAGTGGGGCTAGTGCGAGTGGGGCTAGTTTGTGAGTCTTTGTCACTGACGCCGCGGAGACGTGCGGCCGGCTGTGCTCCCTCAGTGACTGTTGACTAAACCAGGTCTAAACCAGGTCTGAACCAGGTCTAAACCAGGTCTAAACCAGGTCTGAACTGGGACTGAACCAGATCTAAACCAGGTCTGAACCAGATCTGAACCAGGTCTAAACCAGGTCTAAACCAGGTCTGAACTGGGACTGAACCAGATCTAAACCAGGTCTGAACCAGATCTGAACCAGGTCTAAACCAGATCTGAACCAGGTCTAAACCAGGTCTAAACCAGGACTGAACCAGATCTAAACCAGGTCTGAACTGGGACTAAACCAGGTCTGAACCAGATCTGAACCAGATCTGAACCATGTCTGAACCAGGACAAACCCAGGTCTAAACCAGGTCTAAACCAGGACAAAACCAGGTCTAAACCAGGACAAAACCAGGTCTAAACCAGGACAAAACCAGGTCTAAACCAGGTCTAAACCAGGTCTAAACCAGGTCTAAACCAGGTCTAAACCAGGTCTAAACCAGGTCTAAACCAGGTCTAAACCAGGACAAAACCAGGTCTAAACCAGGTCTAAACCAGGACAAAACCAGGTCTAAACCAGGACAAAACCAGGTCTAAACCAGGTCTAAACCAGGTCTAAACCAGGTCTAAACCAGGTCTAAACCAGGACAAAACCAGGTCTAAACCAGGACAAAACCAGGTCTAAACCAGGTCTAAACCAGGTCTAAACCAGGTCTAAACCAGGTCTAAACCAGGTCTAAACCAGGTCTAAACCAGGTCTAAACCAGGTCAAAACCAGGTCAAAACCAGGTCAAAACCAGGTCAAAACCAGGTCAAAACCAGGTCTAAACCAGGTCTAAACCAGGTCTAAACCAGGTCTAAACCAGGTCTAAACCAGGTCTAAACCAGGACAAAACCAGGTCTAAACCAGGACAAAACCAGGTCTAAACCAGGACAAAACCAGGTCTAAACCAGGTCTAAACCAGGTCTAAACCAGGTCTAAACCAGGTCTAAACCAGGTCTAAACCAGGACAAAACCAGGACAAAACCAGGACAAAACCAGGTCTAAACCAGGACAAAACCAGGTCTAAACCAGGACAAAACCAGGTCTAAACCAGGACAAAACCAGGACAAAACCAGGACAAAACCAGGACAAAACCAGGTCTGAACCAGGTCTGAACCAGGTCTAAACCAGGTCTAAACCAGGTCTAAACCAGGTCTAAACCAGGTCTAAACCAGGACTGAACCAGATCTAAACCAGGTCTGAACTGGGACTAAACCAGGTCTGAACCAGATCTGAACCAGGTCTAAACCAGATCTAAACCAGGTCTAAACTAGAACAGAACCAGTCTTCTCTCTGTCGCTTAATTCAATGCAACGTAACTTATTATTACCAAGCAGCATTTTGCATTTATTTACTTCATTTTCCCGTTTGTAAAATGTTAAAACGAATTGTTGGTTTAATAAACACACAAACGGTTTCACATTTTGTTCCCGCACTGCACCGAAAACGAACTGAACCGTGACTTTAATGCACCGTTACCCCCCGTGTTCAGCTGTAAAGACAAAGCTTCTCCTCCCGTACTCTGAGCTCACCTATGTGCAGAGCGATGGACAGACCGATGGCCGACCACAGGGAGTAACGGCCTCCCACCCACTGCAAACAAAACCAGGAGCAACAAAGTGTGAAGGAAATGTGCATTTAAAAAGAAGAACGTACATACGCAATATAAATAAAACCTGAACAGACTCACATCCCAAAACTCAAACATGTTTGCAGTGTCGATGCCGAAGTCTTTCACTTTTGCCTGGAGGAGGAGAAAAGGCAAAACACTTTTATTAACGGAAATGTTCTTTTGTTTATTTGGTCTGAACGTTTCACACACACGAACCTGGGACAGTTTCCATTAAAAAAAACCTAAACTGGACATCGTTTTATTTTTAAGACGACAGATTTTTACTCTCAAACAAAAGGAAAACAGCTGAATTAGGGCTGCAAGATTAACTGAAACTGCGATTTTAATGGACGTAATTAGCAAATGATAAACTCTGCTGTCTTAATGTGCATGAATATTGCTGCCACTGTAGTACAGACCTGTGTGAAGACGCCTCATTAAACACAAACCTGCACAAAAACTATGTCCATCGTTTGTGCTGCAAAAAGTTTCATTTGTGCTTCTTTAGTTTGGGAGAAATTAACGATTCTTTTACAGGTCAAATTGGGGTCAGTCCCACAGGAAGAAGAAAAATGCTCGAAAACGCCCAAAATGGAGTCAGTCGTTTGTGCTGCAAAAGTTTCATTTGTGTGATTCTGGTTCTTCAGATATTTGCAGTTTTATTTTGGGCCGATGACGTCGTCCAGAACCTCAGAATGTGAAACAGCCTCAAAACAGGAAGAAAATTATAGAAAACTTTTGTATTTGGTTTGTGCTGTTTTGTGCTGTGACAATTTTCATTTCTGTGAGTTTATTTCTAAAATTGTTCATTATTATTTCTGTGGTAATTATAGGACGTCATTTCTGCTCAGCTGACGGAGACAAACTCCACAAAACTAGTGAAGAGAAACGACCTGAGGCTGTGGAAAAGTCTGTCTCAGTCTTTAGTCATTTGCTTTTGATTCAAGTTTTATAGAATAACAGACTTTTCCACAGCCTCAGATCGTTTCTCTTCACTAGTTTTGTGGAGTTTGTCTCCGTCAGCTGAGCGGAAATGACGTCCTATAATTACCACAGAAATAATAATGAATAATTTTAGAAACTTATACGAATGAAAATTGCCACAGCACAAACGAAATACAAAAGTTTTCTATAATTTTTGAGGCTGTTTCACATTCTGAGGTTCTGGACGACGTCATCGGCCCAAAATAAAACTGCAAATATCTTAAAAACCAGAATCGCACAAATGAAACTTTTGCAGCACAAACGAAGCACAAATGACTGACTCCATTTTGGGCGTTTTCGAGCATTTTGAAGCTTCCTGTGGGACTGACCCCAATTTGACCTGTAAAAGAATAGTTTATTTTTCTCAAAAACTAAAGCAACACAAACGAATCTTTTTGCAGCACAAACGACTGACAGTTTTTGTGCAGGTTTGGTTTCACACAGGTGCAGCAGGTGTAGAAACTTGGCAGAATCTGTAGTTTAGCTGGTGCTTGCTGCTGGTGTATTTTGTCGCTGATGTCCGTATACGTCAAAAGAGCTGCGTGTTTGTAAGAAGAATTTCCCCTCAGGGACAATCGCGGCCAAAGTCTAAAGCTCCAGATCTGCACAAACATGTTCTGAGAGGTGGTTCCTGCTTCAGTTTGTCACTTCATATTTCAGTCTTTTTGGCAATGCTTTTGGGCATGTTTAAAATGGTTTCCCCCCCGAGTTTACCTGCTCCTCCACCTTCATCACTCCAGACACTCCTCATCCTCTCCCTCTGCCTCACCTCCAGAGGAACCTCATCTCCTAAACGTTATTTAATTGGCCTTGTTCGTAAAGAAAACTCATCCAATAAAACGTCTAATCCTTTGTCTGTCTGTGTCTCCCCAGGTTGAAATAATAAATGTTAGAACATATTTAGGGCCAATCCCATTTCTAATTTCTGCCCTTTGTCCCTTGAAATGGTGTAACAAGAGGGAAAAGGTTGAAAGTCGAACCCTACGAATTGTAACGCCCCTTTAACAATCGCATACGTCGTCAGAAATCTCCACCAGCTTTTACGTAAACTGACTGTCGGAGCAGAACGACACACAGACCATTGGAAAGAACAAAACCTTCTCTAAGGGTCAAACCAGTGATTTTGCTTTCAGTTACTTGGGTTAAAATATCCAAATAACATCTGTGCAGCACGGACGCTCACAATTCGCTCACAACTTTATTTCCAGCATCAACCGATCGCTCAAGTCACAAATAACGTGACACAGCTCAGCGTAGCACTAGCGATGTTTTCATGTGCATTTTATGAAGAAAATGAGCATCACGCACCGGAACAACGTTAAACTTAAGACAATACAGCGGTTATCGCACATTTTAAACCATAAATAATGGAGAAAACACATTTGTGAACTTCTTTGGGCTCTTCGGTCGTGGCAGCAGCGATCCCGGTGATTCACGTTCTGGAGTTTGCCTCTGAAAATTCTTCATTTGGAGGAATATAAAAGCCCGACCACTTTCCCCAAACCCTCTGCCATAACGGGAACTGGGACACAGCTAAACCGACACGTGAACTAGCAGAACGGAGGGAGACGGGAAAGGGGTGAAATAGGATTCACCTAAAGAACTAGAGATGTCCCCATCAAGATTTTTTGGCTTCCGATCAGATTTTTTTTTTTTTAAGGAGTGCTCTTTCCGGCAGTGTTTGCTGCTGTGGCTTTGCCGTTTTGCTGTTGTAAATCTCAAACTCGTCCGGATGATTCTTTTGTAAGTGACGAATCAAACTGGTCGTGTTAAAGTGGCTCTGCTGTGGTTCCTCCAGGAGAAACTGTTTGTTTGCAGCGATTGCGTCGCTGTTGGACTCTCGTTTAGTTGTACAGTCGTCCCTCACTATAACGCGGTTCACCTTTCACGGTGTTGCATACTTTTTTTTAGCATCGTGTTCGGCGTAACTAATTTAGGACTGTGTTTTTCACCCCTCGAGCTTCTCAGTTTAGACCGCGGCCGATTTGCTCGGAGAGATCCCCCTCCCCCCTCAGATCAAGGAGGCGTTTTACAGTTTTAGGCCATGTCCACACGTAGCCGGGTATTTTTAAAACCGAACATTTCCGACCCCTCCGTTTATAAAAATTGTTTTATCCACACCACCTCGTCTTAAAAAAAAAACCTTCCACACATAACCGAACATCTGCGTTTTCAACCACATTCATACGCATTCCAAACCTGTAGATGGCGTTATTTCCATTGAGCCCTCACTTCGCCGTCACTTCCGCCTAAACTTAAACAACAGAAAACATTTTGGAGTATAAACTTCAAAAGACGCAATAAAATATTGATTGGGTCTCAAGAAACGACTCCGGTCCATATTCTGCTTTGGCTTTGGCTTTTGCAGTCGCCTAAACAAAGGTCGCACGTTTGACGTCAGGGCAGATTCATATTTTTTGGCGCAGACAGTGAGGTTTTAAAACTCAAAACCCCAGTTATCTCTGTCCACACAAACAGGCAGAAACGGAGTTTTCAAAAATCTTCACTTTGGCCGGAGTTTTCCCTGAATACTCGTTTCTGATGCGTGTTCGTGTGGACGACAGGTCAAAACGCAGCAAAACATCTTCGGTTTATCAGATACCCGGATACGTGTGGACAAGGCCTTACAGGGTTTTTCTACCGCGTGGATTTCGCCTGTCGTGGGTTATTTTCAGAACATAACTCCCCCGCGATAAACGAGGGACCAGTGTAGTGAAAAGTCCCGCACAGCGACATGGCGGCGTTTTGATTTACAGCTGCCATAAAGCGCAACAATGCTGCAAAAAAACATACTGTCCGACACCCATAAAAGAGCCGGATCTGGAGCAAATGCCGATACTGAACATCAGATCAGAACGTCCTTATTCAGAACTTAATGCGAGTGATACTTACTGCGTTGGTGGAAAGGGCCACGAAATGTTTAGCCACAGCCGACGCCTGCAGAGAAAGTCCCCGTTAGCTCATGTGTTCTGTTTGTATCGAAGGACAGATCAGGTTAAACTCACGTCGTTCGCCGTTTGGAGGAACCACTCTTTGGCCGACTCCGCGTTGGTGATGGTCTCCTGGGTCGTGAATGTCTGGAAACAATTAGAAAATAACCGGAAAAAATTAAGTATTACAATTTTTTCTGGAGACCGTTTGTTTACTCGAGTATTTTTTTAAGAAATTGTACTTCTTAAGAGTCATTTTCACATCCCAAACATTATTATTTGAGTAATATATTGCACAGCGAAACCTCTTACTGGAGTAAAAGTGGAACAAACGAACTACAAGTGACAAGCGCTTTATGAAATGATTTGAACATTTGTGTTTCTTGCACCGTCTAATTGCCTAATCGTCTAATTTTTGTAACCATCCTTTGAAAATACCAGATTTTGTGCCTTATTTAATATAATTTTGTGCGTTATTTAATATTTTGTTCTTTAAATTACCTTCACGTCAAATTGTAAATGAGATGTTATGTCTGTACAGTTACTTTTATCGTAGTTTCTCCAAATACTTGACTCTTACTCGAGTTTTGGCCACTCTGTCCATTTAATTGCGGTCCATTCATACATTCATATTCATACATTTGTATTAGTAACAGCAGTGCTAGTCTTGCCTTGGATGTGATGCGTTAAATCCAGTACTTTCAGTATTTTGTACCTTGGATGCGATGATGAACAGCGTTGTCTCTGCGTTGAGCTGCTTGAGGGTTTTGGCCATGTGAGTCCCGTCGATGTTTGACACGAACCAAACGTTGGGGCCTCCGTCTGAGTACGGCTTCAGAGCCTCCGTCACCATCAGGGGGCCCTACAGATAAATGTGCCGGAGGTAAGTTCAAATGAAACATCCCACATGCTGATTTTTGACAAAGTGGAAAAGTATGATCAGTTTTATCAGGGGACTTTGTCCTTCAGTGTCTCTGGATTAAACCCGTCAGGAACAGTAGGATCAATCTCCAGACTAGGGCTGGGAGATATGGAGCAGAAATATAGCTCGATATATCGCAATATATTTACAGGAAAAATAACCCTCCCAAAACTACAGCAAAAACAAATGTGCCAAATTCCAAAGTCTTTCTTTATTGAAGTGCAAAGAGGAAGAAGAAATAATACAGATTGCCTTTTCATTCAAAAATAAAACAACTCGAGGTAAGAAGTCCAGAGGAACAAAGTGCTTCTGCTGCATTTAAGGTTAAAATAATCCCTGACTGCATAAATATTAATTTAACTGTAAAACAAAAGAAATAATACATAAATATAATACATATTGCCTTAACTCAAGCACATCTTTGCATTAACTTTGTTGAAGCATCAACAAAGAGCCAAAAAATAAGTTTGTGTAACTCTTTTACATTTTAATATTTTAAGCAAGAAACACCAATTTGTCTGTTTCAGGCTTAAGTGCAGCACTTTCCCAAATAATATTTCCACTGTCCACAGTCCTTCAGAAGGACAGAGGCTCACAGGGATTTGTGCTACGGTGCTCAGTGCTGGAGAAGCAGCCTCATGTTCCTGCCACCACTGGAGTGGCAGATCTGTGCTCCGCAGATCTGTGCTCAGTCCTGGTTTAGTCCGGGTTTAGTCCGGGTTTAGTCCGGGTTTAGTCCGGGTTTAGTCCGGGTTTAGTCCGGGTTTAGTCCGGGTTTAGTCCGCGGCCAGGCTCCGGGCTCCGTGGAGGAGCTCGGGGGGACAAAAGTGAGGAGACGGGGTCGAGCGGGGACGAGCACAGCACAGAAAAGGCAAACAAGAGGCGAAATCATGAGTAAATATAAGCATTATAGCGATATAACGATATGTCACAATTCATATAAAGTTTAAAAAGTATCTCAATATATTTTAAATATCGAGATATCGCCCAGCTCTACTCCAGATCTTGAGCTCGTCTCGCTCAGGTTTACACTGGCTGGAGGATTTGTCCTGCTGTACATGTTTTAGTTTGAGGAGAAACGCAGAGAGCAAAGGAAACCCAACCAGACACAGGGAGAGCATGCAAACTCTACACAGAAAGAACAGACGCTCAACCACCTGAGCAGTGCTTCCTCAACACTAATTTACACACTTCAAAATGGTTTGTCTAAATGCGTTACATAAATTGCACCCAAGTTCATTATTTCGTATAAACCTGTTGAAAGCGTCTGTTCTCACCAGGTCTGATCCTCCGATGCCGATGTTCACCACGTCTGTGATGGACTTTCCGCTGAAGCCTTTCCACTCTCCACTGCGCACCCTCTGAAACGACAGACTGAAGCTGCTGAAGTCTGTGAGCAGAACATGATTCTCCAGGACAGAAGCGTCTGTGTCCGGTCCTTACGTGGCAAAACGCCTTCATTTTGCCCAGGACGCGGTTCACCTCCGGCATCACGTCCTTCCCGTCCACGAGGATCGGAGAGTTTGAGCGATTGCGAAGGGCGACGTGGAGCACCGAACGACCCTGAAGACACAACATAATAAATACACAGTCCACATGTAAAAAAACATGTCGATTAAAGACGCTTTGGCCTTTACATCCTGGATCTGCTGCGAAATCTTTCAACAAAAATCAAACTGACTGCTGGATCTGAGGGCTTGAAAATATTAGTGCTGAACAGTTTTTTGTTTTTTTTTAAACACAAAAACTGAAAACTATCCATAAATTTAATTAACTGAACCAACATTAGACAAACTTTTTGATCCACAAGGGAAATTATTTGGACACAGGAGCTCAAACATCACAATAAAATATAATAACAAAGAGCAAAAAAATATAAATGTCTTATTTAGAAAAATTCTAAATAAATAGCAAAAAAGATCAGTGTCCACATAAAATCCTTAATTGTGACAAATGAAACACACTTAGGTGAAAGTTTTCACATCGTGTAAAATCAGGAAAAGGGGCAGACGACATCAGACGACTCTTTCTGCTCCTTCTCATTCATTTCTTGTATGTGTGGCAATGTCATTTTATACTTTATGAATGAAATAAACAAATAAAATTAAATCATAAAATCGATTTGTTTTGTCAGACTTAAAAAATACAACGTGAGAAATTCAGCGGCACTAATTATCTTCCACACAATATATCCTGTAAAGAATATGATTAATTGGAGTATTTTGGCTGCAGTGACCAATGAGGCTGAAGCGTCTTTGCTCAAGGACACAACATCAGCATGAGCCTCAAGCCCTGATTAAACCGGCGACATTTCCTCCCATTATTTCCTCCACAAACAGACAGAGTCTTTGTCCGAGCGATGATGTAACCTGTTTTTGTGCTGAAGGGTCACACTCTGAAATGACCCAGTTTTTGTGGTGCCGGGTCACCCATTGAAATAAGATGAAAATGTGCAGAGTCACAGTGAGTGCGTTTATACGAGGGGTTATTCTGAATTAAATAGTTTGAAATTAAAATATTTTCCTTTGAGTTTACAGGGAAATAATCATTCTGAATTGAGGTTTCCATGTAAACAGGTTAAATGGTCTTTATTTAATAGTTCTCAGCGTCTGGGGGTGGGGAAGGTGCTGATCGGACAGCGACACAAACGTATTTCCGTCTTTGGGAGGAAAACCCACACTTCAGCTGCTCCCGGCTTTTCTGTCATCTCGGTTTGTCGTTTCGCCGCCGACACAAACACGATCTGAACTTTTTCCGCAGTGGTTCTGATGATAATGAAGCAGCAGCTGGAGAATTCTCTCCTCACGCTTTCCGTCTGTGAGCTGAGGAGGAGAAGGGAAGAGTGTGGGAGAAGGAGGAAGAAGACAAACTGAGTCTGAGGCTGCCACACCTCAGCCCACTCCCACATCCCGCTCACAAATCCAAAGAGACGTGGAGGAAAGTCCCAAGAGACGACTGGAGGAGCCGGATCAGAAGGACGAGCCAACGAGCACCAACCACCGGGATTATTTTGAAGAACAAGAAACGTTTACATGATCCAGGAAGAAATTCATTCGGCTTTAAAATCAGAATAAACCCACTGACTTCAGGATTAAGTTTAATTCTGAATCATCATTTTTAAAGTATTTACATGGTCTTTTTTAAAGCAGAATTAAACTATTTTGATTCAGAATTAAAGCTCTCATGTAAACGTGCCGGCCGTGACCTCAGGGAGATTCTGTCCCCAGCGCCTCTTTGCAGATTTCTTTCAAAAACTGTAAATCTCCTGTAGAGTTCTGCAGGTCACTGTTCTTCATCTGAAATTATGACACGTGAGATCACAGAGAGAGTTTATAACCAACTAGCTCTCGTCAGATTGATTTTGCTGCTAGTGCCTCCAGGTTCTGTGGTAATTATCGTAAATATCAAACACGGACATCTAAATTACCCATGAGCCTCCACTCGCGTCGTAATTTCAGCACTGTGGAGAGCAGCGAAAGTGTTTGTTCTGCTGCTGTTCGTCGAGTTCCAGCATCGACGACCTGAAAAGCAGAATTATGTCTCCATCTGGTGGCTGTTTGACCAGTCAGAGCTACTGTTTTCTGTTCTGTGGGTGAAGCAACCGCCAGTGTTTAAGGTTCAAATAAAATACACTTCCTCGTCTCTGGGAAATGTGAAAAACCTCTAAGGAGCCGTAAGATCCTGAGCCAGTCTCGGTCAAACCTTAACTTGAGGATTTGTGCACGTTTTGGGGTCGGGTTCGTCACAGCGTTTCAAATTACCTCAGTAAAGTTGATCTTTTCCCCAGAAAACATCTTGTCTCTGGCCTCCTCGACTCCTCGAGACTTGGCCTGGACACAAAACAAGAGAGTGACGCGTTAGTTTATTAAAGACGGGGGGTATAATGCAAAAATCTGCTGTTCTGCCATTGAAAAACATGTCTGAGGAGGATTTAAATGTCATTCACGTGTGTCCGAGTGTTCATCAATCTCTCCAGGGCCTTTTCAAACCGTCCTCATGATTATCTGCGAGATTCTGACCAATTCTCAGCCCACAAAGACTTCGTATAAACTTTCATCGGCAGGACGCTCGTTGACTGTTGTGATCGCGCTCTGAAGGGGGAGCGAGGGACACGGAGAAACAAAAGGGAAACTTATAAACACGAGGGACGCAACGATACACATTACAATATCGAACTGCGCTGGTCTCACGATTCGATACACATGTCGATCTGCACATGTCCCTCTGTGTGCTCCGTGTTCATATACTGTGGTCCAAAGGGAAACAGTTCTCGCAGCGTCCTCCTCAGATGCAGCAGAAAACAGCTCCGTAGGGATTTACAGCTGAAATATTCTAACAGAGGAGGGTTTTCTCTTTCACTCGCTCTTTATTTTACATTGATGGACCCAGAAATGACGAAGATATGAACTTTTAAATACTTTAGAATCACTTCCGGCTTTAACCAAATGCAACTCGTTCACACAACCCGAGACGCAACTCCGCCATGTGTTTCTCAGACTCTGGCTCATAAGTTTCCCTCAGAAAACGTCCTGCTGAGGCATTTCTGTGCAATATAACACAGTCCGAGTGTTCAGAAAGAGGATGGGACCGCGCAGTGTGAATAAAAGAGCAGAGCAGCGAGAGGAGAGACTCGGGAGGAAAAGAAATCAGCAAATCATCGTCAAAAAAGAGAAAGTCTGATCATACTCCCCTAGTGTCGACTGGTATATTATAAAATATAAAATAGCCTGAGAAAGCTCTGTTCTTATTTTCGCTGAAACTGTACAGGAGTTATACTGTGATGTACGTTTTGTTTCATTAATATCGTTTTGTTATTATATTAGACTCATTAGCAGTAAAAATCACATGAGATTTTTTTTCCATGTCTTAAAACGTATCAAAATCGAATCGATATCGTGACCCGTGTATCGAGACGCGTATTGAACTGTGGGAAAACATTGTAAATACATTGTTTTCGGTGAATGTCGCATTTTCAAAACGATAAAAGGAGCCTAAAGCCTGTCACAGAGCTGCAAGATTCATCGCAACGAACTTTAAAAATCACAATTTTAACAGTTGGAAACAGCAACTCACAAAGTACCAGAACTTCCTCCACAAACAACTAAATCTCCTGTTTTTATTCTGCATAAAAACTGCAAATCCCACTGATCACACTGCAAAAAGCTCAGGACATAAATGCTTAAATCTATCAGAAAATGACTTAAAAGAAGTAAAATTATCTCGCAGCATGGACCGATCATTTTAGTCGGCAAATTATCTTAAAATAAACGACCTCTAGACTAGAATTAAGCAGTTTCAGAACTGTAAATCTGAAAACAAGATGAATAACCTGATATAAATTTTAAAATCTTCTGCAAATCTGCACAAACATGTCCTGAAATGTGATTCTTGCTTTAGTTAGCTTAGCTTTTATCAGTTCGTGTTTGTCTTTTTGTCATTGCTCCATTAAAATATGAACTTTGGACAGAATCTCACTAAATCTAATCACAGTTTAAAGCCTCGCCGCTCTTTACTTGCATTTTCTACCCGCGCATGTTTCACTTCTGTAGCTAAAAAAAAAAAAAAACCCACATTTCCTCACAGCCAAAGTTTGTACAATACAGAATCTTTGTGAAACGTTCCTCTTTTCACACAGGAACCAGGAAGCGGCGGTCGTATTGTTCGAGCACGGCGAGTTCACGGTTCGCTTACGTTGGGTCATCGAAACGGATTTGCAAACAAAGAGGTCACGATGGAGCAAGAAACATTCTGCAAAGAAAGTGTCGCAAAAAGAGAGAAAAAAAGGAGAAAGAGAAAGAGGGGGGGTGTTTGAGAGTTTGACAAGACCTGGAGAAAGAGGGAGAGAATGAACAAAGGAGAGCGGGAGCTTTTATATCCTACAAGATTACAACAAATTTAGTTTAATTTATTATTTATTTGTCAGGGACGATCTACAAAAACATGAATCTCACAAAGAGAAGAGACGCTTTGGACCAGATTTAGCTAAAATGACTTCCCCTCTGCAGTCCCCAGGCGAGTTCACAACAGTAAAACAAATCACAACAAATTACCATTAGCACATATATAAAAATACTTCTGTTCTTATTTCATATAAAAATACAATTACTAAAAGGGTTATTACACCTAAAATGATCAATATTAAGTGAATAAAAGAGGATCCACACTGAGTTCTGCAGAGGAAAAACCTGTGGGATCTTTTCTCCATATGGTGAGTGCCCAGAGGCGGCTCAATACTCCATAATTTTAATTAATTGGAAAAACCAAACCTGCACTCGGAGACGTCCAAACTAAATCTGACAGTTAATGGCCGTCGCGCATCACCATCAGGTCTGACAGCTGCCAAAAAACGGTAATATGCCGTTGGAAATCGGTTTAACCTCCGACTGTGAGAGAATGACTCTTATGTTATAGAGAAATAATTCAGCTGGAGCTTTATGCTGCTCGAATATACGGAGAAAAAGTAAAAAAAACAACATTGCTGGTTCAATCTACTGACTAAATTGAGATCTGAATGTGCTGTACAGTTGTTACTTGGAGACATTTATCAAAGCACATGTTCGCAGAATGTCCACAATAAATAAAATTATTCATTATTATTTCTGCTGTAATTAGAGGACGTCATTTCTGCTCAGCTGACGGAGGCAAACTTCAGCAAAACTAGTGAAGAGAAACGATCTGAGGCTGTGGAAAAGTCTGTGTTATTCTATAAAATATGAATCAAAAGCAAATGACTAAAGACTGAGACAGACTTTTCCACAGCCTCAGGTCGTTTCTCTTCACTAGTTTTGTGGAGTTTGCCTCCGTCAGCTGAGCGGAAATGACGTCCTGTAATATAAACATGCACTGTAGGCAGGGCTCTACGCTAACTTTTTTTTTCAGGAGCACATGTGCCCCTAAGTTAAAAATTTTAGGAGCACAGAAAAAAAAATGGGGGCACAAATAGGTTTTCATTTTGAACGATTATTACAGTGCAGAACTTGCGCACACCAACTTATGTGAATGAATTTAATACAAAGAATTATGACTGTACTTTTCCTGCATGATCGCAGTGTTTTTATAAATATATGTTCATTTTATCTGATTAATATTTAGACTTAAAATAAGCCAAACAAACTGTACTGCACTGAAACACTCTGTGGCCCTTTTTGGACCTTCACCACAGTTTGAGAACCTCTTCTTTAAGAGAACTTCCACTGCACTTTACACAAAACTGCTTCAAAGTGAAAAACATAAGTAAGATTTTTAAACCTGTATTTTCAAATTCCTAGGTGAAGTTACATTCTCTCACTGGTTTTACAGTGGTTTTTAGCCTCTGCACATTTACCAAACTAAACGCACATTGTGACAGAGTTATTTGGCATTTTCTTAGGCAAACTTCAGCCCACATATCGCCTGCTCTGTGCTGTGGGTCTGCTCTGTGTGGACGTGAGGCGCAAGGATAGGTAGGGATACCTGCCCTGTGACGCACGTTGGTACACGAGGGTGGCGCTGTGGACAAGCCTCGCGCTGCGGAGCCTGTGCTGACGGGCCGCACAGTGTCTGCGGGCTCCAGTGCACAGGCCGCAGAGAGACGTCCCGCGTGGTCACGCACACCGGTACAAGTTTATTGCAGCGGCCGTAATGAAATATGATCACACTCAGTATTTAGACCTTGAGTCCGTGATAAGACCGAGTCCAAATGCGCTCGAGTCCGAGACAAGACCAAGGCAAAGCTCTCGCCCAGCTACGTGGGGGTGTTTACTGAGTGGTGGGACAGGTGTGGGTCCTGCTGCGGGGCGCTCCTCGTTTAAGGGGGCGTGGGTGTGTTTTGAAGCGGAGTTTGTTCGTATGAGTGATATCAGCGCACACGCGGAACTCGTACGCTGGGGTCAGCGCTCGCGCTGGGAAAGCGTGCGGCGCTTTAGGGGCTCCAGGCTTGGGCACGATTCTAAAGTCCTAGTGTGAGTGCGCCCCTAATGTTTGATACATGTAGAACGTTTAACTTGTCACGTTACGTCTGTGCGCAGCTCCTTATTGTGGCTGCAGAAGCACTCGCACATGTGCGCCTGTTTTATTTTCCTCGTTCGCACGACGAAATATTTACTCGCAAATGCGAGTGAAATGGGGGCACTGTAGAACCCTGACTGTAGGTGTGAAAGTTGTGTGATTGAGTGATGGTGGTGGTCGGAGGGGCCGTTGGCGCTGGTTGGCTTGGCAGCCGCGCCTCCGTCAGTCTGCCCCGGGGCAGCTGTGGCTATAACAGTAGTTTACCACCACCGGGTCTGGAGTGAATGAAAAATGCTCTGAATAATCCTCTGTAAAGCGTCTTTGTGACATATGTCTGTGAAAAGCGCTATATAAATAAAACACTTACTAAAACACTTATAATTACCACAGGAATAATAATGAATAATTTTAGAAATAAACTCACACAAATGAAAATTGTCACAGCACAAACCAAATACAAACGTTTTCTATAATTTTCTTCCTGTTTTGAGGCATCGACGCAAAAATAAAACTGCAAATATCTGAAGAACCAGAATCGCACAAACGAAACTTTTTGCAGCACAAACGATCGACTCCATTTTGGGCGTTTTCGAGCATTTTGAAGCTTCCTGGACGCCTCTCTGACCCCAGTTTCACCTATAAAAGTCTTGTCAATTTCTCAAAAACTAAAGCAGCACAAACGAAACTTTTTGCAGCACAAACGACCGACGTGTTTTTGTGCAGGTTTGAGTTCGATGGGGCGACTTCCCGCAGATCTTTTCGTGAACTGTTCTTTTCAGTCGTTTCCAGTGTTATGTAGTATGTGTATGATTATCGTTTCCCTCTTGGCACAAACTCGAAATAAAAAAAAAACGATTCAATCATATCGGCCAACTCGATATTAGGGACAGAAAATATCGACTGAGCTGAAGCTTTGAATAAAAGAGCAAACATGAGATGTAAATAGTCTTATTACATCCAATTAAAGACTTAATCGAAATCTTTCAGCTAAATTTCAACATCAGTGCAGATATTCGATAAGAGTCACGGTATCGGAGCATCCCTACTTTGAGATACGGAGAAACAGAAGAGAGGGAGGGTAAAAGAGGGTTTTTTATAAATGTGTAGGCAAGGAGGAGACAGAAAAAGGAGAAAGAAAGTTAAGAGGAGATAAAATCGGGGCAAAAATCAAGAAAAGTTGGGGGTAGAGAAAGATATGGAGAGAGGAAAAGATACAGAGAAAAGAGGTAAAAGGAAAAAGGGGTGAAAAGCAAGGACAATGAAGTATTTGTAAACGTGAGAATGAGGACAAGAGAGGGGGAGAGGGGTGAATGAAAGAGGAGAAAAAGGGAGCGGGCAGAGCGAATAAAGGGAAGGGAAAGGGTAGAAGAGACAAGAGAAAGGGCCAGAGAAAGAGAGGCGGAGAGAGGGAGAGAGTGAGAAAGTGAAAATTGGATTAAAGAGGATGAGGTCTTTTCATTACGGAGCTCCAGGCTTACAGCGGGTCACCAGTTTAAAGGGACAGTGCGGTGTTTTCAGCGCACACGAGCCGGGGTCAGACGGAGCCGAGGGTCAGACGGAGCCGAGGGTCAGACGGAGCCGAGGGTCACGCGCTCGTTTCGGAGGAAAACGCTGAACTAAACGAGGGTTATGCCGCCGCCGCCGTGTTTTGCCGATACGCACCAGAGCCAACAGCATAGTCATGATGTCTTTGTTGATGAGGTTTTTGGAGTAATCCAGAAGAATTGGTCCATCGTCCGTTTCAAGAGTGGTGCTGTGAAGAGAGAGATATTAGTTAAATAATCAGAAGGACTCTTTGTGTTACAGACATGCAGAGAAATCAGTGGCACAGTAACTTACAAGTTTTAACTAGACTCCCAAAGTAATTTAAATAAACTTCCATTTAACTTAAAGTGTAACTCGGGCACTTCTGAAGCTAATGTCCATTACTAGAGGAGGTGGAATTCTGTCAGGAGCCAAAAAACGGCACAGATCAGTGTTTCCTCGGTGGAGATCTCACTGTGGCAGTGAGTCTGTCAAGGCAACAAACTAGTGTAGTGATGGGGGCAAGTTCTGAACTTCCACTTTAACCCATCTGACAACAGCCACAAGTCTAACAAACCAAACGCTCTGCCTGGTTCACTCATTAGTGTCTGGAAACGTTAGAAAACAACTTTATAAGCACCTCACACTTCCCTCTGTTGATTTCCCACTGCACAGGCCAAAGCCCAAAAGACTCGATCGCCGACGTCGTTTCTAATCCCGTTTATTTACCAGTGAATTATATTTTTGGTGCTAAATGCTAAAAAAAAAAGCACATTTCCGAACCATTTTCTTTCAACAACTTTCAGTTTCTCTTCTTCTTCTCCGTCAGTAGTCGATCTTCACCCGTTGCTTCTGGCGTCTCGAGCCTCTCGCCGCCGCTGGAGTCGACGATCGAGTCTTTCGGGCTTTCACATGCCGATTTAAAAATACATTTCCCTCATAACGTATTTCCTCGGGATGTTCTGATCAGATACTGGGTCGCATATTTGTTTCCACATATCGGTTCAGCCAATATCCTGTTTGGACGTATTAAACTGACGTAATAAGACCGGTGTTGCTATAATATACATTTTGGACATTTTAAATCACAGTAAGTCAAGAGACGTGTGCAGGGAAACGGTAAATTGGTCAGTCCCAGCAGGCGAGAGCCGTCATGTTATACGCAACAGTTAAACAGGAAAAGGCAGCTTCAGAATCTTGTGAAACCAGGAACGAGAGGTAAAGTTACTGTTATTTCTTAATATCCTCCCAGACACGTTGCAACATCAGCCCTAAATATTTATACATTTACTATACGAGCTAAATTTATACATTTACTATAGGAGCTAAATTTATACATTTACTATAGGAGCTAAATTTATACATTTACTATAGGAGCTAAATTTATACATTTACTATAGGAGCTAAATTTATACATTTACTATACGAGCTAAATGAATGTCTCACACCGTCACTGTTGCCTCACCTGGTCTTTAGTTCTGTCAATTGGCGCAAAAAAGCAGAAGTTACAGACCCTGACTTCATCTGACCCTCTTCCTCTGCCTCCTTTACTCTTCTGACCCTCTTCCTCTGCATCCTTTACTCCTCTGACCCTCTTCCTCTGCATCCTTTACTCTTCTGACCCTCTCCTCTGCGTCCTTTACTCTTCTGACCCTCTCCTCTGCGTCCTTTACTCTTCTGACCCTCTTCCTCTGCATCCTTTACTCCTCTGACCCTCTCCTCTGCATCCTTTACTCCTCTGACCCTCTTCCTCTGCATCCTTTACTCTTCTGACCCTCTCCTCTGCGTCCTTTACTCTTCTGACCCTCTCCTCTGCGTCCTTTACTCCTCTGACCCTCTCCTCTGCATCCTTTACTCCTCTGATCCTCTTCCTCTGCATCCTTTACTCCTCTGACCCTCTTCCTCTGCATCCTTTACTCCTCTGACCCTCTCCTCTGCACCTTTACTCCTCTGACCCTCTTCCTCTGCTCTATCTGACCCTCTCCTCTGCATCCTTTACTCCTGACCCTCTCCTCTGCATCCTTTACTCCTCTGACCCTCTCCTCTGCATCCTTTACTCCATCTGACCCTCTCTTCTGCATCCTTTGCTCCTCTGACCCTCTCCTCTGCATCCTTTGCTCCTCTGACCCTCTCCTCTGCATCCTTTGCTCCTCTGACCCTCTCCTCTGCATCCTTTACTCTTCTGACCCTCTTCCTCTGCATCCTTTACTCCATCTGACCCTCTCCTCTGCATCCTTTACTCCTGACCCTCTTCCTCTGCATCCTTTACTCTTCTGACCCTCTCCTCTGCATCCTTTACTCCATCTGACCCTCTCCTCTGCATCCTTTGCTCCTCTGACCCTCTCATCTGCATCCTTTACTCCTCTGACCCTCTTCCTCTGCATCCTTTACTCCTCTGACCCTCTCCTCTGCATCCTTGACCCTCTCCTCTGCATCCTTTACTCCTCTGACCCTCTCCTCTGCATCCTTTACTCGATCTGACCCTCTCCTCTGCCTGACCCTCTCCTCTGCATCCTTTACTCCTCTGACCCTCTCCTCTGCATCCTTTACTCGGTCTGACCCTCTCCTCTGCCTGACCCTCTTCCTCTGCATCCTTTACTCCTCTGACCCTCTTCCTCTGCATCCTTTACTCCTCTGACCCTCTCCTCTGCATCCTTTACTCCTCTGACCCTCTTCCTCTGCATCCTTTACTCCATCTGACCCTCTTTCTCTGCATCTTTTGCTCTTCTGACCCTCTCCTCTGCATCCTTTACTCTTCTGACCCTCTTCCTCTGCATCCTTTACTCTTCTGACCCTCTTCCTCTGCATCCTTTACTCCTCTGACCCTCTCCTCTGCATCCTTTACTCCTCTGACCCTCTTCCTCTGCATCCTTTACTCCTCTGACCCTCTTCCTCTGCATCCTTTACTCCATCTGACCCTCTTTCTCTGCATCTTTTGCTCTTCTGACCCTCTCCTCTGCATCCTTTACTCTTCTGACCCTCTTCCTCTGCATCCTTTACTCTTCTGACCCTCTTCCTCTGCATCCTTTACTCCTCTGACCCTCTCCTCTGCATCCTTTACTCCTCTGACCCTCTTCCTCTGCATCCTTTACTCCTCTGACCCTCTTCCTCTGCATCCTTTACTCCTCTGACTCTCTCCTCTGCGTCCTTTACTCCTCTGACCCTCTTCCTCTGCATCCTTTACTCCTCTGACCCTCTTCCTCTGCATCCTTTACTCCTCTGACCCTCTCCTCTGCATCCTTTACTCCTCTGACCCTCTTCCTCTGCATCCTTTACTCCTCTGACCCTCTTCCTCTGCATCCTTTACTCCATCTGACCCTCTTTCTCTGCATCCTTTACTCCTCTGACCCTCTTTCTCTGCATCCTTTACTCCTCTGACCCTCTCCTCTGCATCCTTTACTCATCTGACCCTCTTCCTCTGCATCCTTTACTCCATCTGACCCTCTTTCTCTGCATCTTTTGCTCTTCTGACCCTCTCCTCTGCTCTCTGACACCTCTCCTCTGCATCCTTTACTCTTCTGACCCTCTTCCTCTGACCCTCTCCTCTGCGTCCTTTACTCCTCTGACCCTCTTCCTCTGCATCCTTTACTCCTCTGACCCTCTCCTCTGCATCCTTTACTCCTCTGACCCTCTCCTCTGCATCCTTTACTCTTCTGACCCTCTTTCTCTGCATCCTCTGCTCTGTCTGACCCTCTCCTCTGCATCCTCTGCTCTGTCTGACCCTCTCCTCTGCATCCTCTGCTCTGTCTGACCCTCTCCTCTGCATCCTCTGCTCTGTCTGACCCTCTCCTCTGCATCCTCTGCTCTGTCTGACCCTCTCCTCTGCATCCTCTGCTCTGTCTGACCCTCTCCTCTGCATCCTCTGCTCTGTCTGACCCTCTCCTCTGCATCCTCTGCTCTGTCTGACTCTCTCCTCTACATCCTCTGCTCTTTGTGGTTTTGCCGGCATATAAAGCGTCTCCCTCGCGGTTATTCGTGACTCAGAGGAGGGGAGTGCAGCGGTGCACGTACACACGGGGAGACTTTACATAAACGAAAGACACGGGGGTAAACGAACCCAAGACACTGAGCAGCACAAAGCGACGCGCTGGAATCTGCACAAAATGTACCAAAGCGCCAAACATGATGCTATAAAAGAAATAAAAACAAATAATTACGATAGACATGGGCGATAATTAGGCTCTTTATACGACTATCATACACACGGGGCTTGAAATACAACATGAAGAAAGTGTATTTTTAATTATTAAAGCTTTTTTCATGCATATACACGATTAAAATGAATTATATATAGGAGGAAAAAATATATTAAAAATAAAATAATAAGCAAGTTTTTTGTCTAAGTAGTTGCGTTAGTTTCCGCTTTGATATTAGCATAGTTAGCATACTTAGTTATAATAGTCAACAGGTAACTCAAACTAACTTTTGTTTTAAGTCATGTCATTTTAAGTCATTAATATTAAAAAAAACAACAATTTATTACACCGATGGTAAATTATTAAACTGCAAATTATACTGGCAACAAATTAGTAAATTAACCAACAGCATCATTTCCTCAGCTTCCTCAGCTTCATTGCAGGAATTTCGGAAAAAATCCAACAAAGTCTCGTTTAGCCACTATTAAAACACGTTTATTCCGTTATACACAATACATTTACACCCCCATCTTTTGTTAAAATATCTAAAGAAAATTACTTTTAGGATTTACGCGTTTAAAGTGGCAATAAATTACGTAAAAACCCAACTACTATTACCGTGTCCGATAATGGAAGCTGTGACATTAGCACTTAGCATTAGCGGGCTAGCGCAGTTAGCCAGCTCATTCACAAATCAAGTCTGGCGTTTAATTATGACATTTTATCGATTCGGGTGTGATGTTCTGAAGGACGATGGGTACGCGGTGTTCATTTCTAAATGACGATGCCGTAAACGAAGCGAAAATGTGGAGGAATTAAACGGTGACCTTGCGATTCACTTGGGACATGTGATACGCATGCGGCTAACTCTACAAACAAACAGTAATTAGTACTTTGGGTTGAATGAAACGCGTAAAGATGCTTGGTATGGCTGCACATGCTTTTGTCCGGAGGTATTTTAAAGGCCAAGCTCGCGTGTCTCAGCAATAATTCACTTAAAATTCAGTCACGTTGCAGAAATGCTCTCCCCACGCCCACCAAACTGCCCCAGGACTGCGCAAAGACCAAACCAAGACCAAACCAGGACCAAACCAGGGCTAAACCAGGGCTAAACCAGGGCTAAACCAGGACTAAACCAGTTCTAAAGCAGGACTAAACCGGGGCTAACCTAGGCCCGAGCTAACTATAAAAGATGACAAAGCTAAACTATGTCCAGGATGGATCCAAAGTGCTCCAAAACGCACGAATGTTCACCTGAATTTGGAGAACCTATCCGGCTCGCTGTCAAACATCTCCCGCATGTTCAGGCTCGATGCATTGGCTTGGTACCACTGCTGCAGCTTCTTGAAGTTAGGATCGCTTGAAAGTGCCATTTTGTTGGTTATTTGTTGGTTATTTGCGTGCAGAATCCGTGCCCGGGGTGTGGTGCCTGCGCGCTGGGTAAGGTGGTCCCGGAGTCCCGCTGGGTCTGGAGGATTTTTTTGGAGGTTTCTGGAGGTGTCTGGAGGGAGGAAAGTTAACAGATGGAGGCAGTGGCAGCAGGATGGAGAGCGGTGCAAAGTGAACAGACTGTGCGGGGAAGAGGGAAGGGCCAAACCGGGCCAATCCGAGCGCAGAGCCGGCCCACGCACCGCAGTGATCACGCCCACGGAGGACAAGGACAGAACAGGAGCGTGCACCATTACAATGCATTTATTTTGACAATAAACACATCTTATTAGCCATTTAACCCACTATTTATTTTTGCATAGCCTAATAATTGCTTGCTATTGATGCACACCCGAGTAAGCAGTGCCTACATGTAATTCTAATACAAGTAGTTAAAATTTTTAAAATATGTCTAATTAAAATCCAATATCTCATTTGAGGTGGTGTAAAACTGCTGCTGTACTGTTTACACTCATAATATGACATAAACCATAAACACATGACGTTAACGAACTAAGGTTTATTTGCTTTTAATAAAACTATAATTGAGTGAAGCCCAGAGAAGGACGCCAGGTTGGGGACTTGGGGTTAGGAAAATGTCACTGTGATTGAGCAAGAAAAAAGTAAAAAAAAAAAAACACAGGTTTGAAAAGTAAACATGAACTTAACCCGTGTTATCTCTGCCTCTTCTCTGCTGTGAGAGGAGCAGCTGGAATAGAACTTTACTTTAAAATACAAAAGTACACGCAGAAAGGATGAAAAACAGTAACTAAAGGTGACTAAAGTTACAAAAAAATATATATAATTAACCTAATAGCGTAATTGCCTTAGTCATTTTTTTGGCCAAATTGTGATTTCTGCCTGATTTTACTCTCCTTCCACTGCTGCATCACCTCTAATCAATGTTGTCTTTCTTTTTTTTGGAAACTTGTTCACACATCTGGTTGAACTTTCTGTTACAATATCAATAACATTAAAAAAAAACGTTCAAATATGACTTAGGCCAGGGGTGTCCAAACTGTTTTCATCGAGGATCACGTATTAAAACACAGACCAGCGTGAGGCCGATCGAGGGTCACAGACTGAGGGTCAAATCAGTGAGTAATTAAAAATCTGTGCGTTTATAACAGGTTTAAATGACCTTTCAGCCCTTCGTTCAGGCTCAGACCTTCAGAAGGACAAACTACATTTGCTTGATCAAGGCGGATTTCAAAAACACGCAGGAAAAAGTGAGATTTGTGGTCGGCCTTTAGCTTCTCTGCTCCTTCAGCTTGGAAAACCCTCCAAACTGAACTGAAAATATCTGATCTTGTCTCATTTAAAGCTTTTCGTTCTTTGTTACTTGTTACAAAAAGCGTCTATTCATCGTCTGTTTTTAAGTTGTCATTGCAAAACTGCTCTTTGTAACAGATTTTATCGCATTTTATCATCTATTGTTTACAACTACTGCACTTTATCTTTTTACGGTTACAGCTGCTGCACGTTATCCTTTTAAATTGTTACAGCTGCTGCACTCTTGGAATATTTTCCACACTCACTGCACTTTACCTCGATAATTGATGTTTATCTTGATTGTTGCTTTGTTTTTATTTTAATTGATGTTTATCTTAATCGACTGTTGTTTTCTGCTCTTGACGTGTGCTGTGATCACTTGTCCAGGTCTCGCTTGTAAATGAGGTCTGGATCTCAATGGGTCTTTACCTGCTTAAATAACGATTAAATAAATAAAATATAAATAAAAAAGTATGGGCCAATTCACCTGGAAGCCCGAGGGCCAAAACAACTGGTCTGAGGGCCACATTTGGCCCCCGGGCCGTAGTTTGGACATGCCTGACTTGGGCAACTACACTATTAGGTGAACAATATATGAATTTGAAGAAAACATCTGGAACTGAAACAAACAACTAAAGCCCTACAAGCCATGAAAATAATTCCTATTCGACTGATTATTCAGCCACTCATTTCTATTAAAGGGGCACTGTGTAACTTTTCTGTTAAAGGGTCCATCTCCCGCTCACTTTCAAGGAAAAATACCCTAAAATTCTGACTGTGAGTGGGGTTTGCCGCTCTTTAAATCTCGTAACTTGGCCTAGTGGCATCTGCGCGTTTTCATGGAGACAGAAAAGTCTAATGTTCTGTGGAAAAGGGAATCGCATCATCGTGAAGACAAACGGGAAAGTCACATGGTGCAGCTTTAGTAGAAGTGTTTAAAAATGGATGTGAATGAACCGTAACGTTCCCCGTTCCAAAACCGTCGGCTCTTCAGGATGCAGAGGTCACGTGATCCGGAGGTATTTAAAGCTCTGAGGATGAGTCTGCAGGAACCAGCGTCCCGTCCGTCAGAGGCAGGACAGGAGTCTTATTTCACAACTACACATGAAATTCACCGTCTTTGAAACAAATACCGCATTTTTTTTCAGGGTTTGGGTGGTTCCTGCGACTTAAACTCAGGTGCGATTTATATATTACATTTTTCACACTGACAGTCCATAAACTAAATATATGAATTGTATATGTGAATCCATCCATCCATCCATCTTCTTCCGCTTATCCAGGGCCGGGTCGCGGGGGCAGCAGTCTAAGCAGGGGCTCCCAAGCTTCCTTCTCCCCAGCCACTTCCTCCAGCTCCTCCGGACGGACCCCGAGGCGTTCCCAGGCCAGCCGAGAGACATAGTCCCTCCAGCGTGTCCTGGGTCTTCCCCGGGGCCTCCTACCGGTGGGACATGCCCGGAACACCTCCCGAGGGAGGCGTCCAGGAGGCATCCGGACCAGATGCCCTAACCACCTCAGCTGGCTCCTCTCGACGTGGTGGAGCAGCGACTCTACTCCGAGCTCCTCCCGTGTGACCGAGCTCCTCACCCTATCTCTAAGGGAGCGCCCGGCCACTCTGCGGAGGAAACTCATTTCGGCCGCTTGTATCCGCTGATCTCGTTCTTTCGGTCATTACCCAGAGCTCATGACCATAGGTGAGGGGAGGAACGATTGACGTAATCGAGAGCTTCGCCTTTCGGCTCAGCTCCCTCTTCACCACAACGGTCCGATACAGCGACTGCATCACTGCCGACGCTGCACCGATCCGCCTGTCAATCTCGCGCTCCATCCTCCCCTCACTGAGAACAAGACCCCGAGATACTTGAACTCCTCCACTTGAGGCAGAGACTCCCCACCCACCCGGAGAGGGCCATCCACCTTTTTCCGGTCGAGAACCATGGCCTCGGATTTGGAACAGCTGATTCTCATCCCAGCCGCTTCACACTCGGCTGCAAACCGCCCCAGTGCACGCTGCAGGTCCTGGTTCGATGGGGCCAACAGGACAACATCATCCGCAAAAAGCAGCGATGAAATCCTGTGGTCCCCGAACTGGACCCCCTCCGGCCCCTGGCTGCGCCTAGAAATTCTGTCCATAAATACAATGAACAGAACCGGTGACAAAGGGCAGCCCTGGCGGAGTCCAACATGCACCGGGAACAGGTCTGACTTACTGCCGGCAATGCGAACACAGCTCCTGCTCCGGTCATACAGGGACCGGACAGCCCTTAGCAAAGGGCCCCGGACCCCATACTCCCGGGAGTGTATATGTGAATCATAAATGAAAAAACAAATGAATCCGTTTTTCCATTTTGGTTTTAGAGACAAATAATAAAGAAAAGAGTCGTTTTCTTATATTTGGGTCTAAATTGAAAAACGAACAAACGAATGAAACACGGATTCTTCTCTTTTGGGTTGTTTTTATTACTATAACTTCCTACTTGCCTTTCAAGAGGAAACGTTCTTGGCCTCTGATTTTATCAAGTAAATTTCCCCCAAAAAGTGCGACTTAAACATGTTTTTTTTCTTCCTCATTGTGCATTTTTTGGGCTGGTGCGACTTATACTCCAGGAGCGACTTATAGTCCGAAAAAATACGGTACCCAAATTTAAGATCCACAAATGTTGAATCTAAAGCCATTTTCATTCATATTTGCTTTTATTTTCCAATT
Source organism: Odontamblyopus lacepedii (assembly GCA_034769755.1). Classification (NCBI taxonomy): domain Eukaryota; kingdom Metazoa; phylum Chordata; class Actinopteri; order Gobiiformes; family Gobiidae; genus Odontamblyopus; species Odontamblyopus lacepedii. The sequence continues at coordinate 4,041,889 of CM068348.1, forward strand.
ACCGTAAATTCCGGACGACAGAGCGCACCCTATTAAGAGCCGCATGCTCAGATTTATGAAGAAAAATCAATTTTGTAATTATATGAGCCGCACCATATTATAAACCGCTGGCCAAAGACTAGGCGGGGGGTTCGCTTCTGCGTCCCCGCCGCCTGGAGCGCCTCTGGGATGGGCCGCGGACGCGGTCCCCCGCTGAACTCTGGGGACGGACTCGCTCACTGGTGACACTTGGGACACACACGCGCCACAGGCACTTACACACCTTCACACACTTGGGACACACACACGTGACATGCACATACACACCTCGGCGCTCTGGGAATAAACCACGGTAGCGATCGCTTTAGCCTTCAGTCTGATTTGTACAGTGGAAACACCGCGGCCGCCTGCTCTTTGCGTGTTAACCCAGTCCTCCAGAAAGTTTTCAAGCTCAGGCCATCTGCTATGGTTACCTCTGAAAGCTCTGGTTGTCTTTTTACACTGGCTCAGTTCTTCTTGCTGGAGCCTCCACCTTCGCACCATCTACTCGTTTATGCCAATTTTACGGGCAGCAGCTCGATTTCCTTCTTTAACTGCCAGAGTGATCGCTTTTAGTTTAAAAGCTGCATCATGTGCTTTTTGTCTGGTATTCTCCATGTTGATGAGGGTTAGCAGAAAGACTGAAATAAGGAAGTTGTGATTAATCATACAATTTCATTGGACCTCAGTGAACTACTTATTCATTTTAGTGGTCCATGTTTTTCCCGCGATGAAAAAAAAAATAAAAAAGCCGCTTCATATTACACGCCGCAGTGTTGAAAGTGTAGAAAAAAAGTAGCGGCTTGTGATCCGGAATTTACGGTATTTATTTTTTGCTTATAATTTCCAGAGCAGTTGCTATTGGGTTAATGTTTTGGCACCGACTGTCCATAGTTTAAACTGTTAGAGGACAGGTCAGAATTAAATGGCCGACCGTATTTTTCAGACTCCAAGTCACACTTTCTGGGGGAAATTTATTTTATATAATCAGAAGAAGTTCTAGTAATAAAAACAACCGAATAGAGAACAATCAGTGTATCATTCGTTCGTTTTTCAATATAGAACCAAAAATAAGAAAACTAAAAAAACAACCCTTTTATTATTCGTCTCTAAAACCAAAATAAAACTGATGATTTGTTTTTTTCATATATATACGATTCATATATTTGGTCTACGGAGTGTCAGTGTGAAAAATTTAATATACAAGTCGCAGAAACCAAAACACGGTGTATATATAAATACAGTAATTCGCTGGTCAACTGTCAGATTTGCAGATTTGTTGACCTCGTTTATGGTTCATATCGCCGTCATTACTGGGCCCATTGCACATGAAAACACACGGACGTCATGCACCAGCTCAATGAACTGGAGAGAATTTAACTGGAAAAACTTAATCAGATATTTTATAACACCAGAAACACAAACTCAGTGACACTGTCCCCGCTTGTTGGAGACAATGTGTCCAACAGTGTGCGAACCACCACCACGTTTTCTGGGACTGCCCCATCGTAAAAACTTTTTGGACTGAGATACATCAGGCCTTACAGGACATTTTTGGAGAAGATACCGACTCTGTACCTAGGATATGTTCCTGAAGACTGGCTGAAAGTGGACAAATACTTAATTAACACTCTATTGGTGGCCAGTAAAAAAACCATTACAAGGAACCGGCTACAACCACACAGCACAACACTTATGTGGAGAGACATTGTGGTGGAAATTTACAAGATGGAAGGACTAACAGCACATGTTCATCAAAAAACTGAGGTTTTTCTGGATCGATGGTTGAAATGGTTTTGTCACAGCCGAATGGCCAAATGAGCCTTTACTATAACTGAGTGTATACAGTAGGTTTCCTTTTGGAAGTATATTTATGTGAAAGACTCCCTGACTGTACATAGTTCTGTTGTTGTTTTTTTTTGTCCCCCCTTTGTTTCCTCCCTTCTTTGTCCTCATGTACCCACCACCCTTTATCTTGAAAAATAATAAAATATAGATTAAAAAAAAAAAAAAAAGAAATCACACGAACGTCAATATCAAAACACATCAGACAAACTTCAAGAAAAAGACGAGTTTAGGCTAATATTAAACCCTTACAACAAATGTGCTCAGAATATACAAGATTTTCACTTCTTATTTTCACTTCTACTTGGTGTATTTGAGCTCCGTGTGTCTTTTTCCCAGAACAGATATTGTATAAACAGCTCTTGTGGTCAAAATAAGTCCAAAATAAGGTCTGTTTTTCCACATTTTTAGGACTTTTAGAGCAACTTTAATCCGTAATTACGGTTTTGAGAATAAAAAACAATGGCAGACAGCGTTGGTCTTCTACTGTTTATTCCAGCAGTACATTTTAAAAGGTTGCATCAAAATGGCTTCGTGTTAATGGAAAGTCTCGACGATTTAATATACGTTTTCTGGGCTCTTGACCCTCCGAGGAATCACACTGGATTTGGACAATCTCAGGACGAAATACATCAACCAAAAACACAATTTATCCCCCGAAAAGTGCGTCACGACTTTTTCCGCCAAATTGAACAAAACAAAAGGAATTCCAGAGACTGTTTAATGTCAAAAATTAAGTTTTTTTTTGTATTGCTAGAACTGTTCTGCTACAGGTAAAGCTGACATCAATAACTTTAGACGTGTTGAGCTTTGCAGTGTCTTGGGTCAAAGTTAGTGGCTTCAAGTGGAGATTTTTTTTTGGATTTAATATGCGGGGTGCAGCCTAGAAGATTTTTAGAACCAAGAAACCAAGTTAAATTTGCGAATAAATGTGTTTTTAACCAGATTCTGTTGGTCAAATATGGCTTTTTTTTTGGCAGTGGCTTAAATTTCTGCAAATATTTGGAATAAAGATCTGATGTTCGACGTCGTTTTAGCCGTAAACGTGTTAAGACGTTACGCGGTTTGCGGGTTTTATAGTGAAATGAAAAGCTGCACCGTGTTGCTTTTCTGGAAGAGAAGATTCGACCATCTTCTCGTCTCCGTGGAGATGTTTTCGCTTCTCCGGGAACGTTCCCCGACGTGGCATTAAAGCAGCTACTTCCGGACCAGCAGGCGATATTAAAACCGATTTCTTCTTGGCAAATGATGAAAAATCGACAAGTTTCGCGCCGAAATGTGGAAAATTCCAGGCGAATCGATAACATTCCCACGGAGACACGCAAATGATTAGACCCTCCGCTAGAAAAGCTCCGCAGTGCAGCTTTAAATGGATTAAAACATAACCAAAAAAAACGCTCAAAAATCTCCTAAAATGCGCCCAAAGTTTGTGTTGTTGACGTGTCCTTGGTGAGACTATGGCTTGTGTTGCTGTGTTATAAAATTGTGTTTCCCAAATGACGAACCTTCCGACAAAAACATTAACATTTTATTATAAGCATTAAAAAAGTGCAGTGAACTTCATCTATTGGTTGAACTGTTCGCAGACTTCAGCACCTCAACTATGGTAGAACGGAAAACTGAAAACGAAATACTGGTTTTTTGCCCAAAGCCTATAGTTAAAATACAATAAACGTACATGAGCGCGTCTACAGCAGCTCCCTACTGCCAATATAATACCATCACTACTCTAAATACCTTTAAATTAGCTTCAAATTCGTCAGGAAAGTTACACGTTTTCAATGCGTTGTCAGTTCCAGCTAAGCAAATTCGCATTTCCAAGCAGTTTTTTAGCGTTTACTTCAAGTCCAGGAATTACATATTTCGGCAATTACTGTACGAATGTTACGATGGGGGTCAAAATAGCCCAAAAAATGCCTAAAATGTGTAAATACGGTGTCAAATATTGGTCAAATGCTTGGAAAAGGTCCTCAATTTACATTTTTGGACTGACAATATGATCTAAAAAAGGTCTGATTTTGTATTGTAGTGTTTTTCGTTTACTGAACTGATCATATCGTCTTAAAAATGCGACTTAAGTTTACAACTACTTAAACTAATGTGCATAAAATCATATTCAAGTGTTTAATCATAGTAGTTTGAATCCGAATATAAGAGTTTCCAAGCTCAGGATGGTTAAACTCTTGTTTCTTTTCAGTAGAATTTAATATTGAGTCTATAATTTTAGCTTTTTAAATGGTGCACGCGTCAGTTTTGACCTTTAACTTTAGAGACGCTGCTGCTTTATCTGGAATATTCCACAGTGCAGAGTTAAACTTTTATACAGAGCTTAACAAATGTATTAGAGTTTGCTGCTGCCACATGTAATTTAACAGTGTTTCCGTTTACCAAAAGGTCTTTTTATGTTTCACTAATGGTTAATCCGCCACTTTATGCAATGACTTTTTATCAAAACCACATCTTTAATGCTAATATATAACTTAATAAGCTTTTTCTCCAACCTTTTTCCTGCGGTGAGCGACTTTTACAAAACGGAAACACCAGAGCTACGAGTTGTACCGGTCACGAGAAATGGAGCCGTGACCAGATTTTCAAAATAAAAAACTAAAACATCCCTGGTTTGGGCTGGTTGGTCATCATAAAACTGTGAAACGAGTGCGTGATTAAAGAAAATAGTTGCAGATTTTCTGTATTTTACCTCAACAAATGACAGTTTGTGCTTCTCTTTACGGTCGTCAGGGGTCAGATTGGTCCAAAATGGAGACACCTGGGACATTTCTTGTATAAAACTGGGACAAATCAGTGGTTTTGGATAAATCTGCTGGGACAGGGGACACGGGGCTCAAAACTGGGACTGTCCCGGGTAAACAGGGACGTCTGGTCACTCTAGCTTTAAATGAGGTTCGTTAAGACGCCTATAAAACATAAACCATTATACATTTATTAGTGTACAGAGTCAGGCATCAAAATAATACATGTGCAATGGTAATAGGCATTTAATTAATCAAATTGTACTTTATTCAGGAAAATACATGGAAGGGGAAACTATGGGAACTCGAAAACAAAAGAGACTTTGCAAAACTACATAAAAACGCAGCAAAATATTCACTTTTTTGGTTATTATTTGTCAACAAGGACTATTTTTTGTTATTCCAATTGGTCATTTTCTTAATGAATAACAGAAAAAATGTTGAAATTGTTCATTTGAAACAAATTTTTGATCAACTACGAAGTGATTTTCTTGTTTTCACGACAGGTGGTCTGATACATTTGTTAAGCTCTGGATCTTAAATGGTTCAAGTTACCAGTTTTTCCTCAATGAATCATAAGTTTGGAGAAACTGCAGAACGTTTCAGGCAAAGCGACAACTTCTCTGTGGAGAAAAGCAGCGGAAAAGCGACAGTGCAGCTTTAGTGGTTTCAAAATGTAAAAAAGTGACATAACAAGTACTAAAATCTTAAAATTGTTCCTTTTAAAGCCAAAATATGCTGTAAAGACGGAAATTCCACATCCAAATGAACAAAAACGAACCGACAGGTTTGGGCAGGGAACTGAAAACTGCTTTCTACAATACACCACATTTTGCATTTTGAACAACACGTTTCCAAAACAACTAAACGAAAAAGCGGAAAAGGTGAAAAATTACAGCGCCGTAAGTCACGCAGGTCACGCAGATTCAACGCGACTCGACGGACAGCAGCAGAAAACACAGGTAAAGGTGAGTTAGTGGAGAATATCAGGTTGGTTTGGTGCTGAAGTTTCATTAGAGAAATACAGAGACCAACAAAGAGACGACATTTCCACTCGGGGCGTGCGGTTTGTTAGATCGGAGCGGGTGCTTAAAGGCTTGATTTTGTTTTTCGATGTATTTAAAGGGAAACTCGGGCACGTTTGAAGCTAAAGTTCGTTGCTAGAGGTGTTGGAATTCTGTCAGCACAGATCAGTGTTTCCTCGGTGGAGATCTCACTGTGGCAGTGAGTCTGTCAAGGCAACAAACTAGTGTAGTGATGGGGGCAAGTTCTGAACTTCCACGTAAAACGCCAATTTGCTCGATCGTCGACTCCAGCGGCGGCGAGAGGCTCGAGCCGCCAGAAGCAACAAGTGAGAATCGACTACTGACGGTGAAGAAGAGAAACTGAAAGTTGTTGAAAGAAAATGGGTCGGGAATGTGCTTTTTTTTTTGTGTTTTAAAAAAAATATAATTCACTTGTAAATAAACGGGATTAGAAACGACATCGACAATCGAGTCTTTTGGGCTTTGGCCTGTGCAGTGGGAAATCAGCAGAGGGAAGTGTGAGGTGCTTATAAAGATGTTTTCTAACGTTTCCAGACACTAATGAGTGAACCAGGCAGAGCGTTTTGTTTGTTAGACTCGTGGCTGTTGTCAGATGGGTTAAAGTGGTGTTAAGCTTCTTCTGTGTGAAGCAAATTGTCGTTTTACGTGGAAGTTCAGAACTTGCCCCCATCACTACACTAGTTTGTTGCCTTGACAGACTCACTGCCACAGTGAGATCTCCACCGAGGAAACACTGATCTGTGCCGTTTTTTGGCTTCTGACAGAATTCCACCTCCTCTAGAAACGGACTTTAGCTTCAAACGTGCCCGAGTTCAACTTTAAAAGCAATAAAAGCGCCTGTAACTGAATAAATGTAAGATCTGTAGGTTTAATGCCGCACTGTGAAACATTCCAGCCTCCGTGGAGACGAGCAGAAGGCACAGACCCCACAGGAAAACTTAAACGTGTTACGTTACGTTCGCTCCGTTCCTTCCCGTAGTCTCTCTGTTAGCCGAGGGAAAAATCGTCCAAACGTAGTGATTACCGACAGCGTACCGCCCCGGTGGAAAAGTTCCGCAGTAAAGCTTTATATTTAAGTGAAGCTCGAAGTCCAAACGCTAACAAAATAATATGAAACAGAGGTTTAGGAAATGGGCAAAAGGGTTTCAGGTGTGTATACTGTACTGATGTTAAACTGGAGATCGCTGTGTTAAAGTTACGTTGCGTTTGAGCGTCTGCCCCGGTGCTGGTGTCAGATACAACTACAAACTTCCATTTAGTCAAAAAGTCGAAACCAACAATCTATCCTTGTTTTTCCCCCCGTGTTTTTTTTAAGCAAAGTTACACCTCGTCGTCTCCTGCGGCGGCGCTCGGGACTACGCCGACACTTTGTTCTCCTTCTGGAAGAAAAAGAAAGAAGATTTTTTAGGGCAGTTCAAAGACGGCAAAAGACAAAAAATTATTCTGTCAACTGGATAAAAGTTTTACAAGAATGGAAACAAAAAGAGCAGCAAATGTTGTTAAAGAAAAGGAGAATTTCAGGTGAAATCTAACCCTGTTTTTATGTATTTATTACACAAAAAACATAAAGAAGCTACTAAAGGTGTAACAATCACCAAATATCGTCAAAGGTCTCACTTAAATGAACAGTTCTGATGCAGAAATGGCTAAAAAAAAAAAAAAGCAGAGGGAACTACATAGACCATGATCCTTTGCTCCGTTTCAGTGCAGACGACATGAAGAAATAACTGTTCTGAGCACTTTTACATCTTCATTCTTTGGGTTAAGTCTGTGAAGCATTTTTAGAGGAAAAAGGAGCAGATTCACCACAAAATATTGTAATAAATCTGGTTCAGTGAGATGAACGAAACTAAAGAATGAGAGAACGAACAAAAGTAAGAAAGAAGTAAAAAGAAAGAACAAAAAGAACGAAAGAAAGAACATAAAAGAACGAACCTAAAAGATAGAAAGAACTAAAGAAAGAATTAATGAACAAAAGAAAGAACGCAAAGAACGAAAGAAAGAACATAAAAGAAAGAATGAACGTAAAAGAAAGAACGAAAGAAAGAATTAATGAACAAACAAAAGAAAGAACGAAAAGAACAAAAGAACGAATGAAAGAAAGAACGAAAAAGAATTAAAGAAAGAATGAATGAAAGTAAGAACAAAAGAACGAATGAATGAAAGAAAGAACGAAAAAGAACAAAAGAAAGAAAGAACATAAGAAAGAATGAACGTAAAAGAAAAAACTAAAGAATGAATGAACAAACGAAAGAACAAAAAGAACAAAACAACAAATGAAAGAAAGAACGAAAAAGAACAAAAGAAAGAAAGAAAGAACGAAAGTAAGAAAGAACAAAAAAGAAAGGAACAAAAGAACGAATGAACCAGAGGTGAAAAATGTCCTGAAAATTAAGTAAAAGTATCTTTACTTTGCTTAATTCCTACTCAAGTAAAAGTAACAATCTGAAAAAGTAAAAAGTACATAATTTAACATGTACTTAAACTACTTTCAGTTATTTGATGTAAAAAGGACGAGTCATAAATCTTGTTTTAATCAACTTTTAGGTGATTCAGGCTGTTGCAGATTTGCTGTTGTGGTTTTGAGGCATCAGACACATTCTGCATTATTATTTTATTCCCTATTTTGTGTGAAAGGAAAGAGTCGGAGGGTTTTCTTCATTTTCCTCTCAGGAATTATTCAATGCAATTTCTTCTTGAATATCGTCCATGATGAGACAGACTCACGGTTCTGCACAAAGACTCGACGTTCTACAGTGAAAAAGCCGCGCGTGAGGTTTCCTTTTATTTCAGGCAGACTGGAGGTTTTTTTGCATTTCATTCCAATGTAATGAAGTCATATTCTTGGGTCAAAATGTACTTGAGTAAACGTAAAATTACCTTTCAAAAACTACTTAAAGAATTACAAATTACTCAATTACAGTAACGCGAGTAAATTCATTAGTTTCCACCCTTTCTATTCTCTCTGCTGTGGTGCAAATAAATCCTTAAACACCAGAAAATCATTTGTGTTGTGATATAAACTTGAGTCCAAAATAAACGGCACTCGTCACTCACCCTGTACGACAGGTCGGCGAACTCGCGTCCCGCCTGGGTGTTGTTGTTCCTGTATCCGCCCCTGAAGCCGCCGCTCTGAGGGTGACCCCCGAACGACCCCCGACCCCTGTTACCGCGGTAACCCATGCCCCCGCGTCCACGGTAACCGCCTCGGCCGCGGCCGTGACGCAGCGGGAGGCCGAAGGTCTCGGCGTTCATGCGCCGCTCCTCTGCCCACGTCTGACGCCGCTCCCTGAGACGAGAGGGGGAGGAAAGGGGGGAGGAAAGAGGGGAGGAAGAGGGGAGGAAAGAGGGGAGGAAGAGAGGAGGAAGAGAGAAAAGAGGGGAGGAAGAGGGGAGGAAGAGAGAAAAGAGGAGAGGAAGAAAGGAGGAAGAGGAGAGGAAGAAATGAGGAAGAGCAGAGGAAGAGAGGAGGAAGAGGAGAGGAAGAAAGGAGGAAGAGGAGAGGAAGAGAGGAGGAAGAGGAGAGGAAGAAAGGAGGAAGAGGAGAGGAAGAAAGGAGGAAGAGGAGAGGAAGAGAGGAGGAAGAGGAGAGGAAGAGGGGAGGAAGAGGGGAGGAAGAGAGGAGGAAGAGAGGAGGAAGAGGGGAGGAAGAGGAGAGGAAGAGGAGAGGAAGAGGAGAGGAAGAGGGGAGGAAGAGGAGAGGAAGAGGAGAGGAAGAGGGGAGGAAGAGGAGAGGAAGAGGAGAGGAAGAGGAGAGGAAGAAAGGAGGAAGAGGAGAGGAAGAGGGGAGGAAGAGAAGAGGAAGAGAGGAGGAAGAGGAGAGGAAGAGAGGAAGAGGAGAGGAAGAGGAGAGAGAAGAGGAGAGGAAGAGAGGAGGAAGAGGAGAGAGAAGACGTAGAGAAAAAAGATGGGAGAGAGGAGAACATTGTGAGTTTTTTTATGTAGTACTTTTCACAGACACATGTCAAAGACGCCTGACAGATCGTTCTTCATTCACTCCAGACTCCAGCGTCGACACAGTTCTCAAAATTCACAGTTCAGTTCATATTGAAGTTTAATGTCGCAGTTTTCAGTTCTGTACGGTTCCTGTTTGATTTTGTTATTTATTTAAAAAAAAAAAAAACTCACCAGTCAGCGTCAGTCCAGTAGAAATCAGTAATTTTTTTTTTTTTTTTAACTCAAACTGAGGCGGAACAATGTTATTAACAAAGAGCACAGAGGAGAGGAGTCTGCGCGGAATGGTTCAGTCCTGGTTCAGTCCTGGTTTAGTCCTGGTTTAGTCCTGGTTTAGTCCTGGTTTAGTCCTGGTTTAGACCTGGTTTAGACCTGGTTTAGACCTGGTTTAGACCTGGTTTATTCCTGGTTTAGACCTGGTTTAGACCTGGTTTAGACCTGGTTTAGACCTGGTTTAGACCTGGTTTAGTCCTGGTTTAGTCCTGGTTTAGTCCTGGTTTAGTCCTGGTTTAGAGGCACATGGGAAAAGGCACTGTCCACGTGTTCTCAGGTTGATGACGATCATGAAGGTGCTCGTGTGCTCGTCCCCTCATGTCGCAGGTCACTAAAGCTCAGTACTGGAGACGTCATGACCCTGTGCAGGTTTTCACCACTGCCAATAGCTCCGGTTTGACGGAACTGTGGAAACTGCACGGTCCTGAACCGTGCCACCCCTAATACTGGTCAATCAGCGGTAAGATACTACTGTACCCATAGCTGCCCTGGGGCAAGTGAGGCTGTCAATCTGCCCCTCAGACCACATCACATCCATAAGTGGTGAAGTGTCTTGCAAAATTATTACCATTATTACCACCGCATGCAGTAGTATCTCACAGAACAGGAGGAAAAAGACATGAAGCTCTGTCAAATGCACTTTCATAAGCCATAAAACAGGATATTTACCTGCCAAAACCAGAGCCCCCAGACTTGTCTTTCCTGAAAAGAAAGAAAAAAAAACATGATTTCAGATGTGAAACTGTAGGACTTTTAAACGTGCGCTATAACTTTTCTGATGGAGGGTCTGCCCCGCATTAAACTTTACTCAGTTATAGGCTAAAGAATTCATTAAAAACATGCATTACTGATGTAGTGTGCTCGCCTTTCAACAGATATGATTGGTACCTTGGCCAAGTCTTGTCACCTGCTTTTCTTAATGGAGATAAGCTCAATGCGATAATGGATTTCAAGACAAAGCAGGCGGCAGAGGGTCGATCAGAAAAAGTTCCGCAGTGCAGGTTTAAGGCGAGTGTTTGTACCTGGAGTCGTCACAGGAGATGTTGTCGAAGAAGGACTTGGACTTGTCGTAGTAACAGTTTGGTCCGAGCGGGTCGCGGTCGTCCTCTCCGGTGGTTTCACTCGGAGTCTCTGCGCCGGGCTCCGCCTTCTCCTCCCCGTTCACGGCCTTCTCCACGGGTTTGTCGCTCTTCTCATCTGGGACAAAGGCGGAACGCCGGGTTTAATACAGAACTGGGTCATTACAATATCGGAAAAAAGGGTTTAAAGTTGAACTCCGGCACGTTTGAAGCTAAAGTCGCTTCTAGAGGTGGTGGAATTCTGTCAGAAGCCAAAAAACGGCACAGATCAGTGTTTCCTTGGTGGAGATCTGACTGTGGCAGTGAGTCTGTCAAGGCAACAAACTAGTGTAGTGATGGGGGCAAGTTCTGAACTTCCACGTAAAACGCCAATTTACTTCAGACTGAAGAAGCTTAACACCACTTTAACCTCGCCGCTGCTGGAGTTTCTCTTCCCGCAACAACGAACTCACACGTGATTTCAGAGCGAGAGTTCAGCTCGGGCTCAGAACAGAAGGATCGACTGCAAAAGCTGAACGCTCGACCCAACGCCTGCACACGCTGTTACAGGCTCTGCAATATTGTGGTGACGATTTAAATACTTAACCACAGCGGTTTTCGAAAAATATAATTCTCTTGGGTTTCCTCCGGGTGCTCCGGTTTCCCCCATCAACCCAAAACATGCCCGCACCCCTATGAACTAACATCAAGGACCATGACGTCCACCCTCCTGTGGGTTCACCACCTGCAGAGGGGTTCATAGGGGGGGTCAGGTGCTATGAGTATTGGGCAGCAAGCTGCCCCCGCGACCCAGCTGGATTAAGCGGGAGAAGATGGATGGATGGATGGATAATTCTCTGGTAAATAAATGGGATTAGAAACCTCGAGTCTTTTGGGCTTTGGCCTGTGCAGTGGGAAATCAACAGAGGGAAGTGTGAGGCTGATTATAAAGTGGTTTTCTAACGTTTCCAGACACTAATGAGTGAACCAGGCAGAGTGTTTTGTTTGTTAGACTCGTGGCTGTTGTCAGATGGGTTAAAGTGGTGTTAAGTGGTGAAGTAGGGCTGTCAATGTTCACGTGTTCACGCATACGATTAATCACATAAAAAAAAAAATCGCACTGTTTTTTTAACGCAGATTAATCCCACAGTTTATTCTGAACGCTCCTCTGTGGAAAGTGCAAATGGTCCTGAAGGCGGCGCAGGTGATTAGGTCAGTGATCAGTTCCATACGGCGGTGAAGACGACAGATGAGACGGTGACTGGAGCTCAGGGCAAATTTCTCTGCAAAAAACTGCCCCACGGGACTTTAGATAAACTAAGGGAGTTTGCAGATGTCGCAGTGATGAACTCTCTGTCCACAGAAGCACAAGTTTAAAACACGTCTTAAAGCAAAACACGGGTTTGATTCAGCGGCAACGACGATGCTACTTGTACCAAGAACAAGCCGAGCACGACAAACGGCAACAAAACTACAGCCATAGAAAAATAATAATATAACTTCTTGATAATAAATTGTCAAAATTTTAAAAAAAAAAGTTGTTTTTTTTTTGAAGATTTTTTGAGAACTGCGATTCATCGTGATTAATCAAAATTCTAAAGTGTGATTAACCCGTTTTTAAAAATGTATCGTTCGACAGCACTAGTGTGAAGCAAATTGTCGTTTTACGTGGAAGTTCAGAACTTGCCCCCATCACTACACTAGTTTGTTGCCTTGACAGACTCACTGCCACAGTGAGATCTCCACCGAGGAAACACTGATCTGTGCCGTTTTTTGGCTTCTGACAGAATTCCACCTCCTCTAGAAACGAACTTTAGCTTCAAACTTGCCAGAGTTCAACTTTAATGTAGACATGCACCGATGCAGCTTTGTCAGTCCTGATATGATCTGAAAATTATAATTTAGTCATCAGTGCGTCCCTCGTTTATGCGCCGATATTATCCTCCGTACCTTTAAGTTTGAGTTTGCTCTGAAACTCCCGGTCGATCTCCTCTTTGTTGAACTGAGCGTTGGCGCTCTCGAAGTCGAAGTCCTTCTCGAACTTCACGGGTCCGTCTCTGCGAACGTTAAACCGGCCTCGGCCCCTGTGACCGCCGCCGCGACCGCCGCGCCTGTTCGCTGGAGCGCCCACTACAGCTGCAGGACGGAACAACAGGGGAGGGGTCAGACGTGAGACAGTTTTACCCACACGGTTTAGAGGAACGGCGACAGGAAACGGACAAAATGATTAGATGCTTAAACGTTCTTCAGTCGACCTTGGAATTCATGCAATGTTAAAAAATACAAGACTGTGTGACGTGAGAAAAATGATATGGTTTGACCCGCAGTCCCCATAATGGCTGTTTAACGTGCAAAACGATTAAAGGTTTAAAGTAAATATTTGACTAAATCTTGACTAGTAAAAAAAATATGATTCTTTTTTTTCTAGTATTAGGAAATTTCAATGCTAGTACTACTACTAATAATAGATGGGTTTTATATTGCGCTTTTCATGGTAACGCTTCACAATAAACTACGACTAAAACAAGGACAGGACAAAACAGTGAGAAAAAGGTGTTTTGAGCAGTTTTTTGAAGGTGTTTAGTGAGTCTGAGTTTCTGATGTGAAGGAAATGGATTGAAACCAATTTCAACACCATAAAATATTGTTATTGATACTATTATCTATCAGTTATGCTCAGTTATGCTATTTCTATTGGACAAAAATACATATTTTAACTAGATTTTTTTTGAGTTTCTAGATAGAACATTTACAAACAAAGTGTATAACTGATCTGTTTTGCGAGTTTCATTTAAGAATGCTGCTCTCTTTGTTATGAAATGTTTCTTGGTGTGTGTTTAGCAGTCTGTATATTCCAGATGCCATATTTTTCGGACTGTAAGGCACGCTTAAAACCCTTTCATTTGCTCCTTATAATCCGGTACACCATATGTATTAATTCTGGTTGTGCTCACTGACCTCAAAACAGATTTTATATCGTCCACGGCGCTCAAAAAACTGTCAAAATGTTTTAGTACGACTTTGTTAAGCTAAGAAGCTGCACCGCTGGATGGATTGTCGGAGCGTTACCCGTAGTCAGGAGCCTCGTGGAGTAACACGTACTGTGCTTCAACATCGTATTATGGTGTGTTTAAGGACCCTTTTAAGGACCATGTGAGTAAACAGTGGTGACGTAGGCTCGGCTGCGCATTTTGGCAACAGAAGTACGGCAGAACTCGGCAGTTTGTCGAGCTCTGCGAAAGGATTATCGTCAAAAGATCAAGAACATTTCCTCAACAAGCTGAACTTTGACAAACGGTGTCCGACTGCCAGATCCTCGTGCGATCAGTGAGTAAAACTTTAAAACTTTAGTCCGACGGTAGAATATGGATTCTGACAAACACACGCAGAACAACCAGACATTTTGGTGCTGGAAATATTTTATCTCCGTCTTCTTCTGTCCACGTTCAGTCTGAATGAATCAGAATTGGGAACAATGACACTTCTGTTGCCAAAATGCGCGTGCACCTTTTGTTTTTTTTAATCGCTTCTGCCCTAAAAAGATCTATAAGGAGGTCAAAATGGCCCCTGTTCCGAGACTCTGACTCACACGCCCGAGTGAAGCAAACTAATTTAGTGCCGCATCTTTCCGGGTGGATTAACCAAAGAACTCCAACCGCGAGATATCGGTGTCAGCAGGTCGTTCAGAGTTAAACTGCAGCTGTGTGGGAGCGTTGGACGACAGAAGAACAACACACAGAGAGGCAACGCCGGGCGAGTTATACAATGGATCGATCAAGTTTCAGTCTCACTTAATGCGCTTTATAATCCGATGCATTTTATAGTCCGAAAAATACGGTAAAGCGTTATTTAAAGAGCCAAGTTTCGACCTGGACGATTTGGAAACCTATTTCTACCAAACACCTACGATTGTGATTAGATTTGTGAATTACGTTTCAATAACTGGATCCTGTTCAAAGTTCACATTTTTGTTTTGTTTTGCGATTAATCAAACAGCCCTAACCTCAACCTACAGCGATCTTAGGACTGACAGGCGGATAAAGCATCAGAGAAATGGCCACACCGCAGCAGCAGCGACAAATCCAACGACAAAAAGCTTTGACACGACTGGAAAAACACAGGGTTAGTAGAACAGGGTCTGGGTCTGCGTTGACATGAGGAGAAACATGTCAAACTTTCAACACAAAATGAGATGAGCCACAGATGGTCCACAGCGTCCACAGAAAAGCATGCAGCGTCTAAAGAAGAGACGTTTCGGATTAGGCGTTTCAGTTTAACCTGTGGGACGTTTCGCCTCTCGCTCCCCTCTGCTCTGATCGGCCTCTGCTTTGGGTTTCTGAACATCTGCTCCTGGAAAAACCACACGCCACGTCACAAAAACCACCACCGACTGATCGATGAAGAGTCTTATGGAGGTCATCAGTGATTTGATTTGGAAAAAATGCCACTAAAAATGTGGGTCTTTGCGCTTTTTATTGCCTCATTATGTCCAGGATAATTATTTTCTAAAGTTTTCCTCGAATGACCACACAAGAAAACACCCCATTACAAGGCGACGTGGGTGAAGTGTCTTGCCTAAGGACACGACAGAAGTAGATTTGTGAGGTTACAGTTCATATTTATGGAATTTATAATTGAAATCTTGCACACTGTCCCCTCTACTCATGTAAAGATGGTTCAAAATAGTTATCGGTCCGTGTACCGTTTGTTCTTTTGAATTTTCAACAAAAAACAATAAAATGGGAACAGTCTGTCATTTCATTATGTTTTAGTATCAAACAAATAAATAGATTTTGACCTTTATTTCCAGTATTTAATTTAAAGTTTATTTCAAATAACACCAATCAAAAAACAGTAACCGTATGCCTATTTTAATTTGGGTATTTTATTCTCTCTGGTTTGTTTGGTCGTTCTGCCGCTTGAAGGATTTACCGGAAAAATCGTTTCAGTTTAGTGGACAAACATTAGGGGTGTAAGTTCAATTCAAAATGCATCTGAACTGATTTTTAAAATAATGTTTCTCACTAAAATTCCTGAGTTGCATTCACTGTCACGATTTAAAAAAGGTAATAAATTATATTCATACATTTTTTGTGTAGTTGATAATATTTTTAGAAGTAATTATTGATAAAATGTAATATATATTTATACTGTTTTAGTATCGTGATGTATCGAATCGTGACATGGACATCATGATCTGTATCGTATCATCAGACTCGGGGCAGTGCACAGCCCCTAACAAACATGCCGTCGTCTTTTATAGCGACGCATTTACTTTGGCGTCTTAGAAAGTCATTGTTGAACTCCAGGACGAGAAACAGAAGCAGCAATAAACTCCCCTTTGTTCAGTCGACTCCACAGAACTATAATAAAAATGGTTTTATAAATCCAGGGTCGACACTGAATTCACAAGCGGCGCTAAAGCAGCAGCATTTCAGGGGCAAGTAAATGGTTCCAAATCATTAGCGTCCCAGATTAGATTCAGTTAGAAGTTAAAAAAAATAAAAAATAAAGACAGTCATGTCACAAATAGTAATCTCAAAATTCACCTGTTTATCTTAACTTTGGTTGATTGATTGAGAAGCCAGAGAGAATAAAATATCAAAACTGAAATAGGCACCAGGGCTGTTTTTGATTGGTGTCACTTGAAATAAACGTTAACGATTGGAAATTGAGGTCAAAATCTGTTTTTTGTTTGACACTAAAACAGAATAATGAAATAAACAGTTCTCATTTTATTGTTTTTCGTTCTTAACTGAAATTCAAAAGAACAAACTGGTCCACAGATCATTATCAAGCAATAGTAATCAGTTTTTTCCCCTCTCTCTAACAGCGCGTAACAGTTTATAAGCAAATCAGCACCACCGAACTGAGGCCAGTCGGTGAACCCTCGTGTTCCTCCGGTCTCACCTCTCCTCTGGGCGTCTACGGCTGCTCCCAGGTCCTGCAGAGGAGACTTCTGCGCTGCACCAGAGGGCGGCGCCGTTCTCCCGTGAGCAGGACTCCGCTGACCCAGACCCGGGGCCGGGGGCGGGGCCGAGGGGGCGGCTCCGGAGGCCGGGCTGGGCGTCACGGAGGGGTCACCGGCGGACGGGCTCTTCCTCAACGGGTCCAGAGAGGGACTGGTGCGACCTGAGGGACGGAGGGACGAGGTAAACGAGATCGAGAGAGAAAATGAGGGAAAAAAAAGAGGGGAGAGAAAGGATGAGGAGAGAGGAGAGGTGAAAGGAGGAAGAGAGAATGAGAGGCAAGAAAGGAAGAAAGCGATAGTATAGGAAGAAAGATGGAGAGAGGGGATTGACGTAAGGGTGGAGAAGAGAAAAAGAGAAATGAAGTGCGTTAGATCCAAATGTACAATATAATAAGTGGTTCTTATGTGATGTTATTGAAATCACAGGATTATCTGAAAAATCCCAGAACACAAACGTGATTCTCAAACATGCAGAAAGTTACTGTGAATCTGAACAAATGAATTAAAGATTTACTTCAGTGAGAACAAATCAGAGCCGCTCCACACGTGTTTAAGCCCTTTACAGAAACATCGTCGTCCTCAGATTTGAGATTTCACTAGTAAAATCGGCTAAAAAAAAAAACTGTCCAGATTTGACAGAAGACCCAATACAAGCTGCGTGTTTTGTCTAAACCAGTGGTTCCCAGCCTTTTTTTGTCCCGAGTACCCTCTAAGGCATTGCTTCCCAAAGACTGAGTCCCAAGAGATTTTTTTGGGTCACCTTGCCACGATCTGCATGTAGGGCATTTTTTGGGCCATAAAGCGCACCGGATTATGAGGCGCAATATCAAGTAACGGGTCTAATTTCATACATAAGGTGCACCAGATTATAAGGCGCATTGAGTGAGACTGATCCCTTAGCCCGGGCATCCACGATCCACTGGCAGATTGTGGCGTTGCGTTGATTTCCCACTGCACAGGCCAAAGCCCAAAAGACTCGATCGCCGATGTCGTTTCTAATCCCATTTATTTACCAGTGAATTATATTTTTTGAAAAATGTTTTAAAAATACATTCCCGAACCATTTTCGACACTCGAGTCTTTTGGGCTTTGGCCTGTGCAGTGGGAAATCAGCAGAGGGAAGTGTGAGGTGCTTATAAAGTTGTTTTCTAACGTTTCCAGACACTAATGAGTGAACCAGGCAGAGCGTTTTGTTTGTCAGACTCGTGGCTGTTGTCAGATGGGTTAAAGTGGTGTTAAGCTTCTTCAGTCTGAAGCAAATTGGTGTTTTACGTGGAAGTTCAGAACTTGCCCCCATCACTACACTAGTTTGTTGAATAGACAGACTCGAGCGAGATCTCCGCCGAGGAAACACTGATCTGTGCCGGGTTTTTTTGGCTTCTGACAGAAATCCACCACCTCTAGAAACGAACTTCGCTTCAAACGTGCCGGAGTTCAACTTTAAGCGTCACCACCTTCCGAGTACCGCCTGTACATCATGTACCAGAGTTTCTAAACCAAGTAACTCGTATATTGCTGCTAAACAATTCCACCTCTATTAAATCTGGGCGTCCCCATACCCCTGGTTGGGAAACACTGGTCTGAGGGTGAAAATTTGTTTACCATAATAAAGAATATTTTGTTTGCTCATAATAAAGAATGTTGGGCTTTGCTCAAGTTTTAATTTAATAATACATTTCTATTTCACTCTTAAAGTGCTCAATGTTTTCGTAGTGTTGGGTACCACAAAAGGTTATATTAAAAAAAAGTGAAGCTACTGGTCGATCTGTAAAGGGCTTGTTTTTGAAGGAAAGATGTTAGTGACAGTGCTGCTCTGTCTCTGGCAAACTTTGAAATCCATTAAAATCCATTTAAAAATTCCACACAACAATACCAGGCATTTGAGTAAAAACCCAGAGTGACTGATCCGGTGAGTGAGGTAAAAATTAGTACAGAGGCATCACCCGCAGTGCCAAAGCTGAGAGGACATTTAGGGACCAAACCAGGAGGTCAGAGGTCAGACTCAGACCCCCGAGTCCAGAGCACGTCCCAGAGGCGCGTTACCTTCGTCTACAAAGGCTCCCGCAGCCTGAGAGTCGAAGGAGCGTCCGAACGAGCTGCTGTAAGAGTGAGCGGGCACTGAGCGTCCTGTAGGGGGCAGAGCAGGCACCTTAAACAAGCAGCACTCATTTAAGTCAACAGGAAGAGCCCGGAAGTCCTGAGATCTAAACCGATGAACTAAAGACACATCCCGTATATTTAGAACGTGTTTGTAGAGGTCTGAACTACAGGAATGTCAGTTTAGTGAAGTGTGGAACAGTAATACAACAATATACACTGCCTGACCAAAAAAAAAGTCACCACCTGGATTTAACTAAGCAAACAGGTCTGAGGTTGCTGCAGTTGGTCAGGTCCAAATGTTGATCCCGTTAAACTGTCTCAGCGTTTTCCCAGGGTTTACGGTTTTACTGTGACTAATTCAGAATTATTTTGCAGCTGCACCTAAACCCTTCAGAAACCGAGTCGCAGCTTTATATTTGAAGATGAGGCACAAGTTCTGATCAAACCAAACTTTGCAGCGCGTTCAATCACATCAGCATCAGCGCACGAGCTGTTTTTATCAGCGCTTATACTGTATGCAAATGAGCCATGCAGTTTGAAGTTTGGTCTCTGTAAAATATAAACAAATGTGCCAAAGCTGCATTAAACACATTATTACTCAAAGTCTAGAATGAGCGGAGCAGTGGAAATGTAGAGCGGTGGAGAGGACCAATCACAGCCCTTATTGTCTGCGTCGTTTTGAGGCGTCGTTAGAAAGTTTGGGAGGTGCAGGTCGGATGCTGTGCGTAGGAGCCGCACGTCCACACAAACACGATTGGATCAGAACCATAAATTGGGCTTTACCGTCTCCTCTGTGAAAGTCTGACTTCGCCCTCGGGAACTTTCTCCTCTTCAGCCTCGTCCCCTCTCGACTCTCGGCTTCAGTAAAACGTCTCCATCACAAACTTTTGGGCTCAACATCACACACGAAGCGTCAGTCAGGTTTTTTTCTTCTTCCTCGCTGCGTGTGGATGGAAATCTCCGAGCGGAACCACGTTTGAAGAGGAGAGAGAGCGGAGGGAGAAAGTCCTGCTGTGGTTTTAGGTCCTTATGCAGATTTTTTTAATGACAGAAACGAAACTGATACCGCGGGATACCGGATCACCATCCAACCCTAGATTCAGCCTGACCGCTGCACAAAACCTTCTTCAGCACATCCCAAAGATTCTCACTGAGGTTAAGGTCTGGACTCGTGGAGGCCAATCCATGTGTGAAAATGGCGTCTCCTGCTGCCTGAACCGCTCTGTCACAATCTGAGCCCGATAAATCCTGGCATTGCCATCTTGGAATCTGCCTGTGCCGTCAGGGAAGGAAAAAAATCCATTGATGGAATAACCTGGTCCTTCAGGATATTCAGGTTCAGCTGACCTCATTCTTCGTGCACACACTGCTGCTGAACCTGGACCTGACCAACTGCAGCAGCATCAGACCTGTTAGCTTAGTTAGTTTTTTCTGACCAGGCAGTGTACTTTTGGGCTAAATGAATGTGTGAATCATAACAGTTATTTTTTTACTTTTTCCCCATTGTTATTGGATTAGAACGGAGACAGACAAGATGGATTTTCCCGCTTTTGAAAACCCAAACAGACAGAACGAGACCCCATGGAGACGCGGGGACATTTAGACTGCAAAGAATGTGGGAAACCTTTAAAATACTGTTTTACTTCACTACTGTAAAGACATTCAGTCGTTTTAGGATGGCAGCTCCAGTTTGAGAGTTTGTTTTGTAGAGGAGACAGAACCCTGCCTCAGACTCGGACTCTGTTCAGGTTTCTCTGCTGCTCCTCAGATTCTGTGGCATGAACTTCGTGGAAACAGAGTCACAGACAGACCCCGGACCCTTGGATGTCATGCACTTCCCCAACGCTTTTACACAGATCCCACTGTGATGCAAAGACACGTGAAAATCGTGACGCCATCTGAACAAACCTGCATAAAAAGAAGGTGGATGATGGATTTGTTTTTTTTCCCTCCTCTTTCTTTGAGTAGAAAAAGAACCGTGTTTTATGTTTAGTTTAGTGTTTCAGTGTTTATTAGGGGTGCAACGATATGGTTTTCCCCCGATTCGATTTCGATACGTTTTAAGACGCAGAAAATAAAATCTCATGTAATTTTTTCTCCTCTTGAGTCCAATACAACATTACGATGTTACTGAAACCATACATACAGCACATTACAGCACAACTACAGTTATTGTTCATATGTGAAGTGTTTTAGTTCATTTGGTTCAGTGATTCACAGCTCAGAATTTTTATTCAGTGAAAATAAGAACCGAGAGTTCTCAGGCTATTTTATATTTTAGAATATAGCCAGTCTGCTCTTCATATAGAGTGTTAGGGGAGCAGCACTATCAGACTTTTCCTTCCCGAATCTCCCTGGGTTCACATGGAGCGACAGACAGAAGCTCCTCCTCCTGCCCCTGGACACTAAAACTATGTTATATTACACAGAAATGTCTCAACGGAGCGTTTTCTGACTAAAACTTATGAGAGTCTGAGAAATAGATCGTGTGTATCGCAAGTTATGTCACGTGTGCGTATAACGAGCGCTTCTGATTAAAGCCGATGTAAAGCCAAAAGCGATTCTAGAGTATTTAAAAGTGAATATCTTTGTCATTCTTGGGTCTATCAACGTAAAATAAAGAGTGAGTGAGAGATAAAACCCTCTGCTATAATATTTCAGCTGTAAGTCCCTATGAAGCTGTTTTCTGCTGCATCTGAAAAGGACGCGATAACCGTTTCCCTTTGCACCAGAATAAATAATAACACAGAGCACATTTAGGGACACGTGCATCGAACGAACGCGTGTATCAAACGATTTCATATTACATCGAATAGCGTTGCATTCCTCGTGTTTATGCAGTGTCTGTACCAGTGATTTTTGCCACATTATTTAAAGCCACAGTGTGACATTACAGCCAAAAAAATGACTAAAATAAAAGAATGCAAGTTTGGAGAGGAGACCTGACTCACAGTAAGAAGACAGGATACTTGAGAACTTTGAGCAATTGACACTTTAAATCTCAACGTTCCCTGAGGATGTGACGCTAATGTGAGGCACTGCTTTGTCTACAGCTCTATTACTCGAGTCGGACGTTAATATGAGCTTCGTTTTAACGCAGTCGGACCATAAAGAACTGATTTACTGATGTATGTGGAGCTAAAACAGATGAGCTGATGTGTAGGGTTTAGGTTTAGGCCTCGCTCTAGGGTTGGGGCTAGGAGTTAGAGTCGTGGTTCGGGTTTACTGTTAATACGGTTAGTGGGGGCGTGGCGTTTGTGGAGCGCTGCGTTTGTCTAATTGTTTTTCACTCAGACTTAATCCACCTGCTTATAGTACAATATTGTAGTACCAGTACTGTGTTCTTATTATTGTTTTGAAGTACCAAATACAGTAACAAAAACGTTTTATTGATTTTTTAGATGCATTTGAATACAGGATTAGGGCGTTGTGTCCTTAAGTGAGTCGGTGTAATCCTCGTCTGAACGGTCTGTGGTAGAAAAGGAGTCGCAGGTTTCATCTACAGTTTTTGAAATGGAAACGCTTCAACTTCCATTCAGCATTTTTAATTAATCTGAAAGTCGGATTAGGCCGCTCAGGGCAGGAGAACTTCACTTCCACCTTCAGATTAAAATGGGCTCTGGATGGCAGTGAAACATTTTCAATTTCCAAAAGTGTCCGGATGATAACCTTTGACTCCTCTCTATGGTTCCCATGATAAAGAAGCAGCAGCTGGAGAATTCTGTCCTCACGCTTTACGTCTGTGAGCTGAGCAGGAGAAGGGACGAGTGTGGGAGAATGAGGAAGAAGACAAACTGAGTCTGAGGCTGCCACACCTCAGCCCACTCCCACATCCCGCTCACAAATCCAAAGAGACGTGGAGGAAAGTCCCAAGAGACGACTGGAGGAGCCGGATCGTCCGGATCGCGTCAGAAGGACGAGCCAACGAGCTCCAACCACCGGGATTATTTTGAAGAAGAAGAAACGTTTACATCAGGGGTGTCAAACTCATTTTGGTCCGGGGGCCGTATGCAGCCTACTTTGATCCCAAAAGGGCCGGATCAGAAAACTCAGTTCTCTCTTCAAGTTATTGTATTTTTCTCCGTGTCTCGTAGTGGTGTTTAAGATTATATTCCTCGAGCAACGCCACTTGTTCCAAACACACTGAGCACAGATTTCCCATTCACCTCTGTCAACAAATAAGAATTAGACTATTTTTCTTGGGAAATCCTGAACTCAGCATCTGCTTTTCTCATTTTTTGACATTTTGCTGATGAGGGTCACGGTCGACAGTCAAAACGATCGTCCTTTAAGAGCGTTTGGAAAGAGGAAAGTCTTCATTTGTGCTGCTCTGGTGGGAGTCGCAACGTACAGAAACGCCGGAGACGCTGCTATGCTAAACGGTGCAGAAAATTAACAGAAAAATCTGAACATTTTAAGTATTTTAATAGAAAAATCAGCCGAGGGCCAGATTAAAGGTCTTGGAGGGCCGGATCTGGCCCCCGGGCCGCATGTTTGACACATGTGGTTTACATGATCCAGGAAGAAATTCATTCGGCTTTAAAATCAGAATAAACCCACTGACTTCATTCCGAATAATCATTTTCATCAGGAATTAAGTGTTTACATGGTCTTTTTAAAGCGGAATTCATTTTTGTTCAGAATTAAAGCGCTCATGTAAACGTGACAATAGTTTGGATTTCTAAAAACGAGTTGAAAACAGAATGAGGCCTTCACGAAACAGGACATGTGAAAGTCTTACCAACTCCCACAGCTCCAAACTGCGGCGACACCAGTGGACTGGAGGTGAACTGGTTGTAGGCGGGCACAGGAGCGCGGTTAAACAGGCCGTAGGAGGTGGACTGGAAGGAGGAGGGGGCGGAGGACGAGCTCATCGACGACTGGGGAGAAAAAGGGCAGAAAAACAAAGAGGGGACATTACCGAGCTGAACAATTCGGGCAAATGTCTAATACAAACAACTGCGCTTAGATTTTAAAAACACGTCCACAGTAACTGACAAAAAGACTGAAATATGAACCGACAAAATAACACAAGAATCACATTTCAGTTTGTATTGTAACTCCTGTCCCCTTGTGGTCCAGCCCTGAATCGTTTTCTTTTTTACTATTAAACACAATAAATATGGGTCAATGACGTACAAGGATTTTCAACAGGCAAATTTTTAAACATAAAAAATATTGGTTTCTATTGAACTTTTTCACATATTTCCAGTGTCAGGAGCATAAATCTGTGTTTAACATTTATATGAAGCATTTTTAGTGTAAAATGTCATGTGGTGCGACCGAGAATAACCTTAAAATAGTTTTATTTTCTAAAACATGGTTGTTATATTAATCTAAGTTGTGAGTAATATGAAGTGTACAGAAACAAACTGTTGTGTTTCTTTAGATTTTTAATGCATATTGATATTTTCTTTTGCTCCAATATGACAGTCGCCTGTTTGTGTTTAATGAACAAACTACTGCCCTGGAAAATGCATCAAATGAAGAAAAATGCCTAAAGAACCGTTCACCCAAGTCGACTTTGTCTGTTATTAAACTCCAGCCACAGAATTCCTGCTGTTATTAGTCGCACCACATGATGCACGGTCGCACCACATGACATTTTAACACTTTAAGCACAAAAAACATGCAGAATAACTCAGGATTTCTGAACAAAAAAAGATGACTTGGTTCCCTGGAGGTCAGAGGTGCTACAGAAATGTGCTGAATTATTATGAAATTTGAACCTGAGGAAACTGCAACTGGACAGAAAACTTAGGCGTCACGTCACTGACCCTTATAACATTTAACAAAATACAGTAATTAACATAGAAACAAAAGGCAAAAACATAGAATCGTACCTGCAACAGATATAAAACAACAAAAGTGCCCATCTCTTCCCCCAAACACACACAAATTTAATTACATAAAACAAAAGTAATGTGGTGTTGCAGCATAACCACACTGCTAGGCTCCCTTATGTTTATAATTCGACCAATTTATAATTTAATTTCCTTTTTATCTCTCTTTTCATGAACACTTTTAGTCACTATACTTCACTAATAATAATAATAATAACACTTCAAGATACTCAAAGACGCTTTACACGGAGAGACAAAGGCAAAAGAAATAAGATAATTAATGGAAGGAGGTTTTAAAGGTTAATATTAAGATTTAATATTATTTTCGCCATCGTCTTTTCCTTTTTCCTAACATCTTAAAGCGTTTTCTGTTTTCTCCGTCCCGTTCGTTACCTGTACGATGGCGGGGTCGGGCGGCAGGGAGCAGGCGGATTTGGGCGGCTCACAAACCGTCAGGTCCTTGATGTCGCTGCCTCGGAAAATGATGTACTCGAAAGTGTCATCGCGAGGAGGGATGGGGCGGTCGGTCGGACGGTCCTCTGTCCCGAAGGAGCGCACTGAAGGGAGGGAGGAAGAAAAAGAGAGAAAGAAAGAAAGGAAGAAAGAAAAAGAAAGGGAGGAAGGAAGAAAGAAAGGAACAAAGGAAGAAAAAGGAAAAGAAGAAAGAAGGAAGGAAGGAAGAAAGGAGGAAGGAAGGAAAGAAGAAAGAAAAAGAGAGAAAGAAAGAGGAAGGAAAGAAAAAGAAAGAAAAAGAAAGGGAAGAAGGAAGAAAGAAAGGAAAGAAGGAACAAAGGAAGAAAGGAAGGAAGAAAGGAAGAAAAAAGAAAGGAAGGAAGGAAGAAAGGAAGGAAGGAAGGAAGGAAGAAAGAAAAAGAGAGAAAGAAAGAGGAAGGAAAGAAAAAGAAAGAAAAAGAAAGGGAGGAAGGAAAAAGGAAGGAAAGAAGGAACAAAGGCAGAAAAAAGTAAGAAAAAACAAAGGGAGGAAGAAAAAAGAAAGAAAGGAAGGAAGGAAGGAAGGAAGGAAGGAAGGGGGAGGAGAGATGGTCAAAATCTGTTTTTATGACAACCACAAAATCACTGTATTTGTTATTTTTGTAGCGGCTGCAGCTGCAGTTTTCAAATATTTAATTCAGATTAAATCCACTTTATTTATACGGCAAATTTTATAAACACGATTGTTTTATAAGTGCTGCACAGACAAATTAGTGCAATAAGACAGCAAATCATAAATAAAAACAATAAATAAAATGTGTTTAAATGCACGAAGCTAAAAATTATCAAAAATGAATACAAAATAAATAAATAGAATTAAATAAATACATACGGGGCCACTACTGTATACAGATGTAGAGACCACGGGACTGCAAAAGACGTCTTACCTGTAAAAGTGACCGGCTTCTCCAATGATTTATACATCCAATCAAAACCAGGCTTTAATTATTAGTATCAAAAACAAGAATATGACCTGCAGAGGTGAGCAATATACTGAATTATCTAAAACAAACTTATTTTCCAGTCAAATACAGGTACAGTAATAAATGTATTAAAGCACCGGTCATGAAAACAAAACAAATGACTTCACAGGAGACCAAAAACTTGTTTCAAATTAACAATTTCATTCATATTAGTTAAGAAAATGACAAGTTGGAATCACAAAATAGTCCTTGCTGACAAATAATAACCAAAAATTTGAGTATTTTGTGTGAGCGCTATTCTCGCCGCTTTGTTTTTCTGTCGTTTTGCAAAGTCTCTTTTGTTATCGAGTCCAACTAGTTTCAGCTGTTCCCAGAGACTTGTTCTGGATGAGAGACTTTGGGGTCATTTTCGGGGAACATTCAACTTGAAAATGTACGGATCGCAACAATAGTTCTATTTTAGCATTAAAGATATGGATTTGCTAAAAAAAAGATCTCGCATTTACTGGCAGATTAACCATTACAGACCTAAAAAGATATTTTGGCAAACAGAAATACTGTTAAATTATGGCAAACACCTTATACTGGGTGGTGCTCTTAATACATTTGTTAAGGTGTCTTTCCAAATGAGTTTTTATCATTACAGAACCACTACAAGAAATATTGAGCTGTTCGTTTTTGTAATTCTCCCCGTCTCACAAATGTCTAAAGTTCAGTCCGTGTAACTTTAATATTTTCCCTGTAAAACCCCAGCACTGCACAGACCCAAATGACTGTAGGTTACGTAATGCGCTCCCTCCTCTGGTACAATAACACGGCATCAGTGAAACCCAACTCTAACGCGCTCATACACCGCTGCTCCCGATTGGTTCCTTCAGCTCAGATTTATTTATAATTAAAGACTCGCGCTTGGCTTTTGTTGGTAAATCTTCGGAGTGCGCACAAAACGACGTCAGACTTAAACCCGCAACAACAAACGCGGCTAAAACCTCTTTATCAGATCAGTTGATTAGAAACCTGAGTCAAAGCCAATTTTAAACACTAACACAACACCTTGTCCCCGTGGGGAAATGTGTCCTCTGCATTTGACCCATCATTAAGTGCGTCTGGGTTAAACTTAACAGGAGCAGTTGTCAGATCTTAAGATAGTTTTGAGCAGGTAGAACATGCAAACTCCTCAAAGGAGGCCTAAGAAACCTGGGAATCAAACCTGGAGCTTTCTTGGTGTCGCTGCTTTTGCTAAGATCAGAAATTATTCTTGTAGTGTGAGGTGGAGCAGGTTAAATGTTTCTAATTAATCTGCAGATACGGAAAAAGTCATTATCACGATCATTTTGGTCAATATTGAAATCACGATCATTCATATGACTATTTTTGAGTTACACGATGCATTTATTCACCAAAAAAAAACTGTTAGTGATATTTTACGCAAAATGTTCAAATTGAAAATAAATACAGGCTATAAATATGAACCTTAGAGCAGTTTTGCGACATATAAACATAAAATTAATTTAAAAAAATATACTTTGAACGTGAAATAAGGCAGAGAAAAACATAAATCTATCCAAAATAAACTATATATCCAGTAGGGATGTAAGAAAAAAAATGTATTAAGTGATATATTGTGATACTTCATTGCACAATTCTCGATTTTTAAAATATTTTTCACTAAAATTCAATAGTTGCATTCACTGTTCTCAAAATGAGTGTGTATTTTCTTCAAATTATCTTATTTAAAAAAGGTAATACATTATATTTCATACAATGAGATTCTCTTGAAGGTGTAATTGACAGTATTATTATTAAGTTATTATTGATAAATTGCAATATATCATCTACTGTTTTAGTATCAGGATTTACTGAATCATAACATATCGTCAGACTCAAGGAAATGCACACCCCTAATATCCAGCTGTTCTACAATTTATATAGTTAAAAAATAAAATAAATATAGTAATTTATATAAAAAATACCCCAAAATAAACTTTGTTAAGCTTTTACATTGTTTCAACACGATCGTATGAGTTTGGAGCTCACACAAATTGAAATCGTGATCAAATTTTAATTAATTGCACAGCCTTAGATATAGTGATTTGATAAATACAGCAAGACTGTGGACTTGTGTGATTTCTTTGGGCTTTTTCTTGCCAACATAAAATACCACATAAATATAAATAAAGGAATACTGGCTTCTGCTTCATGCGAGGAACATGAGCAGAATTTGTCAAAAAACAAAATAGTTTACCATAAGAAAATTACCCTTTGCAATGATTTACAATGAAGTCTTGAGACATTTGAAGCAGTAGTGAAAGAGAAATTACTTTCTCTAATTAGGGCACTGGGGAAATTACCAAGTTAGCAATAAACTACAACACCTTTGTCTGAACGAGCTAAAACTCTAAAACCAAAACTAAAACTGAAGTATACGAAATTATCTAAGGGTCTGACAACTTTCTGGGTTCGATTTACTGTGGTTTTAGGCCTACAATTCTAATTTCTTTGTAAATGCACGAGTAAATAAGCTTAATCATCTCGCTTCCAAACTGTAGCA
The DNA here is from genome assembly GCA_034769755.1 of Odontamblyopus lacepedii. Taxonomy (NCBI): domain Eukaryota; kingdom Metazoa; phylum Chordata; class Actinopteri; order Gobiiformes; family Gobiidae; genus Odontamblyopus; species Odontamblyopus lacepedii. Next base: position 4,070,713 of record CM068348.1, read on the forward strand.
CAACTTTGATTTGATATTGCTAAAGTAAACTGCTAGCCGAGCATATGGATTACTTTGGTTTGTTTTATACGTATTAAAACGTGCATATGATTTAACTGTCGTGTGCAAATGAGAAGGCGGAGAAACGCGTTGAAAAAGTGTTGAATAAATGTTGAAAATGTGGTGCTAAAGTGTTGTTGTTGCTGCAGGGAGTTAGCATTAGCCGCTTAGCTCGCGAACATTTAGCAAGTGCGACAGATGAGTTTTTTTATGAACGTTAAACGGTGCAATTATAGCAAAACTATAATGCACAAATGTAAAAGGAGTTATACGTGTAGAACAAGCGTTGAGTAAATGCAAACATGCGTGTAAAAGTGTTGTTGTGGCTGGAGTTAGCATTAGCCGCTTAGCTCTTGTACCTTTAGCGAGTGCGACAGTGGAGTTTTCCGTGTCGATCGTGTACAGGATTCCCTCGTAGCGGATCTCGGCCTTCGACACAAGGCTGATTTTACTGCCCAGGTAAGGCGTCCCTCCTCCGCTCATGGTGTCAGCGAGGACCGGGGGCACCGTATACGAGAGAAGTCCGTGTTAAAACGTGTGAATGTGAGCGAGAAGCGGATAGTCTGGGGTGATCCTGGCACTTCTGCGGGACTCGCTGCGCTCAGCTACAACATGGCGGCGGCGGCGGCGGCTACCTCATCCACGGGGTTGCCAGGTCCGACGAGGAAAACAAGGAACCGGGCGTGTGTGGATGGTGTATTAATATATACCAATGTGTATTTAATTTATGTATACAATACTTTTCTTTTTTTAAACTTGTTTTTATTAAATACTTTTTGGTACAAGCCACATATAGTTATGAAAGAGTATTAAAAATACAGCGGAAGAATTGTATCACTATTGTATCATGTATAACTATTGCATATGTATTAATTTGTTAATTATGTCGTTCAATCCGCACTTTAGGTCAAGCCCATCAGCAGATGAACTGTATAATATTATAAATCTATTGTGTCATGTATCACTATTGTATATATATACTATTGTGTGTGTGTGTGTGTGTGTGTGTGTGTGTGTGTGTGTGTGTGTGTGTGTGTGTGTGTGTGTGTGTGTGTGTATATATATATATATATGTTGAATTTCTCCACTGTGAGATCAATAAAGTTCTATCTTATCTTATCTCTTATATATATATCTATATATCTATATTTATATATATCTATATCTATATCTATCTATCTATCTATCTATCTATCTATATATATATATATATATATATATATATATATATATATATATATATATATATATATATATATATATATATATATATATATAATCATTTGTTTTATGTCTGTGACTGTAATATATTGTCTAATGATTGTTATATTTTAGGTCTGGGACTACGGATGGAAATTAGCACTGCTAAATCCGGCATATTTACGTCAATTTGTGTGATTTTGTACAAATTGTACGTTTATTAATATGCACTGTCCCATCCAAATAAACAAAGAAAGAAAGAAAGAAAGAAAGAAAGAAAGAAAAATAACCAGAATCAGAAAGATTTTATTGCCATATGAGTGAACAGGCTGACGACTGAAATTAGGCATTAGACATTAGACAAATTAGACAAACACTAAACATGCAATAAATAAAATATAATAAACTAAAGGAGAAAACAATAAACTATAATATAACACAAAAATGTACAAATTTACAAGGACATAACAGTGCAGGTAATGATCAGTGCATACAGACAGGTGCATAAAATACAGCCCAGGGTCATGTGACTGATTCAGAGTGGTGGGTGGGAACAGTCTGAGTGTTTTTGTTCATGAGTCCAACAGCAGAGGGGAAGAAACTGTCTTTATGGCGAGAGGTTCTGGTCCAAATGGACCGTAGGCTCCTGCCTGAGGGGAGCAGGTCAAAAAGTCCATGACCAGGGTGAGGAGGGTCAGATCCGACCTTGCACGTGTCCGTATATAAAAAAAAGTTACAGTGTAGATGCAGATACACATTGTCTCCTCATTTACCATTCATAATATTGCCCATAAACTCAAAACACAAAAAATACCTATAAACGATAGTCATCCATGGGCTTGAACTGAAGCCCATTTGTCCATGAATAGATCCGTTTTCATTTGTAACCTTGCAGTTATTTGCTCCATATGATACACATCTTTTATTTTACTTTTCCACTGGGTAATTGTCCAGGGCAGCGACCTGAGCCAGGAGGCCGTTATAATTTTTTTGGCAAGAGTAGACTTTTTAACAAGTGAAAATTACTGTTTGCTCTTATATTATATTCACAACAATGCAATGGACGGCCCAAATACAATTTTGATCCCCAAACAGTTTTCAATTGCACCTCTTTCCAAAATGTTGCCAGTTTAGGGCAGTTCCAGAATGATCCCCCACCAGACCCCAGCCTGAGGTCCCACCAAATTTACATATAATAAGAGGAGCTCTAAAGAATCTAATTTTAGTTTTCCGTTCAAACTTTCTTAATACTGGGCTGTTTGTAATTTTATATCCCTCCTGAAGCGTCAGCTCCCAATCCTCATCCTTAATTATTATATTCACTTCTAATTCCCATTTCTCCTTAATATATAGTGTGTTCTCTGTGGGAACCTCTTGTAGTATTTTGTAAATATGAGATATGTATTTGCTAGTAATGGATCTTTTAATCACAGATGTAAAGAAGATTTCTACATTTGAAGGTGGAGCTTCCAAAACATCCAACACTGTTTAAATTTATATATACAGTCCTGTGCAAAAGTCATAGACAGGTGTGGAAAAAATGTTGTAAACTCTTCAAAAATGGAAGTGTTCATCATTTATTTTCATCAATCAAACAAATGCAGTGAATGAACAAAAGAGAAATCTAAATCAGATCCATATTTGGTGTGAGCTTTGCCTTCAGAAGAGCATCAGTTCTTCTAGGTTTTACTTGCAGACAGTTTGTGGAGGACCTGGACTGGTCGGTTCCAAATATGTTGAAGAACTAAGCTCAGATCTTGTGTGGATGGAGCTTCCTCACATCCTTCTGTCTCTTCATGGAATCAGACTCACTCCATGATGCTGAGGTCAGGGCTCTGTGGGGCCAGACCAGCACCAACACAACTTCTGCTTCTTCTTTACACTCAAGAGAGTTCTGAATGGCTTTTTCTTTTGTTTGCTCACTTTGCATTTTGTAAACTGATAAAGACAAACAATCATTATTTATATTTTTGAAAGCATTCTTTGTTTACAGCATTTTTCACACCTGCCTAAAACTTTTGCACAGTTATATTAAATCCACAGTCAAAACACACCTATTCAGACCATGGCTGCACTGTCCTACTTTCTCAGCGTCAGATCTCAGAAGCTCAGCAGGACCTGGTCAGGACTTGGATGGGAGATCTCTGGGAATTCCAGGTGCCACAGGGGGGCGCCAGTCATGAAAACTGCCACTGTGTCCTTAGGCAAGACACTTCACCCACTTTGCCTAGTATGAAAGTGGTGTCTGTGTGAGTGATGGTGGTCAGAGGGGCTGATGACGCAGATTGTCAGTCTGCCCCAGGACAGCTGTGGCTGCAAGAGCAGCACCATCACCAGGTATGGAGAGAATCAGTAATGAACTGTAAAGCGCTTTGGGTGTCATGAAAGGCCCTGTATAAATGCAATGATTAATTGATTAATTAACTGTATTTAACTTTGTTTATGTTTTGTATTTGTTTATTGTTGTAAGGCGACTTTGAATGTCTAGAAAGGCGCCTAGTAAATGTATTATTATTATTATTATTATTATTAGTGGTAGTAGTAGTAGTAGTAGTAGTAGTAGTAGTAGTAGTAGTAGTAGTAGTAGTAGTAGTAGTACGTACAACATATTAACACAAAATTGAATTACAAATTAGTTGGCTTGCATTTGGGACTATATGTTGTCATTGATACAGTCTGTTGTTGTGGTGGGGACAGGGCATCACAGTCTCACTGAATTATTTATTTATTTATTTATTTAGTTAGTTAGTTAGTTTTTAGATAACGTAAATCAGTTTATCTAGGATTTTTTGCTCTTATTTTGAAAATCCAGCCTTGGCGCTTCCTTCCGCTGAGGCCTGAAAACAACAGGGCAGCTCGGCGCATGCGTACATTCTAAAATACGATTTGCACAACGGTCCCAGATCAAAGATGGCGGGAGCCTCCGACCCACTGGAGGACATGCTCTTCACTGAGGTGGACGAGAAGGCGGTCAGCGACTTGGTGGGCTCCCTGGAGTCCCAGCTCGGCGACAGAAAGGCTCCCGCTGCTTCGTTTACCGACGGGAAACGGGAGACGGGCCCGGCCGGAGCGAGCCAGTTCTCAGGGAAAGTGCGAGAGCGAGTGGGGTCTTCGGAGCAGCCGCCGCTGCCGCAACAAGGGCATCCGAAAGCGGGCTCAAACCGGGAGCCGTCCGCCGCTGCTGCCGACGGGCCTGCTGTGTCCGGGGGCGCGCTGGCCGCCTCCACCGCCGCTGGAACCGCCGGAGTGTCGGGTAAGACGCCGGAGATGATGTCCCGAAAAGCCCAGCGCAGGAAAAAGAGAGGGAACCCCGCGTAGACAGTGCACGAACTCTCCCCTAAGTAGCTCCACGGATCTCACTTCTGCCAGACACCCACTGCAAACAGCTAAACATCTGCTGTAAAAACACATTCAGAGCGTAAAAATCTATCTTTACCTGTTAATAATAGTGTCGTTTGGCCCCGGGATAAGTGATGGGTACACTGTGTTGTCATTCCACCAACTATCCTCAAGTAGCACATTGTACACACTCCAATCAGCTACCATAAGCTAAACTTTCTCTCTGAACACAAGCCGGGGATGGATAAACATACATTTTTTAGTAATTTCACCTACAAAATATGTCAGAGAGTACACTGCTGTCAGTGCATTAACTTTATTAATGTGTATCGGAGTATAAAGGCTAACTTTGCACTAATAGCTAATTTTGCTCTTTAAAATCTAATCATTTCATTTAAATTAACCACAAAAAATGTAATGCAGACGAACTCTAGGAGTAAAATACTAAAGTGCAAGTTGTCAGTGCATAAACTTTGCTATACTAATACATTGTAATACACTGATAATGCTCTTAAGGCCTAAAAATAGTCTGCTAAATTTCAAAATACTGCTTATTATTGCTTACAAAATGAGTCAGAGTATGAACACACATTTACATAATAATTACACAAATTAATTCTAATTATTAAAATCATCTTTATTTGATATATATTTAATGGTTTAATCATTCAATTGAGAAACCTGTTCACATCTTCATAATATGTTGTTTCCTAGGATTTTAGAGTTAAAGCAGTATGATGAATTGTTTACATGGAGAATAAATTAATTTAATATTTTTTTGTATACAAAAAATGTTGCTATAAATTGTATTTTTTTGTGTTTAGATTATTGAAAAGCTGAGTAAGCTAATGACATAATTAATTAGATGAATGCGGTATAGAGAATATTTTCTGTCTATAACCTTGAAAGAGCCTATGACAGGTTTAAAGTTTTTTGTTATTCTGAGTTGATTTGGTGGTGTAGCACCTGTGCTCAATTTTTCTCATAGTTTTGCTTTAGTTTACTGGCAGTTTGTGGGGGGAAAAAGGAGAACGTACAAAAATACGAGAAGTAGTGCTGAGTTCTAAAACAGAATCCCTAGGCCTCTGTCATCAACATGGAAAATCCTAACCAAGATACAGAGACAATTTAAGAAGACATAGTTCTGACAGTTTAAACTTTTTATTTTCCCGATAAATAAAGGTGTTGTCATTTAGTTTTATTTGTCAAATCATATCTGTGTGCGTTAAGAAAACTATTGCCATGTGTTTCTCTATTAGAACACAAGCGTTAAATAGCCCTTTTAAAGTTTACATAAATGATGAAATAATTGAAGAAGTCAAAGAGACAAAATATCTAGGAATCATTATTGACAGCAATTTAAAGTTCCAAAGCCAGGTAAAGAATGTGTGCAAAAAGATCAAATCAAATTTGAGCTGCTTTCGTTTCATTAGAAGAGAACTGTCTCATCGCTGCTCTGTTATATTTACACGCTATGATATTTTCTCATCTCTCTTATTGTCTCACTTCATGGTCACAAACCTCAACACTTCAGTCAGTCATATCATTGCACAAGCAGGCGATTAAAGGTTTTTGATAAAAAAAACCCATGAGGTGGCATCATTGTGACATCATCCATAAGCATAATCTTTTTACATTAGAAAATTTTGTAAATTTTATCACCTTGAAACTGTTTTTTAAATGTTTGACAAATCATGTGTCACCACTGTTGTCTGATTTTGCTGTCGGGCGTCGGGGCTCAGACCTAACACCAGAGCTTCTGTCAGTGGAGACTGTGTCGTTCCAAAGTCTAGAACCTCCTCTGGACCGTCCAGTTTCTCGTCTACTGGACCCAGACTGTGGAACTCTCTTCCCACTGACCTAAAACAACAGACTGACCCCAACATTTTTAATAGACAATTGAAATTGTGGCTGAAATCAGGACAGAGCTGTACACATGAAAATGCATAATTTAATGTTTTCTTGTATGTACTGCATTATTAACTGTTAATGTTTTATTACTTTGAACCTTTTCTAAAAGCCTCCTGTGGACAGGTGTTGTAAATTAGCACTTGTGCTATAACACTTGAAACAATGCATCTGGTTTGTCCAATGCAATTGTTATGTCCATATCAAATAAATAAATACAAATAAAATAAAAATAAAATAAATTAGACCTCTACATATGTCGTATCTGTTGCCCATGTCCAACTAAAATTATAAACTTAACCAAAATTAAAAGACTAGCAATGATTTATGATGATGTGGACTATGTTTTCATGAAATGCATAGTGTAACATGTTCAATAGCTGTCAATGCATACAGATCAACAGTTATATATTTGCCTGACATTATAATTTTGTGTTTTTCAGCTATTTCCGTGACCCCTCAGCCCTCCGCTCCTGCGCCCTTCCACCCGGCTGTGGTCCCTACCTCCTCCCTGGCTCCCACCCCATCCTCCCCTGGCCTCCAAAGCCTAAACGGTGCCCCTGGATCGGTCAAGCTCCTCACCCCGCCCTCCCTGCCATCCACACAGCAACCAGGAACTGTTATTAACGCCGTCAGTGGCTCTACTATCATGGCTTCTCAATTCACCGGTCAATCCTCTCCGACTATCGCTTTGCAGAGGCATCCGAGCCCCGTCCCCAATCAAAACGGAGTCGATCCGAAAAGCGCGCCCTCTCCAAACGCATCCACAACGCAAGTTCTGAACCACACAAACCAGCTAATCCATAACAAAATAATGCCCCAGCCTCAGCCTGTGTCGGGGAATAGCGTCATCCTCGCCAACACGCCCCCGCTGACGACGCAGATCGCCCAAACGGGAGCGACGGGAGGCGTAAAACCAGCGGTGAACGGCTTGGCGCAGCCCGCGGTAGCTGTGGTGAGACCTCCGGGAGCGAGCCCAGGCGTGGCGGCGACGGGCGTCCAGCCGCAGAGGCCCGCGCTGGGGGTAACCGCAGCCACGACCAGGGCCCCGGCTCCGCAAGCGCCGATCGCAGTGAGGCCGCAGCAGCAAACGACCATCCAGCTACCGCCGGGGTTCACGATGCCGCCAGGTGAGAGAACACGCGCAGGAAGAGGTTTGCAGTCCAACAAAATCAGGCTGAAATGAGCTCATGTTTGTCTTGAGTTGAAGTTTAACTATCGTAGATGCTGATTTGTGCTGCAGGAAACAAAAATTGGCTTCAGAAAGTTGTGCCATTATTAAATTCTATTGATATTCACTGCTGATACTGCAGTGATATCACGCTGGGGGTGTTCTAGATTCATCTCTGTGGCAGAATGTTCAGCAGTTACCATGGAGACAGTATAAAGATAATTTGTAAACTCAAGAAAAAATACTTTTTTTTTTTTTGATTAGCTTTTATTTCGTTTGTGCCAAGAAAGAAACAATAACCATACACATGTTATATAATAATAATAATAATAATAATAATAATAATAATACATCTTTATTTATAAAGCACTTTTAAAAATAAGGTTTACAAAGTGCTGTACAAGCCACAAAGACCAATACAAAACACATAAAAATAGCACTTAAAACAAAAAAAACAGTCAATGATGCAACAAATCAGATTAATTCTAAGAAATAAATAAAAGAGGTAGAATAAAAAAGAAGTAGGGAATAAAAAAAAAGAACTAAACCAGTTAAAGGAAGGCCGACCGATAAAAATGGGTTTTAAGAAGTGATTTAAAAGATGATCCTGATGGTGCAGCCTCGTCTCCTCAGGCGGGTCGTTCCAAAACCGAAGCTCCCGACTGAAAAGGCTCGATCGCCTTCATCCGGAGCCTGGACGAGCCTCTTACACACACATTGTAAACAACAGAAAAGCACATTTCTCAAAAAGAAGCGGAAAGAAGAAAAAAACCTTATATTTACTCGCCCCTGTTCATGACATAGCTGCAAAAATTTCTAAATTATGTGGTTGCTTCGGTACATTTGTGATGAAACTTTACAATTACATACTATGCTTACTAAATATGATTTTAACCCAATGTCTTTCTCTTTTTTTTGTATTGTACTGTATTATGGTCATACAGACTAATAATAATGATAAAGAAGCACAGAAGTTTATCGTTTATGATCAAAATAAGCAAAATGAGAATGAATTTTATGGTTTATGGTCGTGCAAACTAATTATAATGTTAACAAAGGCACCAAAAATCCATATAAACAAGACGTTTTTAGGAGCCCGTGAACAATACGATGTTTAATGTTGGTTTAGGGGTTTGAGTTTCAACAAAACGGTCAGAAAAAGGTGAAAAATTGTTAGATATTTTGTGACTGTAATGTTACGTTTTACAGCACAAATCAGCTGTTGTAGTTTCAACTAAGTCCCTTCATTATGGTGAGATTGTGTTGAAAATAAAGCGCAGACAGAGCAGTGCCTGTAGTTAGCATCACTCCCCAAGAGAATATTGACATCAGCTGCAAAGTATCAATTATAAAAACATAAAATAACAGGATTTCCTTTTAATATTGCTCTTGTTCTAGTGAAAGCTCCAGTTTTATCGCGTTTCTGTGAGTTTCTGAGTTCTGACGATACAAATTTGATCAATTACCACCGGGCTGCATATTTATATTGACAGTACGGTTATAAAAATAAATGAATAAAGAGCTAAAGCGTAATAAAACGTCTAAAAGTGTGTTGTTGGTCTTGTTGCAGGAATGGTGCTGGTGCGCACAGAGACGGGGCAGCTGGTCATGGTTCCTCAGCAGGTCCTGGCTCAGGCTCAGGCCAAAACTCAACAGAATCAAACCGTCAACCTCCAGAGACCTGCCACTCCTACGGCAGCGGGGGGCACCATCCGGGTTAGCACGCCCACGCCGGTAAGAGGCTAACCACTCTGAAAGTGTCGTTACGCAGTGAGTAAGTGACTTTAAACCGCGGAGTGTAGAGAAGAAGTGGACCGAGGGAGTCTGACGTCACGCGTTTGAGCTCAGCTAAATTAAGCCAAATCCAAATTTTGATCCCGTTAAACCTTCTCATTTTCCCGGGGCTTACGGTTTTACTGTGACTAATTCAGAATTATTCTGTAGCTGCACCTAAACCCTTCAGAGTTGCAGCTTTATATTTGAAGACGAGGCACAAGGTCTGATCAAACCAAACTTTGCAGCGTGTTTGATCGCATCAGCATCAGCGCACGAGCTGTTTTTATCAGTGCTTATACTGTATGCAAATGAGCTGTATGCAAATGAGCCATGCGCTTTGAAGTTTGGTTTGTGTTAAACGTAAACAAATGTGCCAAAGCTGCATTAAACACATTATTACTCAAAGTCTAGAATGAGCGGAGGAAATGTAGAGCGGTGGAGAGGACCAATCACAGCCCTTATGTCTGTGTCGTTTTGAGGCGTTGTTAGAAAGTTTGGGAGGTGCAGGTCGGACGCAGACGATGTAGTAGTAATAATAATAATAATAATAATAATAATAATAATAATAAATAATAATGGCCATACCGGCTTGTCAAAGCCTGATCCCGTCAGATCTCAGAAGCTAAGCAGGGCCGGGCCTGGGTAGTACTTGGATGGGAGACCACAGGGAATTCCTGGTGCCACAGGGGGGCGCCAGTGGCAAAAACTGTGGTTGTGTCCTCAGGCAAGACACATCACCCACATTGCCTAGTATGAAAGTGATGTGTGCAGGGCAGGACTCCCTTGAAAAAGAGATTAGTGATCTCAATGAGACTTTCCTGGGTAAATAAAGGTAAAAAGAAAATTAATAATAATAATAATGCATTTTATTTATTTGGCGCCTTTCTGGACTCCCAAGGTCGCCTTATAACAACAGCTACAGCGCTTTTCACAGACACATGTCCTCAAAGACGCTTTACAGATGCTTTATTAACAGAGGATTCTTCACTCACTCCATACCCGATGGTGTAAACTCCACCATCACTCACACTCCACTGTCACACCTACAGCAGGTTTTGGGCTGCGTTGGAGCCTGGGCTCTACAGTGCGCCCATTTCACTCGCATTTACAAGCAAATATTTTGTCGTGTGAACGAGGAAAATAAAACAGGCGCACCTGTGCGAGTGCTTCTGCAGCACAATAAGGAGAACTGCGCACAGACGCAACGTGACGAGTTAAACGTTCTACATGTGTCAAACATTTGGGGCAAACTCACACTAGGACTTTAGAATCGTGCCCAAGCCTGGATCACCCCTAAAGCGCGACACGCCCAGCGCGATCGCAACCGAACCGAACCGTGCCCGGGCACGACCCCAGCATACGAGCTCCGCGTGTGCGCCGATATCACTCATACGAACAAATTCCACTTCAAAACACACCCACGCCCCTTTAAACGAGGAGCGGCACCGCAGCAGGACCCACACCTGTCCCACCACTCAGTAGATTCCCCTGTGGCGCTGGACTTCCCTCTAAAGCGAGAGCTTTGTCTCGGTCTTGTCTCGGACTCGAGTGCATTTGGACTCGGTCACGTCACGGACTCGATGTCTGAATACTGAGTGCATCATATTTCATTACGGCTGCTGCTGTCGCCAGTAAACTTGTACCAGTGTGCGGGACCTGTGCGCTGGAGCCCGTGGACACTGCACCACCAGCGCGCGGCTCGTCCACAGCTCCACCCTCAGCGTGCGTCACAGGGCAGGTTAAACATCTGCCCTGTGAAAAAACTAATTTTCTGTCAGTGTCGCACAGAGCAGAGCTATGGCACAGAGCAGGCGATATGTGGGCTGAAGTTTGCCAAAGAAAATGCCAAATTAATCTGTTTGTCACAACTTGAATTTGAAAATACAGGTTTAAAAATTCTACCCACTTTATTCAAATCGAAGCAGTTTTGTGTAAAGTGCCAGTGGAAGTTCTCTTAAAGAAGAGGTTCTCAAACTGTGGGGAGTGTTGTGTTTTAGTTTGAGTTTTTCCTCGAGTGATGCAGAAAAGAGGAGCCACGGTCTGTGTGAATGTTCTTGTATGTTCCCTTAGGTCCAAAAAGGGGCGCAGAGTGTTTCAGTGCAGTACAGTCTGTTTGGCTCATTTTAAGTCTAAATGAATATTAATCAGATAAAATGGAGATAGACTGATTAAAAACACAGTGATTGTGCAGGAAAAGTACAGTCATAATTCTTTTTTTTTGTATAAAATTCATTCAAATAAGTTGGTGTGCGCAAGTTCTGCACTGTAATAAACGTTCAAAACTAAAACCTATTTGTGCCCCATTTGTTTTTTGTGCTCCTAAAATTTTTGACTTAGGGGCACATGTGCTCCTGAAAAAAAAAGTTAGTGTAGAGCCCTGTTTGGAGCCATATACGTCTATGGTCGACACAAACACGTTTGGATCAGAACTAGTGCTGCAGCTATCGATTATTACAGTAATCGATTATTCTGTCAATTATTTTGTTCGAATAATCGAGTAATCGTTTGTTATTGTCGTGTCTACTTTGCACATGTTAAGTACACACCACCTGCACTGACAGATCCACGTGTTTTGGACATGAAAAACTTAATTATCGCTGGGCTAAGGTTGACTCACCTCACGGTTTCTTTTCCACTTGATGTAATGTACGGTTCTGTTTAGATGTTGTAGCGTCAGTGTTGAGAAGGTGATTTTTAAAATGTTCCCCTACAGATTACAGATTACATTCCCCAAAATGTAGTTTGTAATGTAATCAATTAAATTACTTAAAGTGAGTAACGTAATCTGAATACTTTGGATTACTTGATATTGTCATGATTTTTAAAACTACATAAATGTAGCAACCAACTCCTGCAAATTCTTGTTTAGTTTTAGACCTGGATTAGTTCTGGTTTTAGATCTGTTTTAGTCCTGGTTTTAGATCTGGTTTAGACCTGCTTTAGACCTGGTTTAGTCCTGGTGTGAGTTCTGGCGCGGTCCACGGAGTGTACGCGACAAGACACAATCCACGCGCAGAGTGCGCCGCGTACGGGAGATGCGGGGTGCGCGGCAAACCGGAGCGTACCGCGCACGAGGGGGTTATGCTCTTATTATACATCCATTACACATCCATTATACATCCATGGGCGCCGCGCTGTTGTGTGTACAGTGAAGTGCAGTGGTCGTGCGGAAACTTTACCTCTACCACAAAAGGTTCCGGCCATCGCCGAGCGTATGAAAATAAAACGAAGCATCAAGGCAAAAAAAAATAATCGATGCATTTTTCTAATCGATTAACTCGATGAATCGTTTCAGCCCTAATCAGAACCTTAAATTGTTCTTTACCGTCTCCTCCGTGAAAGTCTGACTTCGCCCTCGGGAACTTTCTCCTCTTCAGCCTCGTCCCCTCTCGACTCTCGGCTTCAGTAAAACGTCTCCATCACAAACTTTTGGGCTCAACATCACACACGAAGCGTCAGTCAGGTTTTTTTCTTCTTCCTCGCTGCGTGTGGATGGAAATCTCCGAGCGGAACCACGTTTGAAGAGGAGAGAGAGCGGAGGGAGAAAGTCCTGCTGTGGTTTTAGCTCCTGATGCAGATTTTTATAATGACGGTGATGAAACTGACACCGCTGATACTTTTTGATACCGTGGATTACCATATTACCGTATTACCGTCCAATCCTAGCCAGCAGTTATTGTGGCTGATCTGCAACCAGAGGCCAGATCAAGAAATCAGCAGGTGAAACCAAAGCACTGATCTTTGCTGGTTTGGCAGGAGGCAGGTGCAGTGAGGCTGTCGTCAACCTGTTGCAATGCAGCGGGAGCGACCTTGGGTAAAACAGGCACTGGAATTGTCGGTTATTCAGTTTCATCACTTAATTTAGGGACAAAACGGTGAAATAAAAACACCAGGGTCATGTAGAACAGGTTAATATGAACATTTTAAGACCTAAATGGTGAAGCTCACAGCAGCAGGGCCAAGATTTTTCAATAGAAATCAGTTGTAACCAGAGCTTGAAGGAACCACTTTGTGTCCCATTTTGATTATGTCATTTTGAATACATCATTATTTTCATACTACTACTTGTCGGCTATTGTCTAGTTCTAGACAACCTGCCTAAAATAAATGTCGGAATACATGACACTGTCCAATTGCAATTTCCACAGTTAAAAAGGTTCAAATTTCATAATAATTCAGCACATTTCTGTAGCACCTCTGACCTCCAGGGAACCAAATCATTTTTGTTCATAAATCCTGAGTTATTCTGCATGTTTTTGTCCTTAAAGTGTTAAAATGTCATGTGGTGCGACCGTGCATCATGTGGTGTGACTAATAACAGCAGGAATTCTGTGGCTGGAGTTTAATAACAGACAAAGTCGACTTGGGTGAACGGTTCTTTAGGCATTTTTCTTCATTTGATGCATTTTCCAGGGCAGTAGTTTGTTCATTAAACACAAACAGGCGACTGTCATATTGGAGCAAAAGAAAATATCAATATGCATTAAAAATCTAAAGAAACACAACAGTTTGTTTCTGTACACTTCATATTACTCAGAACTTAGATTAATATAACAACCATGTTTTAGAAAATAAAACAGTTTTAAGGTTATTCTCGGTCGCACCACATGACATTTTACACTAAAAATGCTTCATATAAATGTTAAACACAGATTTATGCTCCTGACACTGGAAATATTTGAAAAAGTTCAATAGAAACTAATACTTGCCTGTTGAAAATGCTTACGCATCATTGATCCATATGCGTTTTGGCTTTGTGCCCCTTCCTGATCACTTCTGCCCCGAGGGAGTGAGCGGTGATTTTAACTAATTACAGTAAAGTGTGAACTCTCATTAGGAGTAAATTGCTTTAGTTTAGAGCTTAATTACGTCAATAAAGATGCAGATTCAAACGGGACTGCATCGAAATTAGGCTCTTGCGTCTATAAAATGGTGTTATGACATTTTTGACATGTATCTTACAATAACGTATTTATAATCCGTGTGTTGTCCAGGCTCCTGGGACTCCCACTGTGCGACTGGCCTCTCCGCAGACCAGAATGACCCAACCGGCCTCCAGCACGGTGCAGGTGCCGTTTCTCTTTCACCTCACGCTCATTTTCCTTCACAAACACACACAAAATGTCTATCAATAACTTCCTTTAACCCAAACATGATCAGTGGCATTTAACACGAAAATAGTCGGAGGCTTAAAATCAGACGCTTTTACTGACAGAGATTCGAGATCGAAGACGGTTTATTTGTCACATGCAGGTTCAACACAAGGTCGACAGTGCAGTGATACGTTTGACTCGATAAGATATTCAAGAAGTACTAATAGCTGCAATAAATCGTACTGGTAAAAAGTGTTTGCAAATACAAGGGAAATAAGTAAACAAGAATGTAAAAAAAATATAATAAAATACAAAATGCAGGGATAATAAAATACAAAGGTGCAGGTAGGATTAAATAAGATGTAAGTAGAGTATTTCAGAGGTGCTAAAATTGCTTCAGGTGAGTTCCGTATTGCACATAACATGGTATTGCACGTGTGTTGTGGAGCAGGTTATTGCACAGATAACAGTGACATTGAGGATTTGCTGTAGACGTCTGTTAAAAAGACTTAAAGGGACAGTTTGTGTGTGTTTTTTTTTTTTTACATGAATCTGTACGTCTCCGTCAGCAGAGTCGCATCAGCACTGACATCACCTCCCGACAGCGTCTGAGCCGAGTTCTTCCCCGGTTTTGGTGCCGAGGAAAGTGTCCTGGAGGCTGGAGTCATGAAAATAAAGAGTTTTTCTTCTCAAAACAATCTGTGTTCAAAAGAGCGAAACATTTGCATCACAAAACATGAACAGGGAAAAAAGTCAGAGCTCATAATCTCTTGGTACTATTTTCTCTCCGGTCGTATCACTGCTCTGCCTCCAGGTGGCGCCGCCCACGAATCCAGCACTTTTTTTCAGTAGTTTCGGCAGTGTTTACGAGCTCAGACCGACGCGAGAGAGCGAACGTGAAGCTACAGTGATAAATATATAAGCGTGTATAAGCTATAGAACAGGGGTGTCAAACTCATTTTGGTCCGGGGGCCGTATGCAACCTACTTTGTTCCCAAAAGGGCCGGATCAGAAAACTCAGTTCTCTCTTCAAGTTATCGTATTTTTCTCCGTGTCTCGTAGTGGTGTTTAAGATTATATTCCTCGAGCAACGCCACTTGTTCCAAACACACTGAGCACAGATTTCCCATTCACCTCTGTCAACAAATAAGAATTAGACTATTTTTCTTGGGAAATCCTGAACTCAGCATCTGCTTTTCTCATTTTTTGACATTTTGCTGATGAGGGTCACGGTCGACGGTCAAAACGATCGTCCTTTAAGAGCGTTTGGAAAGAGGAAAGTCTTCATTTGTGCTGCTCTGGTGGGAGTCGCAACGTACAGAAACGCCGGAGACGCTGCTATGCTAAACGGTGCAGAAAATTAACAGAAAAATCTGAAAATTTTAAGTATTTTAATAGAAAAATCAACCGAGGGCCAGATTAAAGGTCTTGGAGGGCCGGATCTGGCCCCCGGGCCGCATGTTTGACACATGTGCTATAGAAGAACAACAAAAAAGAACAACAAAAAAGAACAACAAAAATCATCTCTCTCTGCTGTTCTGACTCCATCTGGTACCAGAGATTATGAGGTCTGACTTTAACGTGGTTTATGTTTTGTGAAGCAAATGTGTCGCTCTTTTGAACACCGATTGTTTTGAGAAGAAAAACTCTTTATTCTCATGACTCCAGCCTCCAGGAAACTTTCCTCAGCACCAAAACCGGGGAAGAACTCGGCTCAGACGCTGTCGGGAGGTAAGTCGGTGCTGATGCGACTCTGCTGACGGAGACGTACAGATTCATGTCAGAAAATGCAAACTATCCCTTTAAGCTGATGTGCCTGAATCTCAATGTGATTAATTACAAATCCCTTTAAATTCAAACTCGTCTTTGAGTGACGTTTTTTGCTCATACAAATAAAAAACATTAAAAAAAATTGCCGTCAGGCTTTTTTGGGTTAGTTTATCTGTTAAAATAAAGGTTGCAGATTCTTTCACGGTACAAATATTGTACTTTATCTGATCTCGTGAGCCCTCGTTCGGCGGCGTTCTGCTCTTGACGGTGTGTGTGTCTGTCAGAAGGCGCTCAGTGCTGCCCCCGGAGGCTCTGCGGTGTCGGTGAAGATGTCCACCCCACAGAAGCCGCCGACCGTGATCACAGCCGGAGGGACGGTCCTGAACAAGACCAGCCCGAGTCCCAGCGCCGCGGTCACGGCTCCGGCCCGGGTCAACGTCGTCTCACAGGTCAGAACACGCGGGAACCAGACACCAGAGCGAATCATGATCATTACTACATCATGTGCTAAAAGGAACGGTAACTTTTGGTCAGTTTTTATTGCACGACTGGGAAATATTGGGTTATTTATTCTGCAAAATGATAATTCAGATTTTTACAGCTAAAATTTTAGGAACTTCTATGATTCATTATAGATACAAATGACTTAAGTGTTTAATTCTGCTGTTTATTTATTGCAGCTCAACAATTTTTCACAATTTCACAAAATTTTTTGCGGCAATTCTGCTTTACGGTTCGGATTCAAAATTTTATTATTAATGAAAGACTGATGGATTCTATCATTTGTCACCTACATTTAATTTAGCAGCAAATTTGCTCAATTTTTAAAGTTCAAATTTGTCCTCAGCCTTTTATTGTTGTTGTAATTAGGGGTGGACGATATGGCAAAAATATATATATCACGATTTTTAAAAATAAAATCACGATTGCTATTTTATCAACAAAAGAAAAACAGACAATTTAGGCCAAAGAACCTCTCTTTAAAATGAAATAAATATAATGAAATAATAATATAATTTAAATGGTAAATAAATGGTAAATGGTCACATTTTTATAGTGCTTTTCTACCTTTCAAGTCTCTCAAAGCGCTTTACAACAAGGAGAACCACTCACCCATTCACACACACATTCATTCAGAGGGGGGTTAAGTGTCTTGCCCAAGGGCACAACGACAGCTTCATCTGTGGGAGCTGGAATCACACCAGCTCCTGTGGGTCAGTGGAGATCTTCCAAGATGGCGCCGCAGACGGTCGCCCTGGTGCTTCGGAGCATCGTCCTTGTCTTGTTTTTGTGCATAATTAGTGTTTTTGGCCACTCTTCTGGGTATATTATAGCTTTTTTTTTTTCTACTTTATTTTATTCTATTTTATTTGTTGCATGTCAGTGTTTGTCTACATCCTGCTCCAAGTACCGCAGCAATTTCCTAATGTTGTGAACCTGTTCACTCATATGGAAATAAAAAACATTCTGATTCTGATTCTGACCCTAAACCAGTGATGTTTATGAGAGTGGGATTCGAACCGCCAACCTTCAGATCAGTGACAAACGCTCGACCGACTGAGCCACTGCCGCCCCTAAAAATTTAACTTTTTTTGGTAAAACTAAATAAATTTTAAGAGGCTTTCTGAAAAATAACTCCAGTGCCCGATCTTAAGGGACCTCCTTGGATTCTGGTCCATTTATTGCGCAGGGTTCGGACCGAGCCAGGCCCCTGGACCGTGGTTTTCGTGCGGTTCTGAGAGTCGGGACGAGCCCGGAGGTTCGCCCGTGTAGATGAGGCGAGTAAACGAGCTCTGCATCCCGCGGGGCGAAGCATGGAGCTCGGACGCGGCCGCCAGAGCGCACAAATGTTTTATTCTACCGTGTATGTGCCTCTTTGCGTGTGAGCGAGAACGTCAGAATCGCATTGGAGAAAAAAAAAGGGGGAAAAATAGGCAGAATCGATCTGTGGCGCTCGGTCGTCAGTGTGTGTAAAACTGCAGGTTACAGAATGTCTAAGGCGATCTCTACGGTCTGTGCATGTTGGCAGATCGACTACATGTTCTTATTCTTTTTTAATTTAATTTAATTTCATCAGATCGCACACTCCTAGTTGCAATGCCAACACCGTCTGTTATTGTTGTAATACCGTCTTCCTTGCATCTGTCCAACAGGAAATGCAGGAAAATGTGAAGAAATGTAAGAACTTTTTGGCGACGCTGATCAAACTGGCGTCTCACAACTCTCCGTCTCCAGATACCTCCAAGAACGTCAAAGGCCTGGTGCAGGACCTGCTCGTGAGGACCCATTTTATTATTTTAAAATGTTGTAATTCGCTAAATCTTGGGGTCTGTTTGGTTCTTGTATAGATTATATAATAGCACCTCTGCAAACTACTGAATATTTTGCCTTAAAGCTCCAAACCCGGTAGTTTAGACTTGAACAAACTGTTGATGTTGATGCTTTGAACTGAAGAGACGATTGCAAACCATGTACAATAGAATAAATGTGGTTGTAGTGTCTTTCTTTACTCTATCTTTGTGTAAAATGTCTTTTTTTGTGTGTATATTTCAGGACGCTAAGATTGAACCAGAGGAATTCACGACTCGGCTTCAAGCTGAGCTCAAGTCCTCCCCACAGCCCTACCTCATCCCCTTCCTCAAAGTAAGAAACCGCAGATCCAAACACATTATTTTTTTTAACTTTAACTCTTTTAGTGTTTATCAAATGACTCGCGACTTCTCATATCTCCACATGTTTAATCTTACATCACCTCGTCTCTCTCTCAGAAAAGTCTCCCCGCGCTCCGTCAGTCCCTGTTGAGTAATCAGCAGTCTCTGGTGCCAGTCCCCAACACCGCAGCAGCAGCAGCAGCGCCCCCTGTGGTCACTACCAGCACCATCAGACCTCCGCTGCCCATCAGCCCGGCCACCAGCGCGGTCCGGCTCGGCTCGCCCATGGGGAACGCCACTACACTGGTAAAACAAGCAAACATTTATGCAAAGAGAGTGGCACAGGCGGGAATTTTACACCAGGGTTTATTCTGTGAACAAATGTGCCAAAGCTGCATGAAACACATTATTCCTCAAAGTCTAGAATGAGCGGAGGAAATGTAGAGCGGTGGAGAGGACCAATCACAGCCCTTATTGTCTGCGTCGCTTTGAGGCGTCGTTAGAAAGTTTGGGAGGTGCACGGCGGTCGATGTGGATGCTGTGCGTAGGGGGTTTTGATGCAGAACTTGGGCTTTACCGTCTCCTCCGTGAAAGTCTGACTTCGCCCTCGGGAACTTTCTCCTCTTCAGCCTCGTCCCCTCTCGACTCTCAGCTTCAGTAAAACGTCTCCATCACAAACTTTTGGGCTCAGCGTCGCACACGAAGCGTCAGTCAGGTTTTTTTCTTCTTCCTCGCTGCGTGTGGATGGAAATCTCCGAGCGGAACCACGTTTGAAGAGGAGAGAGAGCGGAGGGAGAAAGTCCTGCTGTGGGTTTAGCTCCTTATGCAGATTTTTTTAATGACGGGAATGAAACTGATACCGCGGGATTGTCTTTTGGCCTTCGTAACGAGACATTTTCTTTCATTACACAGTGGCATAATGCAAAATAAGTATATTTTCAGTAACCAATCAGCATGAATTATTGTTTCAATGTTCTGATCACTGGGTCTGATCACTTTGAGTGAGAGCCATTCCGCAGTGATAAACAGAACTCAAGTGTAAAAAGGTGTCCTACGCATTTTATGATCCAGGAACTGATGGCACTTTAAAAAGGTTGGCCTGGTGTCTTGTTTGTCATTTTCTCTGTGTAATATATAATTTTTTCCCTTTTTTTTTTCAAGGCTGTGGCACGACCAGGCGTCCAAACGGTGACCAGACCTGTAGTAATCAGCCAGAACCTCAGACCACAAGGTAACAGGGCGCTTATTACTGTGAACATTTAAAGACGGGGTATTCTGTTCTGAAAAACAAAAAACATGCCTCATGAGGTTTTGGATGTCCTCCATGCATTTTTTTCGTACAGTCGTCCTTCACTATAACATAACGTGTTTCACCTTTCGCGGCCTCGCTGTTTCGCACATTTTTTTGTGCAATTTTGCTTTTTTTTATTTATTTTTTTCCAGCGTATGAACATGCATTGTGTTGTTCGCTCTGATTGGCTGTTCTGCATAATCTTGAAGGTGACGCGCTCCTCAGTTTAGATCATGGAGCCTGTTTGAGAAAAGTGTATAAAGTGTATGTTAATTGTAAAATAAAATAAAAATAAAGCTGACACTTTGTGGATTTCGCCTATTGCGGGTCACTTTTAGAACTTAACCCTCGAGATAAACAAGGGACCACTGTAGCCTAGCAGCCTCTCCTGGCACTGTTCAAACCCTCCTTACTTAGTTTCATTAACGGGATTCACGCTGAATGCGATAACGCTCTGAAGGGGGAGTGACAGAGCACGGGGAGCAAAAGGAGGCAAGGTTCAGAGTGTCAAAAACTTTAAAATGTTAATAGTTTGTTTTTGGTGAATGACACATTTAAACCAATGAAAGGCATTTGTTGTGTATTAATACCCCAAATAAATATAACTACCGTATTTTTCTGACTATATTTATATTTACTATATTTTTCATGGTTCGGGTGGTCCTGCGAGGTATGAGTGGATGTCCGGCTACTAAAGTTTGAGACATTTCTCCTCGTCATTTAACGCATTCAGGTCATTAAGACGTGTCCCCCTCACTAATGTTCATTTAGCGTCATAACTTATTTTATCACAAGCCCATAAACTGTTAATCGTATTCTGCAGATTACAAGCTGCAAGTAGTGAAATATTCAGTCGAAAAAGGCAATCGAGCGGAAGAAAGAAAGGGAGGGACTGGCAGAAAGTGGAGGAAACTCTAACTGAAACGAAGAAAAAAAAGAAAAGCCAATCGCAGGTTAAAAGCTGGATTTATCTGGAGTTGGTGGAGTTGCTCAGAAGTGACACCGAAGACGAAGAATTCAGTGGATTTAGTGATTTGGAGCGAGACGGAGAGTTTGGTAAACTTATGTTATGTCTCTATTAGGTTTCTGATTTTAAAAAATTAATTTCCCCAAAAAGTCCATTGCGACTTTGTTTTTTTCTTCTTCTTCATTGTGCATTTTTTGGCTGGTGCGACTTATAGTCCAGAAAATGCGGTATAAATTGTACTTAAAAACAGTGGTTTTAAGATGTTTCCTCTCTCTTTCTTCAGGTACATTGATACGAGGGCCGGCCACCATTTTAGGCAAGAGTCCGATCATGGCGGCTCAAGCCAATCAGAGGAAGCTCAGTGACCCGGGGGGCGGGACTTTCAGGTAAATTATGCCTATTAAATACTTCCTGTTTGCAATTTAAATACTTCCTGTTTGCAATTTAAATGTAAGAAAAAGTGTTGTGTGTGTGTGTAAAGATAAATAAATGCATCAAATTATTTTTTACAAAAGTGAGAAGTTAATTTTTAGTCATTACTTTATCGTAAAATACATTTGTGGACCTCGGTGTGGATTTTAAATATCGGTTATAGACCACCCATCCCAATAAAAACTGTCCTCTTTCCGTCTTATTCCCGTAACAGAGATGACGACGACATTAACGACGTGGCTTCGATGGCGGGCGTGAACTTGAACGAGGAGAACGCTCGAATCCTGGCGACCAGCTCGGAGCTCGTGGGAACAATGATCCGGTCCTGTAAAGACGAAGCCTTCCTGCCCCCGGGAATGCTGCACCGGCGCATCCTCGACATCGGTACGGACGCGGAATAATGGGGCTGTTCTGCCCGGTGACACAATCCACACTCCAGCAAACACAGCCACAAAGTCACACAAAGAAAACTAGAAACATACAGAATGGATTTAAGCAACACATCAGGAGTTTGTGATCATTCTGGGTTTGCGCTCGGAGGAATTAATCCCATGTGAGCGGGATTCTCCAGCAGGAGTCTCCAGCCTGCAGCTCGGGAGCTCCTGGCAGCGCTCCGCCCCTTTCCAAGTGACAATTGTACATGTATAATTTTGATTCCTGACTTTGTACACTAATAAATGGATAATATCTTATGTTTTATAGGCGTCTAACTAGGCCTGGGCATCGATTCAAGTTCCAAGAATCGATTCAGTTCCTATTTTCAAGATTCAGAATTGATTATCACGTTTCAATTTCATCCGATCTCGATTCGGGTCAGTGCAAGAGTGTGCAAACTTTTTCATCCAGGGCCACATATTAAAACAGAGCAGCATGAGGGCCGATCGAGGGTCATAGACTGAGGGTCAAATCAGTGACTAATTCAAATTTGTGCTTTTATAACAGGTTTGAATGACCCACTAGACATTTATTCATTTATTCATTTATTAAACCCTCAAAAGGACACACTGAATTTGCTTGATCAAGGTAGATTTTAAAAAATATGCAGTAAAAAGTACTATTTGTGGTAGTGTGGGCCAATTCACCTGGAAGCCTGAGGGCCAAAACAGCTGGTCCGAGGGCCACAGTTTGGACATGCCTGGGTTAGTGTGATGAGAACCAATTTTGAGCTGCTCCCTGAGCTGTTCCAAGTAATTGGTTGTGTTTCCGCTGCACTTCACCTCCATTTGTCCTTCAAATCGCTTTGTCTTTGTCGTTTCTGAACCTGAAATGGTGCCAGACGGAGCTTTGAGTGTCTCCGACATCTTCAAAGCCGGGACTTGGCTCACGCTGCCGCTTGTGTGCCGACGCCGTGTTCATAGTTTTGATCCAGTGAGAATTCAACAACGCGACGAGTGGGGTTAAAGTTCACCGGGGGGGAAATGTGTTAAAAATTAAATCGATCTTTGGACGTACGAATCGATCGAATTAATACGCAATCGACCTCAGCGAAGACTTGCCACGGCTCTTATATATATTTAGTTTCTTATGACTTGTCGCTCTCCGGCATTTTGGTTTTGTCCAGGCAGCTCAGCGGAGAAAAAAGTTTGGAGACTGAAAAACGACTGTCTAAAGCTAGTTTCACCTTCATGTTTTTTTGAGTTGGACGTGTTTAACAGCCCAAATCAGCTCACCTGTTGTAATTTGTGGTCAGATTATATAGAATCAAGAACAGATTAAACTCTTAACAAACCCATGAAGCATCACCTCTCCGGGGGATGTTCATGACTTCAGCTGCAGTGTATCAACCTCACGATATCCCGGCGTATCTGAGCTCCCCGTTACGCTTTTATTTAGACTTTAATAGACTTTGTTCTGTTTTCTCTGGTCAGCTAAAAGGTCCGGTGTATCGGAGGTCCCGGTGGATGTCGTTAACCTGATTTCTCACGCCACTCAGTCCAGACTCCGCACGCTGCTGGAGAAAGTGTCTGTGGTCGCTCAGCATCGAACAGACGGAGGGAAGGTGAGTGGGAACTTGCTACTGAACTATATGGACTTTAGAAATGTGCTCACTCCTGCTGCCAAAGGGGCGGTAAAGGGACAGGAAAGTTCTGGAGAAATGTACTTTTTCCCTGCAAAATATAGATCGTAAAATAAAATGTTCTGTAATATATTAATACACTGTACAGGGTCACTGCGGGGTCTTAAAAAGGTCTTAAATTCCATGTTTCTAAATTAAGGCCTTAAAAAGTCTTAAATTATGTTGTCCAAGTCTTATTTTTTTCACTTATATTATAAATGATTTTTGGCCATTTTACAAACGATGCATACAACTATAAATGAGTTCTGAATGAGATTTTATGATAAAAATATTTGTTATTTAACGCAGTGAGTAATGGTCATTATTAGAATTGGATCTGGTGTTTTTCGCCTACATAATGGGTGCGATGTTTGTCTTAATTTTCATTTAAGTGGTCTTAAAAAAGTCTTTAAGAAGTCTTAAATTTGGGGGAGTCAAACCTGGGGATGCCCTGATATAACAATTTTTAACTTGTTTTCCCTCATATTGGTAAAGTCGGTCATGTTTATTGCACATTGAGACTTTTAAAAACAAAAAAGTCTTTTTAGATACCGAATATTTACTCTGTATTATTGATGAAATTAAATGTAATAATAATGCAACTGACTTTGTTATAAAAGGTCTTTTTTATGTGTTTTAGATATTTTTTATTTTTTTTTGACTAGTCATGATTAGTTTATTAATCATTACTAACAGAGTAAAAACAGCACTTCTTTGATCAGAGCGTTAACCCTGAGCATTGGCGGTTCACCTTCTGTGTGAAAAAGCACTTTTAAAGCTCTGCACGTGTCTGAAAACTGATGCGTGTGAAGATTAGAGATGTGACAAAGGCTTTGGGAGAGATTTATATACATACATATATAGATTTATATACATACATATATGCATACATCCTGTTACCGGAGTCTCAAACCCGCAGCTCTACACCCTGTTCAAAGTGGCTCAGAGGGATTTCTGAATTCTGTGCATTGTGCTGAACAAGTAAAAAAAAAAAAACACTAGGGACGAGCATTCGATTAAATTTTTTTAATGGATCGTCTGTAGAATTAATGATTGATTTTTGATTCATCATTAATGTTTTATATCATAATTATTATTACTAATCTGCATAAATAAACTCAACTTTACACCATATAAACCATCCTCACTCCAGAGCCTCATCAGTGTTTAATGCAGCTTTAAACATTTGTTTATGTTTTACACAAACTAAATTTAGATTAGATTAGATTAGATTAGCCTTTATTGTCTCCCTTGGGAGAAATTTGTCTTGGGACAGGGGTACTCCTGGCACATAGACATACAACACACAGCACACACACAGTGGACACATCAATTCATACAGTTCAACATTTGATGATATTGCACCATTCCCATAATTAGCATATTTTTGCACATTCCCTGGGGTTTAAAAAGTGTAAAAGTCAGTATTGCACATTCCCTGAAACCTAATCACTGCAAGTGCTCAAAAATATTGCACCTTCCCTGGAGCCTACCTATGAGCAGCACTGCATATTCCCCAAAGCCTATGTGCAAATAATATTGCACAGTCCCTGATGGCCATACAGTAATACCGTAGAGCATTATTTCTTCAAGTTCAGCAAGGAAATTGAAAGGGGAATAAAAGAGTGCTTGAACCTGTTTCGCCTGCTGGTTGGGACCCTGTACCTTCTTCCTTAAAACCACATGACTCATTTGCATAAACTGTAAGCAGCAACAACAAAAAAACAGCAGCTCTTTCCTTGTACATGCACCAGGATGAAACCGGGACACTCAAAAACCCGATCATACCCGGGGACACTGATGTGCAGGTAAACACTCTGAGGAATATAGGGATCTCCAAGGAGCCGGAGCCGAGACGTGGGACTGTGAGGCTCCAGAGTTTGTGCTCAGACCTCCACTCCTCACGATACAGACGCCGACGTTCAGTTTGTCCATTAAACATGAACCTGATCCACGAACTTCTTAACGCTCAATTATCAATTAGTCGACTAATCCTGCCCATCCCTAATTACAGTTGTAAATGTATAATTTTGATGCATATGTTTGTGCACAGATAAATGGATAATGGTTTATGTTTTAAAGCATCTGACTGTTGCCGTCTAAGGCCGAGGCTAAAATAGCTCCGTCAGTTTCTTTTTGTAAACGTAGCTCAGTGAAGGGAGAAACCGTGGAGACTCCTGTACTCGTACATCATCCTTTCAGGTTGCCTCATCTTGGTTCATGTGCTCCCGGTTTAACACAATAGTGTAACGTTTCTGTCTTTTGTCCAGGACGAGGATCACTACGAGCAGACGTCAGACGTGCGTTCACAGCTCAGGTTTTTTGAGCAGCTTGAGAGAATGGAGAAGCAGAAGAAAGACGAGCAGGAGAGAGAGATCCTGCTCAAGGCTGCGAAGGTACAACGCTCAAACACCCACACACATTTCTACTTACACACGCACACACAGACACACATGCACACGCACACACATACACACACACACATTTCTACTTACACACACACACAGACACACATGCACGCACATACACACACACACACACAGACACATACAGGTTCAGGTTCTGGTTTAGTAGGAGTAAACTGACAGCTCGAGATATTTGGCAGCACAGAGCAGGTCTACAGCACAGACCTACAGCACAGAGCAGGTCTACAGCACAGACCTACAGCACAGAGCAGGTGTACAGCACAGACCTACAGCACAGAGCAGGTGTACAGCACAGAGCAGGTGTACAGCACAGACCTACAGCACAGAGCAGGTGTACAGCACAGAGCAGGTGTACAGCACACAGCAGGTGTACAGCACAGACCTACAGCACAGAGCAGGTCTACAGCACAGACCTACAGCACAGAGCAGGTGTACAGCACAGACCTACAGCACAGAGCAGGTGTACAGCACAGAGCAGGTGTACAGCACAGACCTACAGCACAGAGCAGGTGTACAGCACAGAGCAGGTGTACAGCACACAGCAGGTGTACAGCACAGACCTACAGCACAGAGCAGGTGTACAGCACAGAGCAGGTGTACAGCACAGACCTACAGCACAGAGCAGGTGTACAGCACAGAGCTGGTGTACAGCACAGAGCAGGTGTACAGCACAGACCTACAGCACAGAGCAGGTGTACAGCACAGAGCAGGTGTACAGCACAGACCTACAGCACAGAGCAGGTGTACAGCACAGAGCTGGTGTACAGCACAGAGCAGGTGTACAGCACAGAGCAGGTGTACAGCACACAGCAGGTGTACAGCACAGACCTACAGCACAGAGCAGGTGTACAGCACAGAGCTGGTGTACAGCACAGAGCAGGTGTACAGCACACAGCAGGTGTACAGCACAGAGCTGGTGTACAGCACAGAGCAGGTGTACAGCACAGAGCAGGTGTACAGCACAGAGCAGGTGTACAGCACAGACCTACAGCACAGAGCAGGTGTACAGCACAGAGCAGGTGTACAGCACAGACCTACAGCACAGAGCAGGTGTACAGCACAGACCTACAGCACACAGCAGGTGTACAGCACACAGCGGGTGTACAGCAACATGTGGTTGTAGTTTGACTAAATGCTTCTGTATTTGTCTCGTGTGTTTGGTAAATGTGCAGAGGTAAATCCACTGCAAAACCAGTGACAGAATGTGACTCCAGTTCAACTTGGAGAAAAAAAACAGGTTTCCAAATCCTCCCACTTACTTCACTTACTTCAGTTTTGTGTAAAGTGCCAGTGAAGTTCTCTTAAAGAAGAGGTTCTCAAACTGTGGGTGAGGGTCCAAAAATGGTCACAGAGTTTCAGTGCAGAACAGTTTGGTTTATTTTAAACTTGAATGAACATTTATCAGATAAAATGAAGATGGATCTCTAAAAACTTATTTATGTGACTCGGCCTTTTCCCACATGAAGATCATTAAGTCCAAGAACTGTTCCACCACGACTGATTCTATATATATTTATAAATAATAAATGAGTTGCATTTTTGTAGTAGGTCCATCATTTTGACTTGCACTTTTTTGTTACGCACCATAGTCACAGAATTTTTTTTTCATGCTTCATAATTTATATCCAGTTAATGACAATAGTGCCGTCTTACCATAGCTCGAATTATTGTTACATTATGTAAATGTGTTACGAGTCGGAGCTCATAGAATAATGGACACAGCGTTTGTGCTTTTCCGAGGGCCCATGATGAGACTCGGGGGGGGAAAAAAAATCAGTCAGATGAATTTTTTTCACTTTAATCCATGAAAGTGTTAGCGATATATCGATATGTCAGAATTCATGTCAAGTTTACAAAATATCTGCATATATTTTAAATCTGGAGATATGGCCCCGCCCGAACATAAACATGTGTTCGGTCTATGACGCTCACCCTGTTTTGCCTTCCTTATCGTCGCATAAGCACAGCCATAAAGTCACATTACATCCCTACATACCCTCCATTTTATTCATTCTTTTCTTTTAACCATTGGATCATAAAAACAGACTCCATGCTAATAAATTCAGTCAGTTTTATGTTGATATCACAGTAGGGATGCACCGAAAATTTGTGGCCGAAACTGAATAAAAATTAAATGCTCGGCCGAATACTGAAACCAAATATCAAATGCGGTAAAGTTTTTCACTATTTTTTTTATATCCCAGAATAAAACACTTTCGGCTTTCGGTCCTGATTTCCACCAAAAGCTGAAAGTGGCTTTTTTTACAGTATTAAATATTTAATCATCCGTTTGTTCAGTGTAAATCCATCAGAACCACGGTGATCATGTCGACTGTGCTATTCTCACACATTTTTCGGCCACTTGGTGACGCCGTGGAGCAAACGACGCACCTGAAGCATCGAGTAAATGGAGGAAGCTTCAGTGTTTCACGTCGCTTCATCTCGACATCACTGCCACACGTCTAATTAGTGCAGTTTTAGTTTTGGCCAGCAGATGGTGCAGTCGTTTTTTTCATGAACCCTGGACTCTGCTGTTTGTCGTCGTTTGTTTGTTTATTTATTATGTCGACGTTTTCTTGTATTTCCAGAGTCGTGCGAGACAAGAGGACCCCGAACAGGCTCGGCTCAAGCAGAAAGCGAAAGAGGTTCGTTTTTATTATTCTTATGCTATTTCTACTCCTTTACGCAAACTTTCCCACATATTTGGTAAATAGACTAAAAATAATGGTTTTGTTTTGTTTGTTTTTCAACTAAAATAACTATTGATTAATTCTAGCTTCATTTTAGCCTCATTTTAGCTTTCTAATAATAAATAATAATATAATTTTAATTAAAGGTGCTTTTATCAGCACTCGAGGACACTGTACGAACAATTAAGATGCATAATTTAACCAAATCAAACACAGGACAGGTTCTAAAACCATATTTCGACCATATTATAATGTTTTTTTTCATGCAGGTTTCACAAATCTGCTGCGACGTGCAGTTGTTTCATTAACAGGACACATGTTCTTACTTTGTTTTCAGACCTTTAAACTCGTGTGAATGAAATAAAACACAATAAACGATTATCACAACAGCAGGAAGTGCAGTGTCGTTGAGTCGCACAACTTCTCTGGTAAAATATTTTTGAGCAGCTTCATAAATCTGCCCCGACACCAAATCTTCATCCAACAAGGAACAAAGAGCAGATTCTGTCCACGAAGAATTTATCCACAACGATCGAGGGAAGAAAGACGAAAACTTAAAGGAAACGACGACGAGCGTCAGTGAAACGACTGAGCAACACTAACGTTATGGACCTGAAGAAAACAGAAGGAACTTGTTCAGACTGATTCTAGGATTAAAAATAATATATACCGTTGTTTTTTTTAAGTCGCTCTTTTTGGGGGAAATTTATTTGATAAAATCAGAGACCAAGAACCGACATTTCATCTTGAAAGGACTAGATTTACACGACTAGATTTAATCGCGATTAAAGTTCACCAGCCTTTTGTCCTTTCTAAAAACGAAGAAAATAACTACAGCGATTGCTAAGTGGGTACAAATTGCTTTACATTATGGCTTTAAAACGGTCTTGAAATGCAAAATAACACAATTTTAAACATGCAATTCAGTATGTGATTAATCGCGATTAACTATGGAATTTCTTGAGATTAAAAAAATTAATCATTTGACAGCCGTTGTTTACTTGTTTTTCGATATAGAACCAAAAATAAGAATGAAAAAACAACTCTTTTATTTATTATTTGTCTATAAAACTAAAATAAAAATAAAAACGATTTGCTTTTTCATTTTTGATTCATATATTTGGTCTATTGACTGTCGGTATAAAAATTTAATATATAAGTCGCACCTGAGTATAACCCTGAAAAAAATCCAGGAAATTACGGTAATAAATAAATAAATAATATAATAAATGGTCGACATTTAATCTGTGAACATCTGTAGCATTTAAACTGCACAAATCTCTCAGTCTGTGCTAATATCGACGACAAAATCGATTTTTCAATTTTAATCCTAGAATCAGTCTGAACAAGTTCCTTCTGTTTTCTTCAGGACCAGAACGTTAGTGTTGCTCAGTCGTTTCACTGTTGCTCGTTGTTGTTTCCTTTAACCCCTGAAGACCTAAGGGCAATTTTAGTACATTTCTCCTCGCCTGGATTTTTTTCTTAATTTTGCTTTTAAAACTGCCCCTTTTACCCCTAATGAAGTGTTCTACCTCCTTTTGTTCAGTCCAACCTGTTATTTCACAATCTGCTGCTGTAGTTGTGTCATGAGGCTGTGATAAAAGCTACAGGACCAGAAATAGAGATGAAAAAAAAATAACGAAAATAAAATTCCCACTCTTTTATACAAAACACACAGCAAACATGTAGAAACAACTTTTTGGACATAAAAATGCTTAATTTAGGGCCTTAGCTACAAAAATGCAAAATCTCAAGTCTGTAAGTAAATTAAAAATCTCCTTATTGCCCTAAAAACAAAAAAAGTGCAGTGGCTCCATGACTTTCCTGGTCCAGTCCTGGAAACAGCTCCTGTCAGGTCCAGGGCCAGAGCCACAGCACTTCTGCATTTCCAGGGTGGAAATTACATTTGGATTTGTTCATTTGGACTGAAATAAACCTTTAAATAAAAATAGAAAGAGATGCACAATTACACACACCAAGATGTGTCATTTTCCATGTGTGTGAGAATTAACTCCACTTAGAGCGACTTTTTCCCTCGTTATAAACACACACAGTCAGAGGAGTCGACCATCTTGACTCACTTCACTCTTTGGCAAAGTTTGGCTCGATCAAAATGGACGGAGCGCATGAGTTTGGGGAAAACAAAGTTCCTATTGGACACTCGTTTTGCTCACGTCATCACACAGCGTGAGTGTGACGTAGGATAAAGCCGCAGAAATGTACGGAAACCTCTATGTCTGCACTTTCAGAGGGGAAAAGGACGTTTCTGTCTTTCTGCGCGGTTATAGAAGCATATTCCTCTGTATCGTATACGAGTTTTTGTCTTTCTTCCCTCGATCGTTGTGGATAAATTCTTCATGGACAGAATCTGTTCTTTGTTCCTTGTTGGATGAAGATTTGGTGTCGGGGCAGATTTATGAAGCTGCTCAAAAATATGCAACTCTTTTTCACAGGGATTTTGTCGTAGAAAAGCATCGACGGGAAGTTGTGCGACTGAACACGTTGTGCTAATCGTTTATTATATCATAACATAAATAAAACCGGTGCATTCAGGACCGTCCCGTATTCCTCCCATCGACGACACGTGTATTATTCACGAGGCCTTTGTGCCGCCCGTGGAGCAGCTGTGTCACCGCGGCTCGCTCCAGGCAAACCCTCGGGCCGCGGGGTCAAAGGGCGCGCGCTTACCCATAATCCCCCGCTCCCGGGCCTTACCCACAATCCCGTGCTGCGCGTCTGCAGGGCACAGACGGGAGCAGAGCGAGGAGGAGCCCGAGGAGGCGGTCGGAAAGAACGCAGCGGAGAAAGTGACGGGAATATTACGCCACAGAAAAGGAGGAGCTGCAATTTTTACATTTGTGATTTTTACGTTTACCGTTTTAAACAAAAAAAACACTAAATATGAACTGACAAATGAATACAAGAGTCACATTTCAGAGCAGGGAGGTTTTGGAGGAGCTTGTGGTCATTCACACTTGTGGAGATGCACAGATACGATATCGAAAAATTTCACCGAACGGATCTCGTTTCCAGGATTTCAGTTTAGACAATGTCTCGTTTTGGTCTAAAAACTGGTGTAATACGATTCACTGGCCTCTGTCTGTCTGTCTTCCTTTTTGTCTTTTTCTTTGTCTTTCTTTCTTTCTTTCTGTCTTTGTCTGTCTTTCATTCTATCTTTTCTTTCTAGCTGTCTTTCTTTCTGTTTTTTCTTTCTTTATGTATTTTTCTTTCTTTCGGTCTGTCTTTTCGTCTTTCTTTCTGTCCTTTTCTTCCTGTCTTTTTTGTCTTTCTTTCTGTCTTTCTATCTTTCTGTCTTTTTCTTTGTCTTTCTTTCTGTCTTTTTCTTTATTTTTCTATCTTTCTTTCTTTTCATCTTTTTCTTTCTGTCTTTGTCTGTCTTTCATTCTATCTTTTCTTTCTAGCTGTCTTTCTTTGATTTTTTCTGTCTTTCAAAGCTGTTCTGTAGTTCCTTAAAACCCTGGATCAGTGCATCTGTGCGACTGATTTCTGACTCTGATCTTGTTCTTGTTACTGGAACGATGTCAGAAACGTCTTTTTATGTCTTATTCTTCTCGTTCGTGGTGACTCTTCTGTTTCTCTCTTCTGTTTCTCTCTTCTGTTTCTCTCTTCTGTTTCTCTCTTCTGTTTCTCTCTTCTGTTTCTCTCATGTTTCTCTCTTCTGTTTCTCTCTTCTGTTTCTCTCTTCTGTTTCTCTCTCGTGTTTCTCTCGTGTTTCTCTCTTCTGTTTCTCTCGTGTTTCTCTCGTGTTTCTCTCGTGTTTCTCTCGTGTTTCTCTCTTCTGTTTCTCTCGTGTTTCTCTCGTGTTTCTCTCTTCTGTTTCTCTCGTGTTTCTCTCTTCTGTTTCTCTCGTGTTTCTCTCTTCTGTTTCTCTCTTCTGTTTCTCTCGTGTTTCTCTCGTGTTTCTCTCGTGTTTCTCTCTTCTGTTTCTCTCTTCTGTTTCTCGTGTTTCTCTCTTCTGTTTCTCTCTTCTGTTTCTCTCGTGTTTCTCTCTTCTGTTTCTCTCTTCTGTTTCTCTCGTGTTTCTCTCTTCTGTTTCTCTCTTCTGTTTCTCTCGTGTGTTTCTCTCTCTCTTCTGTTTCTCTCTTCTGTTTCTCGTGTTTCTCTCTTCTGTTTCTCTCATGTTTCTCTCGTGTTTCTCTCTTCTGTTTCTCGTGTTTCTCTCTTCTGTTTCTCTCATGTTTCTCTCTTCTGTTTCTCTCATGTTTCTCTCTTCTGTTTCTCTCTTCTGTTTCTCTCGTGTTTCTCTCGTGTTTCTCTCGTGTTTCTCTCGTGTTTCTCTCTTCTGTTTCTCTCTTCTGTTTCTCGTGTTTCTCTCTCCTGTTTCTCTCTTCTGTTTCTCTCTTCTGTTTCTCTCGTGTGTTTCTCTCTCTCGTGTGTTTCTCTCTCTCGTGTGTTTCTCTCTCATGTGTTTCTCTCTCGTGTGTTTCTCTCGTGTTTCTCTCTCTTCTGTTTCTCTCTTCTGTTTCTCTCTCGTGTGTTTCTCTCTTCTGTTTCTCGTGTGTTTCTCTCTCTTCTGTTTCTCTCTTCTGTTTCTCTCGTGTTTCTCTCTTCTGTTTCTCTCCTGTTTCTCTCGTGTTTCTCTCGTGTTTCTCTCGTTTCTCTCTTTTGTTTCTCTCTCTCGTGTTTCTCTCTCGTGTTTCTCTCGTGTATTTCTCTCGTGTGTTTCTCGTGTGTTTCTCGTGTGTTTCTCTCGTGTATTTCTCTCTTCTGTTTCTCTCTCTTCTGTTTCTCTCTCTTCTGTTTCTCTCGTGTTTCT
Source organism: Odontamblyopus lacepedii (assembly GCA_034769755.1). NCBI lineage: Eukaryota > Metazoa > Chordata > Actinopteri > Gobiiformes > Gobiidae > Odontamblyopus > Odontamblyopus lacepedii. Next base: position 4,104,299 of record CM068348.1, read on the forward strand.
CTCTTCTGTTTCTCTCGTGTTTCTCTCGTGTTTCTCTCGTGTTTCTCTCGTGTTTCTCTCGTGTTTCTCTTGTGTTTCTCTCTTCTGTTTCTCTCATGTTTCTCTCTTCTGTTTCTCTCGTGTTTCTCTTCTGTTTCTCTCGTGTTTCTCTCGTGTTTCTCTCGTGTTTCTCTCGTGTTTCTCTCTTCTGTTTCTCTCTCGTGTTTCTCTCGTGTTTCTCTCTTCTGTTTCTCTCATGTTTCTCTCTTCTGTTTCTCTCTCGTGTGTTTCTCTCTCTTCTGTTTCTTTCTTCTGTTTCTCTCTCGTGTGTTTCTCTCTTCTGTTTCTCTCTCTTCTGTTTCTCTCGTGTTTCTCTCGTTTCTCTCTTTTGTTTCTCTCTCTCGTGTTTCTCTCTCGTGTTTCTCTCGTGTATTTCTCTCGTGTGTTTCTCGTGTGTTTCTCGTGTGTTTCTCTCGTGTATTTCTCTCTTCTGTTTCTCTCTCTTCTGTTTCTCTCTCTTCTGTTTCTCTCGTGTTTCTCTCTTCTGTTTCTCTCGTGTTTCTCTCTCTCGTGTTCCTCTCTCGTGTTTGATGCAGAGTCGTTCGGACAGACAGATTGAGGCCACACTTCAGCCTCTCATTAAACCTCAGTAACACTAATGTAAAGAGAAGCGGCACAGATGGACTCGTGCACAGCGCCACCTGCTGGGAACATCCACCCCCACACACACACACACACACACACACACACACACACACACACACACACACACACACACACACACACACAGGAAGAATAGACCACAGAGCTGCAAAAAGATGAATAGTTTTCCCTCTCAGCCTCTCTCATTATGATTTATCTATTATTATATTTCAGTGGTAACTATATAGAGTCAGTGACGCCTACATTTTCTGTCCAGCTGCAGTTTCCTCAGTTAAAAAGGTTCAAATTTCAGAATAATTCAGCACTTTTCTGTAGCACCTCTGACCTCCATGGGACCAAATCATTTTTTTCAGTAAACAACTTTTAGGTAATTCTCGGTCGCACCTATTTTTTTTTGTTTACTCACCGGGCTGCAGACGGACAGAAATAAATAAAGAAAAAGACAAAAAGAAAGACGGACAGAAAGATAGAAAAAAGACAAAGAAATACAGAAAGAAACAAAGAAATAGACAGACAAAAAGACAGAAAGAAAGACAGACATAAAGACAAAGAAAAACAGACCGAAAGACAGAAAGAAATGTGAGACAATGTGAAAGCTTAGCCTTGTTAGAATGTTATAAATGATTTTTGGCCATTTTACAGCAGCGCATACGACTATAAATAAGTTCTGAATGAGATTTTATAATCAAAGTATTTTTGTTCTTTAAAGCAGTGAGTAATGCTCATTGTTAGACTTGGATCTGGTGTTTTTCGCCCGTGTAATGGGTGCGATGTTGGTCTTAATTTGCATTTAAGTGGCATTAAAAAGGTTTTAAAAAGGTCTTAAATTTGAGGGAGTCAAACCTGGGGACCAAACGTAAATGTTACCGTGTTCTGCCTTTGTAGGACAGAACGATGTTGTGTCATTTAGTTTAAGTTTTTGGGCCTAACGTTATGGTTTCTAGGTCCTTTTTCCTCTACATTATGTGTCCAACCAGGAAGTAAAACTATAAATGTCACCAAAATTAAACCAGAAAAGATGAGGCAATTTTATTTGTGAAATCTTAATTATAATGTTAAGTATGTTTTATAGAAATGAGTAGTCTCACCTGTCATACCCACTTTAAAACAGTAAAATAAATGTAACAGTACAAATATGGAGTATAAGTAACACCACAGTCTCAGTCTAAACCTGTGAGAAACACTGAAGTTTGTGTTTTCCCGTCTCGCAGATGCAGCAGCAGGAACTGGCTCAGATGAGGCAGAGAGACGCCAACCTCACGGCTCTCGCTGCCATCGGACCTCGAAAGAAACGCAAACTCGACTCACCAGGGGGCGCTACGGCAGGACCGGAGGTAAAACACACGCTCCCTGAATCCCATCAACCCCTGGGCCCTTCCACTTTGCCCTGCTCCTCCGCTTTGTTCATGTGTAAGTTTAGGGGGGTCCTGTTTACCGTTATGGCAGAGGGGGAAAGTGGTCGGGCGATTTACGCCTCCGAACCAAGAGTTTTCAGCAATTTCTCAGCCTGCCTCACGAATCACCGGCTCTGATCTTTGAACACTGCAGAGTCTCAGAGCGAGTGGTTTTACTGTAGACAGGAAACAGCCGACGCCATCGCGCTCACAGCTTTATATTAGAGAAGAGTCTTTGGCTTCCGATAGGATTTTTTTAAGGAGTGCTCTTTCCGATACTGATCCGATACCTTTTGTTCTGTCTATTGCTCCGGTAGCGCCGTCTCTGTAATGTGTTGTGAAGGAAGTTCAGAATCAGAATCAGAATGTTTTTATTGCCATATGAGTGAACAGGTTCACAACATTAGGAAATTGCTGCGGTACTTGGAGCAGGATGTAGACAAACACTGACATGCAACAAATAATAGAATAAAATAAAGTAGAAAAAAAAAACAGCTATAATATAACAAAATTTACAAATTTACAGGAGTATAATAATATAGAGTATAAGAGTATCAGTGATCAGTGCAAAACAGGCAGGTGCGAGAACACAGGGTCATGTGACAGAAGCAGAGTGGGGGGTGGGACCAGTCCTAGTGTTATTATTTATGAGTCCAACAGCAGAGGGGAAGAAACTGTTTTTGTGGCGAGAGGTTCTGGTCCGAATGGACCGTAGCCTCCTGCCTGAGGGGAGTAGGTCAAAAAGTCCGTGTCCAGGGTGAGAAGGGTCAGCTGCAATTCGACCTGCTCTTGTCCGAGTCCTGGAAGTGTACAGGTCCTGAAGAGATGGAGGCTGCAACCAATCACCTTCTCAGCAGAGCACAACACGTTGCATTCTCTGTTTGTCCCTGGTGGAGGCTCCAGCACCACACGGTGATGGAGGAGGTGAGGATGGACTCGATGATGGCAGTGTAGAACTGCACCATTGTCCGTGCTGGCAGGTTGAATTTCTTCAGCTGCCTCAGGAAGTTCGTACATTAGTTCCCAAAAGTCCATTAGACGAAAGCCTTACCGACCTTTACCTTCTGTGAAACGCCTCCTCCAGTGTTCGCTGCTGTGGCTTTGCTCTTGTAAATCTCAAACTCGTCCGGATGATTCTTTTCTAAGTGATGAATCAAACTGGTCGTGTTAAAGTGACTCTGCTGGTTTGTTTGCAGTGACTGTGTCGCTGTTTGACTCTTGTTTTGTTGTAACTTTATTTATATAGCTCTTTTCATAGACATGTCCCCATCGAGGCTTTACACCACATTAACAGAGCGTTCACATTCACTCCAGACCCGGTGGTGGTGTAAGCTGTTGTAGCCACAGCTGCCCTGGGACAGACTGACAGAAGTGCGGCTGCTGATCCGTGATGGTGGTGGTCAGAGGGCCCGACCACCCTCTGACCACCACCATCACTCACACACCAGTTTCACACCTACAGCATGTTTTGGGTTGATGGGGGGGAAACCGGAGCCTGGAGAACATGCAAACTCCACACAGAAAGGCCCCGGGGATCGAAGCTCGGGACCTTCTCGCTGTGAGGCGTGAGGCGTTTGCCACTCGGCCGCTGTGCCGCCTTTTGTAGTGAACACACAGCGACGTGGAGGTGTTTCGATTTGCTGCTGCCGTAAAGCGCGTCGATGCTGCAAAAACCTGTGAAACCGGATCAGCCGATCACGGGACTGAATCCGATACTGTCCGATACGCGTAAAAGAGCCGGATCCGATACCGATACTGAATGTCCACACGCAGATCCCGCTGCAGTGTGTGCGATCGCAGATTTAAAGTCTCATCAGATTCTCTTCGTGTCTGCGGTGTTTGTGCTTTTTGTCGCTTGTTTAAAAATCGTTTAAGACAGAAAATCCTAAAAATCCTGCAGTGTGAAGCGGCATTAACACTGTGACCTTTGACCTGCATCACCTCCAGTGGGTCTGTTTAATCCAGAAGAGCGAAGGATGTGAGCGAAAGAGCCTCAGGACGGACTCGGGGACTCTGCACTTCTCTCCTTCCCTCAGTTTGCTCCCTCTCTCCCTCTGTTTTCCCTCCTTTGTCCTCTCGCTTCCCCCGCTCTCATTTCTCCTCTTCTTTCTGTCGTTCTTCCTCCCTCCGCCTGCCTCGCTCTCCCTCCGGGCCTTGTTTGTGTCCCGGGGCGTCGGAGCAGTGCATGATGGGAGGTGATGTGTTTCAACAGAAAGAATCGAGTTGCACAATATCCATCGGTTTGATTGTAAAAGCTGCAAACTCGTGGGAAAGCGACGCTCGGACGTGTCTGTGTTGTTCCCAGAACAGAAACGGAGCCGGAGTCCGTGCCACTGCGTGATGTCATCAAGTGATAGTTTTCAAGTTTTCAACGGCTTCTTTCTTCCGCTCGTTCCTTTTTTTACTTTTTTACTTTTTTTCTTTCCTTCTTTATTCCTTCTTTCTTTAATTTTTTTTCTTTCCTTTTTTCTTTATTTCCTTCCCTCTGTCCTTCTTTCTCTTCTTTTTCCTTTTTACCATCTTTCCTTCTTTCATTCCTTCTTTCCTTTTTCCCTTTATTTCTTTCTTTTTTCTTTCTTTTTCTTTCCTTTTGTCCTTTCTTTTCATCTTTCTTTCTTTCCTTTTTCTCTTTTTCTTTCTATTTCTTTCCTTCTTTCTTTCCTTTTTTCTTTCCTTTTTTCTTTCTTTCTTTCCTTCTTTCATTCCTTCTTTCCTTTTTTCCTTCTTTCCTCCCTTCCCTCTCTCCTTCCTTCTTTTCCTTTTCCCTCTTTCTTTCTTTCCATCTTTCTTTCCTTTTTCATCTTTCCTTCCTTTTGTTTTTCTTTATTTTCTTCTTTCATGCTTTTTTCCTTTTCTTTTTCCTTCTTTCCTTCCTTTTTTCTTTTTTTTCTTTTTTTTCATTTTTTCTTTTTTAATTCTATTTGTATAAAGATTTGTGTGTTAAACATGTGAGAAAGAAACAAAACGCGGCTCCAGGTTTGTTTGTGATGAGGAAACGACATCAGAACTCTGTATTATCAGCCGATTATTCACAATTAGGCTTCACCGCATCTCAATAAAAACAAACTGGACTCGTTCTTTAAATGTTTTTGCAGATAAAATATTCCAAACTCTCTCTTTATTTGTGGATATTCCTCCGTGACTCCTCTCGTCTGTGGGTTTGTAAAGGCCCCATTGTTGCGGCCGCTCTTCTGCAGGTCTCTGACATTCGCTCCGGGCAGAGTTTAGCGCCCCGGGGTCCGCTGCAGTGCATCATGGGGGCTCCCCCTCTCGGGCTCCAGGGCGGGCCCCGGGCGAGAGGGACACAAAGGGGCCAGAGCAGAGGACGGGGACGGAGGGATAAAGAAAGAAAAGAAAGAAATGCACCGGTGAGATCCGAGCTGTGGGCCTAGTCCACCAACATTCTCCATAAACGAGACCGATTCCGATGACGCGCTGATAATAAAAACACTTTATTTAGATCAGGGGAGTCAAACTCATTTTGGTCCGGGGGCCGTATACAACCAACTTTGACTCCAAAGGGGCCAGATCAGAAAACTCATGGCATATATACCCCCAAAAATAGAGATGAGTCCAAATATTTGTGCAGAGAAACGCAAATCTATTCCAGAAATCTTTTTTATTTGATTTTATTTTACAAAATATTATAATATTATGCTAGGTTAGGTTGCTTTCACAGCAGCATCACTGACCTCTTGGCCCCTGGGTGAAAACAGACGGCTGTTTCTTCAGTCGCAGCAATAATTCGTTTATCTTCTGTCTTCTCAATTCTCTGTTCAAGTTATTGTATTTTTCGCAGTGTCTCGTAGTGGTGTTTAAGATCATATTCCCTGAGCGCCGCCACTTGTTGCAAACACACCAAGCACAGGTTTCCCATTCACCTCTGTGAACAAATAAGAATTAGTCAATTTTTCTTGGAAAATCCTGCACTCAGCTCCACTTTTCTTATTTTTGACATTTTGCTGATGAGGGTCACGGTCAACAGTCAAAACGATCGTCCTTTAAGAGCGTTTGGAAAGAGGTGAGTCTTCATTTGTCTGGTGGAGGCACCAGGCACAGAAGCACTGGAGACGCTGCTATGCTAAGCTGCACAGAAAATTACCAGAAAAATCTGAAAATTTTAAATATTTTAATAGAAAATCAGCCGAGGGCCAGATTAAAGGTCTTGGAGGGCCGGATCTGGCCCCCGGGCCGCATGTTTGACACCTGTGATTTAGACGATATAATGTCATTTTTAACATTTCTTTTCTGTTCCCGTGTGGTCTTATGTCTGTGTAATCCTCAGTGGTCCAGGTCGGTTCCGTACTGCTCCCTGGGCGAATACTCGTCTACGTTGCTCTTATTTGTTGTTCTGATACTAGGGATGCACCGATACCGCTTTTTTGAAAACAAACACAGTCTCTACTTACCGATATCAAGCACCGATACCAATACTTTACCAATCTTACAAATGCACAAGTGCAAAAAATATATATTTAATAAACCTGGAAAAAAAAACGAACAGCCTGATATTCCCTCTGTATCCACCAGGCTGTGTCCCTAAGAAGCACTTTTCTTTCATTTTATTATTATTTAATTTAGCTTTGATTGAAAGTGAGAAACGAAATTTCATTTTTTCATGTGAATATTAAAATATGACAGTAAACCTTTTGAATCTTGATTATAATGTGTTTAATGCAGCTTTGCGCACATTTGTTTATGTTTTACAGAAACTAAACTTAAAACCTCACGGCTCATTTGCATAAACTGTGAGCGCTGAAAAAAGCAGCTCTTTCCTTGTGCTGCTGCTTCAGCTTCTGTGGGACTAAAGGACACGACTCAGTGGAATATGAGTGTTCTCCCTGTGACAGAGGATGTTCTGATTCCTTTAGCCCTCGGTTCTGCTCTTGGTTGAGTCTGTGTTTAGTTCTGCTTTAGTCCTGGTTGTTTTGTTTTGCTGCTGGGGAAACGGAGCTGGTGGATTGCGTGTGTTCACCACCCGCCTCAGGCCAGAGGTTTGGAGAGGAGGAGTGAGGGTGGAAGGGTGCAGGAGAGGAGAGGAGGAGTGAGGGTGGAAGGGTGCAGGAGACGAGAGGAGGAGTGAGGGTGGAAGGGTGCAGGAGAGGAGAGGAGGAGGAGTGAGGGTGGAAGGGTGCAGGAGAGGAGTGAGGGTGGAAGGGTGCAGGAGAGGAGAGGAGGAGTGAGGGTGGAAGGGTGCAGGAGAGGAGGAGTGAGGGTGGAAGGGTGCAGGAGAGGAGAGGAGGAGTGAGGGTGGAAGGGTGCAGGAGAGGAGAGGAGGAGTGAGGGTGGAAGGGTGCAGGAGAGGAGAGGAGAGGAGGAGTGAGGGTGGAAGGGTGCAGGAGACGAGAGGAGAGGAGGAGTGGGGGTGGAAGGGTGCAGGAGAGGAGAGGAGGAGTGAGGGTGGAAGGGTGCAGGAGAGGAGAGGAGAGGAGGAGTGAGGGTGGAAGGGTGCAGGAGAGGAGAGGAGAGGAGGAGTGAGGGTGGAAGGGTGCAGGAGAGGAGAGGAGAGGAGGAGTGAGGGTGGAAGGGTGCAGGAGAGGAGAGGAGGAGTGAGGGTGGAAGGGTGCAGGAGAGGAGAGGAGGAGTGAGGGTGGAAGGGTGCAGGAGAGGAGAGGAGGAGTGAGGGTGGAAGGGTGCAGGAGAGGAGAGGAGGAGTGAGGGTGGAAGGGTGCAGGAGAGGAGAGGAGGAGTGAGGGTGGAAGGGTGCAGGAGAGGAGAGGAGAGGAGGAGTGAGGGTGGAAGGGTGCAGGAGAGGAGAGGAGAGGAGGAGTGAGGGTGGAAGGGTGCAGGAGAGGAGAGGAGGAGTGAGGGTGGAAGGGTAATAAAGGAGAGAAGGTGGAGGAGGAGTGAGGCTGCAGAGGTGTAGAGGAGAGGAGAGGAGGAGGAGCGGGTGCAGAGGTGGAGCGGGTGCAGAGGTGCAGGAGGCCCAGGGCTTGACGGGGCCTGTGTGAAGCTTGGGGCCCCAAACAGGAGCCTGTCCTGGGGCAGAGGCACAGGGCGAACAGCCAGAGTGACGACGGCTCATCCAGAAGGAAAATTCCATCGAGTTCAGTTACACAGAAGCACAAACAGAGTTTAGATTTCTCTGCTGAGCGACAGCGTGAAACGGGCTCCACCTTATTATTATTTTGAGGTAAATGCGTTTGTTTTGTACAGTTTTGGAAACGGTCACTTTGGGCCGCCGCACACTACAGGAGAATTCGCCCGATTTTAGTTGTGATTTCTTCTTCCCGAGTTCAGGAGACGTGACCCGACTTTTTGTCTCCGTGTGCGATTTTGTAACCACCGAACATCAACAACTCGACGGAAACGGACGATAAAACAGAGTCGGGGGCAGAGGAGCGACGGACACAGAGACGCAACAAACAAACTCAGGATAGAGAGAAAATAAAGACTTTATTACTCACCTGATGTAAAGTGGAACGTTTAAACTGCAGCGTCTCACCCACATTATCCAGAGAAATTGTCCTCCGCAAATAACGACTCCAGTCCACAAAACCGCGATGTTAATCCAGTTTTCTTCGTTCTTTGAAAGTAAAAAGGGGAAAGTTGTTCCTCATGTGTTTGTTTACGTCCACAGAGCCTAAAGCTGCAGATCAGCCACAGTGACTCTACTTCCTGTGGACTTTATCTCCCGTTTTCTGCTTTAAAAATCCTGGATCTGAAGTATTTCTCCACATTTCACAAATAATAATAACACAGTTTGGACTCGTGTCTAAAGTGGAAGTGCAGAGTCTGATCTTTGAACACTTCAGAGTCTCAGAGCGAGTGGTTTTACTGTAGACAGGAAACAGCTGAGGCCATCGCGCTCACAGCTTTAGATCCTGTGCTCCTCACACAGATCCCGCTGCATCTGGGAGAGCGGAGATTTAAAGTCTCATTGGTTTCTCCTCGTGTCTGTGGTGTTTGCGCTTTTTGTCGCACGTTTAAAAATGATTCATGACCAAAAAATCCTGTAGTGTGAAGCGACCTTAAAGTCACTAAAGTTAGAGCGAAAATCTGACTATGAATCCTTTTTTTATCACAAACCTGAAGCGACACACCGATGCTTTAACCAAAAATATTCACACAAACGACAATAATAATCATACATTTAAAAATATTAAACCATCCATCCATCCATCCATCTTCTCCCGCTTAATCCGGCTGGGTCGCGGGGGCAGCATGCTGCCCAATACTCATAGCACCTGACCCCCCCTATGAACCCCTCTGCAGGTGGTGAGCCCACAGGAGGGTGGACAACATGGTCCTTGATGTTAGTTCATAGGGGTGCGGGCATGTTTTGGGTTGATGGGGGAAACCGGAGCACCCGGAGGAAACCCATCCAGACACGGGGAGGAACATGCAAACTCCACACAGAAAGGCCCGGGCGACCCGGGGATCGAACCCGCAACCTTCTTGCTGTGAGGCCTGAGTGTTGCCACTCAGCCACCGTGCCGCCAAAAATATTAAACCATTTATTTATTTCAAGCAGGTCAGTGAACACAAGACAAAACTATTGCATGTGTCCAGTGTAGTTAATGTACGCTTTACAAACATGTTTTTTTCTTATTCAAACCAGTTGTTTTAGTTTAACGTGTTGATAATCTTATTCCTGGACGTCTCAACATTTGCAGCATTTCACTTATTGAAGAAAACGAATGAAATCCCATTAGAATATAATGTAGTTGGAGCTTTTCTTTCAGTTGAACAGAAAAAACTCTAATGAATTCCTTCCGACTAAGACTAGTGCAGTGTATATTATATATATATAGTGTATATTTTCTCAGGACGACATAACACATGTTGGGTGCTCAGTTATTTATCTTGAACACAGAATCGTGCGGTGCCTGATTTGAGCTCGGAGGCGTCGTGGAGCCTGAAGCGGCTCAGAACATTGGGCCGGGTTTGTTTCGTACTAATCGGAGACACGAGGAGTTTGACTTCACGCTGCGTTTTATTCGCTGTTCAGTAGTTTCGCTCTGTTCATTCATTGTTCTGTGGGTCAGATGATCTCGGATTGTGCAGAGAAAACGGATTTCAGCATTTGTTTTAGCGTTTTATTCATTTGACTTGTATAAAAGACTTGGATTGCAGCAGAAAAAGACTCTCTGCAGCATTTTTCCCATAAAGCAAACTGGAAACGGGTCGATGACGTATGAGGATTTTCAACAGACATGTAAAAAATATTAGTTTCTATTGAACTTTTTCACATATTTCCAGTGTCAGGAGCATAAATCTGTGTTTGACATTTACATGGAGCATTTTTAGTGTAAAATGTCATGTGGTGCGACCGAGAATAACCTTAAAACAGTTTTATTTACTAAAACATGGTTGGAATATTCATCTAAGTTGTGAGTAATATGAAGTGTACAGAAACAAACTGTTGTGTTTCTTTAGATTTTTAATGCATATTGATATTTTCTTTTGCTCCAATCTGACAGTCGCCTGTTTGTGTTTAATGAACAAACTACTGCCCTGGAAAATGCAGCAAATGAAGAAAAACGCCTAAAGAACCGTTCACCCAAGTCGACTTTGTCTGTTATTAAACTCCAGCCACAGAATTCCTGCTGTTATTAGTCGCACCACATGATGCACGGTCGCACCACATGACATTTTAACACTTTAAGCACAAAAAACATGCAGAATAACTCAGGATTTCTTAAAAAAATGATTTGGTTCCATGGAGGTCAGAGGTGCTACAGAAATGTGCTGAATTATTATGAAATTTGAACCTTTTTAACTGAGGAAACTGCAACTGGACAGAAAATTTAGGCGTCACGTCACTGACCTAAAAACCTACAGATCTGTGGTGATAAGCGTCTACCCGAGTCTAAACGACCTTTTCTCAGTTCAGTTATTGTTCACTTATCTTAAAAAAAGCTTTTTAATGTTCAGCTCTGACTCAGAGCCTGCACGGCTCTGGTTACTCCAAACATTCATAAAAGCTTTGAATATATTTATAAAGGTGTTGAAAGTCCCATTAAACCGCCATGACCTTTGTGATCTGATGAGCTTCGGTGAATGAACTGAGTTGGTTCTTGTCCCGTGACGTTGGCTCTGGCCCGGAGCGCTCGGAGGATCATGGGAACTCGCCCCGAGCCGTCTTTGGGAATACCACTGTTTGTGCAATACTGCAGGAGAGAGAGGAGAGGAGGACAGAGAAGAGAGAGGGAGGAAAGAGGAGGGAGGAGACCTGTTTTATCAGTGTCTCACTTTAGCTTTGGGCTCAAACCTGCAGGACGCAAACCACCTCGGAGAAAAAGGAGCGGCTATTTTCAGGTCCAGACCAGCTCCAGAAACACGAGGTTAAAACAGACACACCTGAAGACAGAGAAACAGAGTTCACCAGTACCACACATTAGAGTCGCTTTAGAAAACATTGTGAAACTGCACTAATATCACCAGATATAATAGGGTTTGATTCCAGTTTTAACACTTTTACAGCTGCCTCTTTGCAAACTGTGTGCGCTTAATTCAGAGATATAAAAGCTGAGCTCATCAGTACTTCATTAGTAAACACATGTAATAACTAGAGCTGTGCGATTTTAATAAAAAACTCGATTCACGATTCTACTCGACCGAACAGCATCCAAAACTTTCCCCATGTTGTGAAAACCTCTTCTCCTCAGAATAAATTGGAAGCATTTCATATGGTGCACAGTTTAATGGGTGTTTGATTAAAATTTTTTCATCGTCAGGAGAATTAACGATTGATTATATTAAAGTTATTATTACCAATCTGCATAAATAAACTCAACTTTAAACATATAAATCTCCTGACTCCAGAGCCGCATCAGTGTGAGATCAGAATGTTTAATGCAGATTTAAACATTTATGTTTTACACAAACTAAACTTAAAACCTCATGACTCATTTGCATAAACTGTAAACGCTGAAAAAAGCAGCTCTTTCCTTGTGCTGATGCTTCAGCTTCTGTGGGACTAAAGGACTCGACTCAGTGGAATATGAGTGTTCTCTCTGTGACAGAGATTTGTTTGTGTCGTTCTCGGGGGGAAAGTGAGAGATGCAGGAAGTGACTACGGAAAGACGGCAGGAAGTGTTGGCAAATGCAAAATGTACGCGCTGTATTAAAAAAATCTTTTCCGAAAAAATTGCCAACTCAATTTTTATTTTAATAGTACGAGGCCTGGGCAAAAAATCTAACTGAATCAAATGTTTGGCAGGTTTTTTTATTACTACAGCCCATGCCACAGTGTATTTGGTTATTAACAGTGAAAACTGTTTTATATCACGGCCAGGGGACAGGTGAAAACTCGCCTTCTGGCTAATTCTGGCTTTTTTAACCACGTGTGACCATGTGTTTTATGAAATTGCACTGTCTCCTTTCAAATAAACAAAAAAAAAACAAAACAAAAAAAAAACTGTTAACCAGGGGGGTGAGGAAGGGACGCAGACATAAGGGCTGTGTCCTCTCCACCGCTCTACATTTCCTCCGCTCATTCTAGACTTTGAGTAATAATGTGTTTAATGCAGCTTTGGCACATTTATTTAGGTTTTACACAAACCAAACTTCAAACCTCACGGCTCATTTGCATACAGTATAAGCGCTGATAAAAACAGCTCGTGCGCTGACGCTGATGCGATCGAACGCGCCGCAAAGTTTGGTTTGATCAGAACTTGTGCCTCGTCTTCAAATATAAAGCTGCGACTCTGTTTCTGAAGGGTTTAGGCGCAGATACTAAACAATTCTCTTCAGGCAGGTATAAGGAGAAGCCTCTTGGATGAGCAGCAAAGCGTCTTCACTCTAAAACGTTGACAGATTTGACAGTTTTCCTGACTTTCTCCGCTCTCTTGTCTCCTCAGTCGGCGAGCGGCTCCGGTCTCTCCTTGTCTCCGGCCTCGTCTCGGCAGCAGCTGCGACAGAGAATCACTCGGGTCAATCTCAGGGACTTTATCTTCTGTCTGGAGCAGGAACGGAGCACCGCGCGGTCGCTAATGCTCTACAAGGCCCTGCTCAAGTGAAGCTAACCGCTAACTCACGCTAGGCTAACTCCCGACAACAGACGGCGTCCCACAAGGAATCGCACTGGGCCCCATGCAGTTTTCACCATAGGATATTTGAAATTTTAAGGATTTTCGGACACTTTTCATCATGTTTTCGCCCTTCAACCTGTTCATGGCTACGGAACTACAGCAAATCAAGTTTTTTAAGAAAGTTAAATTTGTGCTTCTTATAAATTATTTAAGATTTGACAGTATTCAAAAGTGAGAATATATTATGACCAAATCCAGTACCGTGTATAATTTTAGTTTTAAGTAATTAGAGCTGCAAAACTGCGCAGTATTTGAGGACTAAAGGGATAAAACTATAGATAAATATTTGTATTAACTAGTCAGTGTAAACAGTTCAGTGTTTCAGTAAAAATTTTAAGTTTATAGTTTGGAAGAAATACACGTTGGGAGAAATTGTGTCTAAAACAAATTGACACAAAAGTTAATTGATGTTTTAGCTGTCTATCTTAGTTAATTTAGGTTTAGCTCTGGTTTTAGTCCTAATTTGGTCACATTTAAGTATTCTGAAGAATTAATACAATCCTTTTTTTTAGATTTCAGTGTCCAAATGTCGCCGTAAAAATTCTAATCGCATTTTAACCCTGGTCATAATATTTTCTCAGCGAATTCAAACCTGACAAAAGTAAATTCCCTTTTACCGCTTTGGTTTTCCTTTAGGTTGTCACAGACATTTACAAACTTATTCATTCCCGGTCATATTTAAATGTTGGTATTTTTAACTTAACGATGTCCCCTGTACCTACACGGAGAAATTCTGGGTTTGGGAACGATTTGTAATTGGTCAAAGAAGTGTTGAAAATGTTAAAAGTCATTGGAAAGTTTTTAAATTAAGTGTTTTTTTGAGTTGGGGTTTAAATATTTAAAGGGACAGTTGTGAGTTTTGGACATAGTTCCTCATTTCCTGCTGATCCAGAGTGTTGGAGACGTGTGGAGACACTTTTTTAAATCTTCCTCCAGTCCTTGTATTTGCAGAGGTGCTGGTGCTGGGCTAGTGTATTTAGGAAAACTATTAGAGCAAAATCATGACATCGGTCGTGTGACGCTATTGGGAAAAACAGTTTAAACAAACCCAGACAAATGTGGAACAGCGTAGCTACAAACTGAACCTCATTGTTGGTCCACGAAAAGTCTGTTTTCACTCTCGCATCTTCCTCGGCTCCAAATCGGCTGCTGCAACTTCAGACACGGAGCTTCACTTCCTTGTTTTTCCCGCCCACGTGACGTCGTGATGACCTGAGGCCAGTCTAGTCACGTGAGCAGCGTTTCAGGCGGTTTCATGGACACAGAAACAACATGTTTGGACACAAATCGCTTCCGATACGGTGATTATTTTCAGTGTAAATGTAACTTTACCCACTCCACAGACCTGAGGAAACTATTAGAACTCCAGACTGTCCCTGTGAACGTCTGTGTCACAGAATCATGTCTGAAATAAAACTAACCTTGTGTCGCCTGAATCGTCGCATGTTGAGGTTCTATTTTCTCATATATCAGTCGCCGCTGCCGAGCTTCTGTCAGGAAGAACAACTCACTGCTGCTCAGACACAAATCCTTCAAATGCAGCGGTCGGTTTGACTCTAAAATGATTCTGTGACACAGACGTTCACAGGGACAGTCTGGAGCTCTAATAGTTTTTCCTCGGGTCTGTGGAGTGGGTCAGACTGTTTTTAGTGGCAGGACGACTGTGGCCATTGACCTGCACTAGCCCAGCACCAGCACCTCTGCAAATACAAGGACTGGAGGAAGATTTAAAAAGTGTCTCCACTCGTCTCCAACACTCTGGATCACCAGGAAATGAGGAACTATGTCCGAAACTCACAACTGCCCCTTTAATATTTGGTACAGGACATCGTTTACAAACTTAACACGTTGAAGGAAGAGTTTGATTTAGTTTGGAAAGCGTCAAAATTCCAAATTTCCCAATTTTACACCTCTGATTTTGCAACATTTTCCCAGAATCTCAACTATATTTAAATAGAATTATGTAATTATAGACTTAAAAATGTTAGTTTTACGAGATAAATTGCCTTATTTCAATGGTTTCCTACCTCGGTTCCTCTTGTACACAGATTACACACAATTATTCAAGTCAGATGCCCTACCTGACGCAGCAGTGAATCATTGATCACTGTTTAGTTTTTGCCAAATGTTGCTTCAAAAATATTTAAAAAAAAACAAGTGATCGCACTGAATTTTAGAAGAAATATAAACAGATAATGTATTTAACTTAACTTTAACTTAGAATTGTGATTGTGTTTTAAAAAAACCCCGCAGATTTTAGTCTTGAGTTACAGAATTTCAGACAGAGCAGAGCCTCCAGTTAGCATCACGCCCCCAGGGAACGTCGCTTACCTCAAGTGCGAAGTATCAGTGCTTTTCCTGGACGAGAAACTTTTTAAAAAATCACAAAAATATTCTGTAGTTTCTCTTGTCGTGTTTTTTTTCCCCGCCAAAATGTTGAAAAATTCCTCCGATTTCAAACTCTTCCTTCAAATCCGCATTTCTCCCACAGTTCCTCGTTTTTCCCGTCATTCGGAGCTGGTTCTCCTCCACAACCTTCCACGATTTTCCCATTTAAGAATTACACGGAAACGGTTTTTCCCCCAAACCGCCTCCTCCTCTGTATCGTTCTGAAAAACTTGTAATATTTGAACCTCATCGTCGTAGATAATGATGCAGTTTTGCTTCCTGGTTTGCTGTTGACAAGTGGTTTTTAGATTTTATTTTTCCGAAAGCGTGTGTAAAATAATGAAAGGTTTTTATCGCTTTAATTGTCTCTCCCTCCTCCTTCGGGCATTGATTTGTATAATAATAATAATAATAATGAGATGATAGTAATACGGTAGGTTTTTGGGGGGTTCTGAAGCTGTAGTGTCATCATGTAACTACCACCTGTCTCAAAAAGGACACGATTTTTGCGACTATTTATATTTGCTATGTTCTGTATTAAAAACATTTCAGGCAATGCAATTTTACAGTTGTTTGTACCTTTGCAAAAAATAAATGAATAAATTGATACAGATGTAAATTTGGAGTCGGTGCTTGTGTTATTGTCACAGAAATAACCCGGTAATTTAAACCGAGCTGGAGGAGAGGTCAGAATTCTGTCCAAAAATACAACACAATTAAATTACAATTAAATACTGTCCCACTCTAACTGTATGTTTTAATTGTGTTTAAAGGGAAACTCGGGCACGTCTGAAGCTAAAGTCCGTCGCTAGAGGAGGTGGAATTCTGTCAGAAGCCAAAAAACGGCACAGATCAGTGTTTCCTCGGTGGAGATCTCACTGTGGCAGTGAGTCTGTCAAGGCAACAAACTAGTGTAGTGATGGGGGCAAGTTCTGAACTTCCACGTAAAACACCAATTTGCTTCAGACTGAAGAAGCTTAACACCACTTTAACCCATCTGACAACAGCCACGAGTCTAACAAACAAAACGCTCTGCCTGGTTCACTCATTAGTGTCTGGAAACGTTAGAAAACAACTTTATAAGCACCTCACACTTCCCTCTGTTGATTTCCCACTGCACAGGCCAAAGCCCAAAAGACTCGATCGCCGATGTCGTTTCTAATCCCATTTATTTACCAGTGAATTATATTTTTGGAAAAGTTCTAAAAAATACATTCCCGAACCATTTTCTTTCAACAACTAGCTTCTTTCAAGCAAATTGGTGTTTTACGTGGAAGTTCAGAACTTGCCCCCATCACTACACTAGTTTGTTGCCTTGACAGACTCACTGCCACAGTGAGATCTCCACCGAGGAAACACTGATCTGTGCCGTTTTTTGGCTTCTGACAGAATTCCACCACCTCTAGCGACGAACTTTAGCTTCAAACGTGCTGGAGTTCACCTTTAATTTGTTTATGTTGTTTAAGGCCGGTAAAAGGTGGATTGCCCTCTCCGGGTGGGTGGGGAGTCTCTGCCTCAAGTGGAGGAGTTCAAGTATCTCAGGGTCTTGTTCACAGTGAGGGGAGGATGGAGCGTGAGATTGACAGGTGGATCGGTGCAGCGTCGGCAGTGATGCAGTCCCTGTATCGGACCATTGTGGTGAAGAGGGAGCTGAGCCGAAAGGCGAAGCTCTCGATTTACCGGTCAATCTACGTTCCTCCCCTCACCTATAGTCATGAGCTCTGGGTAATGACCGAAAGAACGAGATCGCGGATACAAGCGGCCGAAATGAGTTTCCTTCGCAGAGTGGCCGGGCGCTCCCTTAGAGATAGGGTGAGGAGCTCGGTCACACGGGAGGAGCTCGGAGTAGAGTCGCTGCTCCTCCACGTCGAGAGGAGCCAGCTGAGGGGAGGGCATCTGGTCCGGATGCCTCCTGGACGCCTCCTCAGGAGGTGTTCCGGGCATGTCCCACCGGTAGGAGGCCCCGGGGAAGACCCAGGACACGCTGGAGGGACTATGTCTCTCGGCCTGGGAACGCCTCGGGGTCCAGGAGGAGCTGGAGGAAGTGTCTGGGGAGGAGGAAGCTTGGGAGCCCCTGCTTAGACTGGTGCCCCCGCGACCCGGCCCCGGATAAGCGGAAGAAGATGGATGGATGTTTAAGGAGACCTTGGGTGTCCAGAAAGGCGCCTCATAAAGAAAATGTATTATTATTATTATTATTATTATTATTATTATTATTATTATTATTATTATTATTATTATTATTATTATTACCCCAGACACTTCCTCCAGCTCCTCCAGAGGGACTCTGAGGTGTTCCCAGGCACAGAGACAAATAGGTCTTTTCCCCCTGTTTAGCACGACATACTTTGTTCGCTTTTCGACTGGGGCCTGGACCCGGAGCCAATTTTTCGTACCTGTTTCAGAGTTTGGTTCTAACCGTGCGGAGCCGATACGACAACATGACGTGGACAGAGCTGTGTCCACTGATCGGTCAGAGGAAATGTCGTCATACGCACGACGAAGCTCCAGGATCTTTAAATAATCACTGTGTAAAAAAAAAAACACACCAGCAACACGACAACAGAGGAGAAACAACAGAGCAGATGTGTTTACTGTAGTGACTGCAGTGTGACACTAATAATGTCGCCTAAAAATGACGCAGTGTCGACCCCACTGCTCCACCCACCTCCAGCTGGTAACGACTTCACTGTGTAGAGCCGAGGCCAAAAGAATGACACAAATGTTACATTTTCACAGGTTCTGCTGCTTCATGTTTTTAGGTGTTTTCTCACATGTTTTTATGGTTTACGCAAATATAATTACAAGCATTTCATGAGTATCAAAAGATTTTATTGACAATTACACTGAGTTCATGCAACAAGTCAGTATTTGCAGTGTTGACCCTTCTTTTTCAAGACCTCTGCAGTTCTCCCTTCAATCAACTTCTGGACCAAATCCTGACTGAGGTCGTCCATTCTTACATAATCAAAGCTTTGTGTTTGTCAGAATTTGTGGGGTTTTGTCCACCGCCTCTTGAGGATTGACCCCAAGTTCTCAGTGGGTTTAAGATCTGGGGAGTTTCCTGGACCTAAAATCTTTATGTTTTGTTCCCTGAGCTGTTTAGTTATTCCGTTTGCTTTATGGCTCCATCCTGCTGGAAAAGACTTTGTTCATCACCAAACTGCTCTGGGACGGTTGGGGGAAGTTGCTCTCAGACGTTCTGGTACCAAAATTAATATTTGTGTCATTCTCAAACCTTTTGGCCACGACTGTAGAGCCGTGCTGAGCTGTGCCGGTGGTGTGGTCGAAAACAGTCTCTCCAGTGTGTGTGTCTGTTTTAATCTAACCTTTATTTAACCAGGTAAACTACTGAGAACATGGAGAACAGGAGAGACACGAGGGCAGATAGAGCAGCTCTGTGTTCCAGTCTACAGTCTGTGCAACAGTACAGCTACAGACAAGATTAATAATAAAATCATAAAATCAACAGTGTGACGTTCGTATAGAAACTTTTATCTGAAACATGTGCAGATTTCAGACACATTCATTGACAAGTTCTTAAAAGTTGAGACTGGAACAAAGGTGCTTAGTTTTAGTGCTTTTCGAAGGTCATTCCGGTCTTTTGCTGCAGCACACGGAATACGGATACGGACAGTTCCCCATATTTGGATTTGGTTTTGGGAACATGGAGCATCATAATCTGGGCTGAGCTGTCGGGAGCTGCAGAACATTGTAACAAATGGCAAAGACTGGACGGACACAGACCTAATAGACACTTACAGACAAATACCAATGGAATTTTCTGTGTCCTGGGCCTCCTTCCAGCGGCTCTACTCCGAGCTCCTCCCCCTCTCTCTACAGGAGGCCCGGTCACTCGTGTCGGTGTAATTACTGCTCCTGCTCACGTAAAACTAAAACGGGCACAAAGTTCGACGTCCGTCAGCGCGAAAGGCAAATGATCTTTAACAGCTGCAGAAAGTAGTGACCCCAAAGACGTGATTATTGTCAGACGAAAGGATTAATTTAATTTAATTTAATTAGTTTGTGAATGCAAAGTCACTGCCCTGGAGCCGTTCCTGTTCTTCACCTTTAGTTCGATCTTCGCTGTTGTGGTTTAGTTCTAACTTAGACCTGGTTTAGTCCTCGTCTCAGTTGAGTTTATGTGTTTTTTCTTGAAGATTTCGTGTGAAAAGTTTGAGATTCTTATTGAATCCAGTGGTGAGATTCTTCTGACATTTGGTAAGTACAAGAATGTTAATTATTTTGTGGCGTTTCCATAATTTAACTTAACTTAACTCCATAATTTAATTTAACAACTTAATGAATGTTTGTCTTAATGAGGAAATGACCTTTTAATTGTTCTTACGGCTCTAATTAGTAGATAACTGTGATATGCAGCGTTTTCCCTGTGCAAAAATCCTCGTGTAGATTCATGGTGCGTTGATGTTTTGCAGGGACGTCGCGCTGGGTTTTTTTTTTACATCGATGCCAGAATGTTCAGCAGTTACCATGGTGACGCAACGCACACATGAGCGAACGCAGACAAAAGGTTTTAGTCGGAAATCTCAGGAAAAATCCAAAATACAGAGGAGCCTGTGATAAACACGAGCGCTCACGGTCCAGTTTAAACAAATGTATTAAAGCGTCACAGCATCAGGTGTTTGCTGCTGCCGTCATTTAGAAATATCAGTATTTCTGTTCACCAAAATATCTTTTTCTGCTTCTATAATGGTTAATCCGCCAGTTTATGCAAAATCTTTTTATCAAAACCACATCTTTAATCTTTAATCACAGAACTATTTTGTAACTAGTTTGTTTGTTTGTTTGTTTTTCCAAAAAGTCTCTTCCAAAGCCTTTTTATGTCGTTGATGTCGTTTCTGTCGTTTATGTCGTTTCTGTCGTTTATGTCGTTTATGTCGTTTATATCGTTTATGTCGACCCCAGAAGCTCAGCAGGACCTGGTCTGGACTTGGATGGGAGACACTGGGAACCATAGTCCGTATATATGAGTGGGCTAAGCTAACCCGTTAGCCGCCGTGTGCCAAACAGGAAGTGCTCCAGGAGGCTCTTCCGGCTCCTTCTCTCCTTTTTCCCATTGACTCACACTGGGATCTTCTCTCCTCTCTGGACCTGCTGCTGTGGCCTCGACATTTTGGTCTTAAAATGTTCGTATGAACCAGCGACACAGGATTCGCTATTTTGTCCATCAAAAAAATCCTGTTCATAACACAGAGCCTGACTCCAGATTCGCTCCTGTAACTGTGGCACCACGAGCCTCATGTGAGCGACGCTGTGGAGACGTCCCACTCACTCAGTCCACTCGTATATACGGACTATGGTGGGAACACCAGGTGCCACAGGAGGGCGCCAGTCACAAAAAAAGAAAAAAAAAACTGTCGCTGTGTCCTTAGGCAAGACACTTCAGCCACATTGCCCAGTGTGAAAGTGGAGTGTGAGTGTTGATGGTCTGAGGGGCCGATGGAGCCTCACTTCTGTCAGTCTGCCCCAGGGCAGCTGTGGCTACAGGAGTTTAAACCACCGGGTCTGGAGTGACTGAGTAATGCTCTGGAAAGTGTCCAGAAAGTACTATATAAAACTAATGCATTATTATTATGTTAAATGGTCACATTTTTATAGCCCTTTTCTACCTTTCAAGTCTCTCAAAGCACTTTTCAACAAGGAACCAGTCACCCATTCACACACACATTCACACACACATTCACACATTCACACACACATTCACACACACATTCACACACACATTCACACACACATTCACACACCAGTGTACGCAGACACTGGGGGTGAGGGGGGTGAAGTGTTTTGCCCGAGGACACAACGACAGCTTCATCTGTGGAGCTGGAATCACGGCAGCTCCTGTGGGTCAGTGGATCTTACGCTCACCGAGAGGATTCGAACCGCCAACCTTCAGATCAGTGGACAAACGCTCGACCGACTGAGCCACTGGAAGGTGCCGTATAAATGCAGTGATTAATTAATTGATCAAATAAATCTCTGGGAACAGCTGAAACTATTTGGAACTCAATAACAAAAGAGACTTTGCAAAACGACACAAAAACACAGCAGCTGTCAGAATATTCACATTTTTGGTTATTATTTGTCAACAAGGACGATTTTGTGATTCCAGTCGGTCATTTTGTTCATGAAAAACAATGAAACTGTTCGTTTGAAAGAAGTTTTTGATAAACTATGAAGTTATTTATGTTTCCTTGATCTCACGCCAGGTGCTTTAATAAATATTTTAAGTTCTGTAGATGTTTGATTTTCACCAAAAAGGTGAGAGCGACAAACTGGAGCTGTCATTTTATGTGAGGGACTTGGTAACAGTAAAAATGACCCCATCTCTTGTCCTTTCAACCAAATCAGTTCTTTCTGGTGTCAGAATAAAGCTCAGATTAAAGTCAGACAAAGCCTCAGACAGAACTAAATCTGTTCACGAACGGGTCGAACTGTAAAAACACCACGAAGTTTCATTTTCCTTTTATGAATTCGTCTGTACATGAAAAACATCACATTAAATATACAATTTAATTAAAAATGTCCATCGTAGAAAAGACTTAAATTACACGTCCTCAGATCAGTTTAGAAAAGCAGTTTTGCTCCAGAGCAGAAGTTCCTCCAACAAACCCACAGCCACAGATCAGCCAGAACATTACGACCACAGCAGAGACGACGGCAGAGACGACGGCAGAGACGACGGCAGCTCAGTGTTTTGCCTTGTTTTGCCTGGAGGGGTTGCCAGGTGCGCCGTGGATAAAATGTCCAATTTGAGCCAACTTTTCCACAGTTGATTAAGAATAAAGTAATGACGCAATAATTGGCCGTTAGCAGCGCCCGGAGCAAAAAAAAACACGGAAAAATACACAAACATGATCACGATTGGAAATTCCGGTCCTCCAAACCAAAGACTGTTTATGTAAATGTTTTCAAACAGGAAGTGAGCGCGGGCGTCGCCTCCGGCTCCAGCGACTCCGGCTCCAGTTGACTTTACATTAGGACTGTCGACGTTAATCACAAAAAAATCGCTTTTTAAATTTTTTTTTATCCCAATTTATTCTGAAGCTCCTCTGTTAAAGTGCGGATGGTCCTGAAGGCGGCGCAGGTGATTAGGTCAGTGATCAGGTCCATACGGAGGTGAAGATGACAGATGAGACGGTGACTGGAGCTCAGCGGCAAATTTCTCTGCAAAAAACTGCCCCACGGGACTTTAGATAAACTAAGGCAGTTTGCAGATGTCGCAGAGATGAACTCAACAAGTTTAAAACACGTCTTAAAGCAAAACACGGGTTTGATTCAGCGGCAGAAACGACGACACTGCACCAACAACAAACCGACAAATAACAGCAACAAAACTACAGCGATAGAAAAATGTCAATAATATAACTTTTTGATAATATTTTGGTCTTTTTTGAAGAATAATTAACTGCGATTAATCGTGATTAATCAAAATTCTAAAGCGTGATTGAGGTGATTTTAAAAATGAGTCGTTTGACAGCACTAATTTCGAAAAAAACATTGAAAAACTGTCAGCCATCGCTCTGGAACTGCTGCGTGTTCGTATTAACCTCGGGTGAGCAGACGTCCCTGTTTCCCCGGGACAGTCCCAGTTCTGAGCCCCGTGTCCCCCTGTCCCAGCAGATTTATCCAAAACCACTGATTTCTCCCAGTTTTTTTTACAAGAAATGTCCCAGGTGTCCCTATTTTTGAAAAATGCTGTGCTTAATTATTTAAATCATCACCACAGTATTGCAGAGTCTGTAACATGGACAGACTCTGGGTCTGTGCTGCAGGAAGAGAAACTCTAGAGGTGGAAACTGAAAGTTGTTGAAAGAAAATGGTTCGAGAATGTTATTTTTTAGCATTTTCCAAAAAATATAATTCACTTGTAAATAAACGGGATTAGAAACGACATCGGCGATCGAGTCTTTTGGGCTTTGGCCTGTGCAGTGGGAAATCAGCAGAGGGAAGTGTGAGGTGCTTATAAAGTTGTTTTCTAATGTTTCCAGACACTAATGAGTGAACCAGGCAGAGCGTTTGGTTTGTTAGACTCGTGGCTGTTGTCAGATGGGTTAAAGTGGTGTTAAGCTTCTTCAGTGTGAAGCAAATTGTCGTTTTACGTGGAAGTTCAGAACTTGCCCCCATCACTACACTAGTTTGTTGCCTTGACAGACTCACTGCCACAGTGAGATCTCCGCTGAGGAAACACTGATCTGGGCCGTTTTTTGGCTTCTGACAGAATTCCACCTCCTCTAGAAACGAAATTTAGCTTCAGACGGGCCTGAGTTCCACTTTAAGTTTTGGGTTCGAGTAAAGAGTTCTAATGTTCTGGCTGATCCGTGTGCATCATTTCTACATTTATTTTAAACTTCTGTCCTCCTCAGTCTCTTGTGTCTCCTGTATCGTCCACAATGGCCTCCCCACATCCCCCCCTCAGTCTGGCGCCCCCTGCTGGCTGTGGGCGGTCCGTGTGGCGCCCCCTGCTGGCTGTGGGCGGTCCGTGTGGCGCCCCCTGCTGGCCGGTCAGTCCAGGGGCTCTTGTTTGATGCGGAGGGGCGTGGCCGGGATGGGCGTGCACAGTCTGAGCTCGCGACATAAGACGTACTCGCTGAACTGAGACGAGTCGACGCCGCCGCCGCACGACGCCCGCAGAGAGAAGCCCTTCTGGAACAAGCGCTCCAACACCTGGAGGAGCGAAACAGACAGACCAACAGGTGAGGATTACAGCCGCAAGCGGAGATAAAGGCCCCAGACGGCACTAATCTCCCTGGTGTCCATATTCTGGACCAATTTGATCTAAACCAGGACTAAACTCAGACTAAACCAGGTCTAAACTAAAATTAAACCAGGACTACACCAGGTCTAAACTAAGACTAAACCCGGACTAAACTAAGATTAAACCAGGACTAAACTAAGATTAACCCAGGACTAAACTAAGACTAAACCAGGACTAAACTAAGATTAAACCAGGACTAAACTAAGACTAAACCAGGACTAAACTAAGATTAACCCAGGACTAAACTAAGACTAAACCAGGACTAAACTAAGATTAACCCAGGACTAAACTAAGATTAACCCAGGACTAAACTAAGATTAAACCCGGACTAAACTAAGACTAAACCCGGACTAAACTAAGATTAACCCAGGACTAAACTAAGATTAACCCAGGACTAAACTAAGATTAACCCAGGACTAAACTAAGACTAAACCAGGACTAAACTAAGATTAACCCAGGACTAAACTAAGATTAACCCAGGACTAAACTAAGACTAAACCCGGACTAAACTAAGACTAAACCCGGACTAAACTAAGATTAAACCAGGACTAAACTAAGATTAACCCAGGACTAAACTAAGACTAAACCAGGACTAAACTAAGATTAAACCAGGACTAAACTAAGACTAAACCAGGACTAAACTAAGATTAAACCAGGACTAAACTCAGACTAAACCAGGACTAAACTAAGATTAACCCAGGACTAAACTAAGACTAAACCAGGACTAAACTAAGATTAAACCAGGACTAAACTCAGACTAAACCAGGACTAAACTAAGATTAACCCAGGACTAAACTAAGATTAAACCAGGATTAAACTCAGACTAAACCAGGACTAAACTAAGATTAAACCAGGACTAAACTAAGACTAAACCAGGACTAAACTCAGACTAAACCAGGACTAAACTAAGATTAAACCAGGACTAAACTCAGACTAAACCAGGACTAAACTAAGATTAACCCAGGACTAAACTAAGACTAAACCAGGACTAAACTAAGATTAAACCAGGACTAAACTCAGACTAAACCAGGACTAAACTAAGATTAAACCAGGACTAAACTCAGACTAAACCAGGACTAAACTAAGATTAACCCAGGACTAAACTAAGATTAAACCAGGATTAAACTAAGATTAACCCAGGACTAAACTAAGATTAACCCAGGACTAAACTAAGACTAAACCAGGACTAAACTAAGATTAAACCAGGACTAAACTAAGATTAACCCAGGACTAAACTAAGACTAAACCAGGACTAAACTAAGATTAACCCAGGACTAAACTAAGATTAACCCAGGACTAAACTAAGATTAACCCAGGACTAAACTAAGACTAAACCAGGACTAAACTAAGATTAAACCAGGACTAAACTAAGATTAAACCAGGACTAAACTAAGACTAAACCAGGACTAAACTAAGATTAAACCAGGACTAAACTAAGACTAAACCAGGACTAAACTAAGATTAAACCAGGACTAAACTCAGACTAAACCAGGACTAAACTAAGATTAACCCAGGACTAAACTAAGACTAAACCAGGACTAAACTAAGATTAAACCAGGACTAAACTCAGACTAAACCAGGACTAAACTAAGATTAACCCAGGACTAAACTAAGATTAAACCAGGATTAAACTAAGATTAAACCAGGACTAAACTCAGACTAAACCCGGACTAAACTAAGATTAAACCAGGACTAAACTAAGATTAAACCAGGATTAAACTCAGACTAAACCAGGACTAGATCAGGTCTAAACTGGGACTAAAACAGGACTATCACAATTTTTGACTAATCTGGTCTCCTGACAGTAAAGAGGAGCATTAATTATTCTTATCACCAAAATACCAAAAACCGTGTTTCCAAATGAGCATAAAGCACAAAATCAGTCTTGATAATGTGACTGTCACTTCCTGGAGGTGGCACATCAGGGAAATAGAAAGTTAGAACCAAACTTTGGAACATTTTCCATGGAAATAAGCAGGAGGCGGCGCTTTTTCCGGTTTGTGGAGATGTAACAGAGCAATAAACACATCCACAATGAAAAGAGAAGTGCAAATTAGAGCTGCACAACATGTAATCATTTTGTGTTTTGCAATAACAATAATGTATTCATATTTTAACAGATTTTTTTGGCACAGGAAGTGAAGCCTGATTTTTTACTTTTTTTAAGGGACGAGGAGGCCAGAGCAGCTTCTGTCGCAGCACAAATCAGAACCACTTTCCTGCATCCTGATCACTGGAGTCTGCAGAGCTTTTTCCACATTAAGGCCTGTGGTAAAAAGCCAAAGTTTCCTCAGGGCAACGGAGCAACGTCCGGGACAGGAAAACGGTGAAATGTGTGCGGAGATTCAGCCAGATTTTTGTTGTTCCTGGAGAATCACAAGTCCACATACTACATACACTTCTGGCTGGAGCTTCACGTTCGCTCTCTGGCGTCGCGGCGTCATCTGAGCGTAAACACTGAACTACTGAAAAAAGTGTCGGATTCGTGCGCGGCGCCACCTGGAGGCAGCGCAGTGATACGACCGGAGAGAAAATAGGACCAAGAGATTATGAGCTCGGACTTTTTCCCCGTTCACGTTTTGTGAAGGAAATGTGTCACTGTTTTGAACACATTTTGTTTTGAGAAGAAAAACTCTTTATTCTCATGACTCCAGCCTCCAGGAAACTTTCATCAGCACCAAAACCGGGGAAGAACTCGGCTCAGACGCTGTCGGGAGGAAAGTCGTACAGATTCATGTCAAAAAACACAAACTTTCCCTTTAAATAAAGTAAGTAAAGTGAATTTCACTGTCATTTCATATTGATCACTGTGCCAGCCAGTATTGTAATATTGACTTTTTGTGACATCCTGTGCAGCCCTTGTGCAAATCCACTGTTAATAAAAGAAAAGTCAATAACAGCAGTGACCTGTACGGAGTTGAGTCTGCAGTAGCCGTTGAGGGGGAAGCGTATGACGTGTGTGGGGTCCTGGTTCCAGCCGGCGTTCACAGAGTTACACATCACGTCTCCGGTCTCTGGGAACACCTCCTCGATCAGAACCTTCTCTCCGCTCAGAGCGATTCTCTCGCCCAGGTCGGGGGTCACCCGGACCACGATGCACTCTGTCCCGGCGCCGCCCTGGGCCTCTCGCTCCGCCCGCCACCGCTCCAGCTCCCGCACCATCGGCGTGAGCTGGTAGTACCGCGCCTCCTCGTACAGGGCCGGGAACTCCTGCAGAGACGAGGATTAAACACAAAAACTCACGACCTACAACCTCAGTCCTCACAGAGCTGCAGAACAGAGACGAGGAGGAGGAGAGATTAGGGATGAGAGATTTTGGGGGGGAAAATTAAATAGCAAATTCTTTTAGCAAATAGGAGTGTTCACATCTGAGAGAATCTGAAGAACACCCAGTTCAAAGTCAGAATTACGGTTGGTCGTTATAATAATAACGCACGAGTCTTAAAATGCACTTTTCCACACGTTCAGTGCTTTACAGTTTGTTGCATTATTCATTTCCTCCACACGGCTGATCTGCCCCATCACACACCACACACACACTGCTGATCTGCCCCATCACACACCACACACACACTGCTGATCTGCCCCATCACACACCACACACACACTGCTGATCTGCCCCATCACACACCACACACACACTGCTGATCTGCCCCATCACACACCACACACACACTGCTGATCTGCCCCATCACACACCACACACACACTGCTGATCTGCCCCATCACACACCACACACACACACGGCTGATCTGCCCCATCACACACCACACACACACTGCTGATCTGCCCCATCACACACCACACACACACACACTGCTGATCTGCCCCATCACACACACACACTGCTGATCTGCCCCATCACACACCACACACACACACACACACTGCTGATCTGCCCCATCACACACCACACACACACACTGCTGATCTGCCCCATCACACACCACACCCACACGGCTGATCTGCCCCATCACACACCACACACACACACACTGCTGATCTGCCCCATCACACACCACACACACACACTGCTGATCTGCCCCATCACACACCACACACCACACACACACACTGCTGATCTGCCCCATCACACACCACACACACACGGCTGATCTGCCCCATCACACACCACACACACACTGCTGATCTGCCCCATCACACACCACACACACACACTGCTGATCTGCCCCATCACACACCACACACACACTGCTGATCTGCCCCATCACACACCACACACACACTGCTGATCTGCCCCATCACACACCACACACACACTGCTGATCTGCCCCATCACACACCACACACCACACACACACTGCTGATCTGCCCCATCACACACCACACACACACGGCTGATCTGCCCCCATCACACACCACACACACTCTGCTGATCTGCCCCATCACACGCCACACACACACACACTGGGGTCGGGCATCATTAAGAAGGCGCCGATACAATACATACGTCGATACAGCGCACTTTTGGTTTGATACGATATCGCAAATCCATACGGTTCAATAAAAAATAATGGCTAAATCAGGGCTGAGACTAAAAGTGTTAAAGTTAAACCGCCACCATCTAGTAATAAAATACGATACTAAATACTAAATACAATCAGTTAAATATGGCCCCACTTTAACTGAATGTTTCTGTCATATTTAATTTGTTTATATGACCTTGAGTGTCCAGAAAGGCGGCAGATAAATAAATGTCTTATTATTATTTGTTATCGGGGACTGCGCTACCGATATATCGCCAAGAATGTTTTTCTGTACATTCTGTTCAGTTGTTTTGTTCCAGCGCCACAGTTTTGCTGCGTGTTCAGTGGAAGGAAACTCGTTTAAGCGACACATTTGACATTTTCCTCCGTTTTGGCGATTAAAATGTTTGTGTTTCATATGAACTTTGAAGCGGTTTAACAAAGACTTTTAGTATCACGGCCCTGATTTTGCCTTTTTATTTTTTATTGAACCGTATCGAACTGATTTGAAATATATCGTATCGAATCGGAAGTGCGCCGTATCGAGGTTTGTATCGTAGAGTTGTGCGGTAATACGTGTCCTGCAGTATCAAAAGTATCAGCGGTGTCAGTTTCATTTCCGTCATTAAAAAAATCTGCATCAGGAGCTAAAACCACAGCAGGACTTTCTCCCTCCGCTCTCTCTCCTCTTCAAACGTGGTTCCGCTCGGAGATTTCCATCCACACGCAGCGAGGAAGAAGAAAAAAACCCGACTGACGCTTCGTGTGCGACGTTGAGCCCAAAAGTTTGTGATGGAGACGTTTTACTGAAGCCGAGAGTCGAGAGGGGACGAGGCTGAAGAGGAGAAAGTTCCCGAGTTCTGCATCAAAACCCCCTACGCACAGCATCCACATCGACCGACCTGCACCTCCCAAACTTTCTAACGACGCCTCAAAGCGACGCAGACGATAAGGGCTGTGATTGGTCCTCTCCACCGCTCTACATTTCCTCCGCTCATTCTAGACTTTGAGGAATAAAGTGTTTAATGCAGCTTTGGCACATTTGTTTAGGTTTTACACTAGGAACGGGCAGGATTAGTCGACTAATTGATAATTGATCGTTAAGAATTTCGTGGATCAGGTTCATTTTAATGGACAAACTGAACGTCGGCGTCTGTATCGTGAGGAGTCGAGGTCTGAGCACAAACTCTGGAGCCTCACAGTCCCACGTCTCGGCTCTGGCTCCTTGGAGATCCCTATATTCCTCAGAGTGTTTACCTGCACATCAGTGTCCCGGGTATGATTTTTAAAATTTTTTTTTTTAAATCCTGGTTTCGCATGTTTACGCAGCATCTCCAACGCGACACACACAGAACAGACTCAGCATCAGCAGAACATCCTCTGTCACAGGGAGAACACTCATATTCACTGAGTCACAGGGAGAACACTCATATTCACTGAGTCACAGGGAGAACACTCATATTCACTGAGTCGAGTCCTTTAGTCCCACAGAAGCTGAAGCAGCAGCACAAGGAAAGAGCTGCTTTTTTCAGCGTTTACAGTTTATGCAAATGAGCCGTGTGGGTTTAAGTTTAGTTTGTGTAAAACATAAACAAATGTTTAAATCTGCATTAAACACATTCTGATCTCACACTGATGCGGCTCTGGAGTGATGATGGTTTATATGTTGTAAAGTTGAGTTTATTTATGCAGATTAGTAACAGTAATAATAATGAGGATAATTTTAATATACAAATGTTAATGATTAATCAAAAATCGATCGTTAATTTCCCCAACAATCGATTAAGACCATTTAATCGAATGCCCGTCCCTATTTTACACAAACCAAACTTCAAACCGCATGGCTCATTTGCATACAGCTCATTTGCATACAGCTCATTTGCATACAGTATAAGCGCTGATAAAAACAGCTCGTGCGCTGATGCTGATGTTTGGTTTGATCAGAACTTGAGCCTCATCTTCAAATATAAAGCTGCGACTCTGTTTCTGAAGGGTTTAGGTGCAGTATGCTCCGGTAAAATGCAGAGAAGGTTTAATCCGTATCAACATTTGGATCCCGTTAAACCCGAATGTTTCGTATCGGCGACTTGTTAATGACCCACAGCCGACACTGAGGTCTTGTTTGATCCGTGATGTTTCTGTTTCTGTGGTTTCTCCGTCTCTTCACTGCAGATGCTCCTCGGGCCATGCACATCCTCCCATCCTCACACAGGCCTGTCAAAGCAAACTCCTCCTCCTCCTTTCTCCACTCATCCTTCCCTTCTCCATCTGCTCTTTCTCTCCTCTTTCCTTCTCCTTTCTTAATTACCCTCACTCCTCCTGCCCGCTCATTCCCGCCACTTACCCGTCTTTGTTTCTCCACTTTTTCCCCTCTCTTCTCTCGACTTTCCTCTAGGCCTCCCTCTCTCTTCCTCTCCCCCCGTTATCTCTCCTTTCTTTTTCCTCTGGGCTCCTCTCTCCTCCTCCTCCTTCCTCCTCCCTCTCTCCTCTCATCTAACCCTACATGCGCTTTATAAAAATCCCTTCTTCCCTCTGGGCGTTTTCGTCATCTTCACACACAGAAAATCTAAGTACAAGAGGAGCGGGATCCAATATGGCCGCCGCTTCAGCACATAATCATTTGACAAAACCCACACGGCGCTCTGGCTTTGAGCTACTCTTCCCCGACCTCTTCTCCGCCCGGGGCCTCGCGTCGCACTGATTAAAAAGACGCGTTAAAAAGAAGAAAGCGAGAATAAGAAGACGAGCGCTGTTTTTTTTTTTTTTTTTAGGCTAAAACAGATCGTGAAATTGCTCCTGGACGTAGAAAGATAATTGGTTTGACATGAGGTTGTGTTTCGTCGGGTTTTGTTGGATTATTTTGCGGCTGACGGACGCGAGAGACGAAAGGAAAGGAGAGGAGTTTGGATTAGGGCTGCACAGTTTTAGGAATAAAAAATTAAACGCCGATTTTGCGGACAAATACGTTGGTTGAGGGTTGTGATGGACGGTCAAAAAGAAGCATCTACGTCCGAGAGAGGCTGAAATATGAGCGTTAAACAAATCCCAGAGTCCAGTTCATGTAAAAACGTGTTTGTAGAGGTTTAAACTACAGGGTGAGCAGCTTTTACGCAGAATAAGGCTTCAGTTATGTGACGATGGTCTGAAGAGAAGACGCAAAAGTGGCGTCGCGTCTTCACTTTTTATTCCGTGTTTAGACGGAAGGAGGAAATCTGCGAACATACGGTGACCAGAAGTCCCTGTTTACCCGGGACAGTCCAGTTTTGAGCCCTGTGTCCTCCTGTCCCAGCAGATTGATCCAAAACCAGAGATTTGTCCCAGTTTTATACAAGAAATGTCCCTGGTGTCCACATTTTGGACCAATCTGATCCCTGCCGACAGTGAAGAGAGGCGTATACTGTCATTTGTTTTGGTAAAATACAGAAAAGCTGCTTAAAAATGACCAAAACTCAAAGGAAACGTGACTGTACTGACCACAGGCCGTATACAGTCTGTGACAGTCGTGAATGGGTCGAGCCCAAGAGAGTTTTCCTTAACTTTAGTTTAGTTTTTTGTTTTAAAATTCTGGAAAAAGTGTGTGGAATTTGGTTGGGAGTGGATGCCAGGCGGCGAGGTGGCGCTGAGGGAGGTACACCATCGCACAACACCTCCATGACAGCACGCAGGCAGAGAATCTTCACTTTATTCATCAGTGCACATAGTATAACAACATTAAGCCCCAAAAACCGTCACGGTCTAAATGAAAGGCACTTCTGATCAAATATTCTGTTGTTTTTACCCGTGTAAACAGGCGCTAAGACACACAGGGAGACACAGGGAGACGCAGGGAGACACAGGGAGACGCAGGGAGACACAGGGAGACAGGGAGACGCAGGGAGACACAGAGACGCAGGGAGACGCAGGGAGACGCAGGGAGGCACAGAGACGCTGGGAGACGCAGGGAGACACAGAGACGCTGGGAGACGCAGGGAGGCACAGAGACGCTGGGAGACGCAGGGAGACACAGAGACGCTGGGAGACGCAGGGAGACGCAGGGAGGCACAGAGACGCTGGGAGACGCAGGGAGACACAGAGACGCTGGGAGACGCAGGGAGACACAGAGACGCTGGGAGACGCAGGGAGACACAGGGAGGCACAGAGACGCTGGGAGACACAGGGAGACACAGAGACGCTGGGAGACACAGGGAGGCACAGAGACGCAGGGAGACGCAGGGAGACGCAGGGAGGCACAGAGACGCAGGGAGACGCAGGGAGACACAGAGACGCAGGGAGACGCAGGGAGACGCAGGGAGACACAGGGAGGCACAGAGACGCTGGGAGACGCAGGGAGACGCAGGGAGACGCAGGGAGACGCAGGGAGACGCAGGGAGACGCAGGGAGACACGGAGACGCTGGGAGGGCATCTGAAGCACAGGGACGTTTCAGAACATGTTTGTAGAAGCCTAAACTACAGCGTCGACAGGATTTCTCTGTTAAACGGTGGGATTTATTGCACTTTGCTGAGGTGATTCTAGCACAGACGCTTTGGTCGACTCTGATCGGCCGTTTAAGCTCATTTTTAATTACAAAACACACATATTTCATCATGTGACCTCATGCCTGGACTAAAGCTGCACCACTTTTATTTTAAAGATGGTTTTTTTTTTTGGCATTTTTTGTAAGACGACCTCTCTTTTTCAATGCTTAGTCAGAACATAAACTCTTATCAGTCGGACCAGCTCGTCAGAACAATGCGATTTACTGCTTTTTATAAAGAAACACAATTAATATTATTCATAATTGAGATTTTGGCTCCACGATATTTTCAGTTTCTTGTGTGGCCCCTGTTCTAGTATCTAAATAATTGCAGCTTTTGGGATTTAATCATTTGGATCATGTTTCAGGAGTGAGGTTTTGTGCAGGAGCTGGTGTTAACCACTCTGCCACAGTCGCGCAGGGAGACGCTGGGAGGGCATCTGGGTTTTACCTTGAAGTCTTCGGGCAGCAGGAGTTTGCAGGTCCGCAGGAAGCTCAGGACGTATTTGAAGATGTCGCCGTCGCGGTCGATAAAATAGTGCTGCTTTAAACTGTCCAGGACGATGGGCTCAGTGCCGTTAAACAGACGACCGATTCTGCAAAGGACAGAGACACAGATTAAACCAGGACTAAACTAGGACTAAACCAGGACTAAACTGAGACTAAACCAGGACTAAACTGAGACTAAACCAGGACTAAACTGAGACTAAACCAGGACTAAACTGAGACTAAACCAGGACTAAACTGAGACTAAACCAGGTCTAAACTAAGACTAAACCAGGACTAAACTCAGACTAAACCAGGACTAAACTGAGACTAAACCAGGACTAAACTGAGACTAAACCAGGACTAAACTGAGATTAAACCAGGACTAAACTGAGATTAAACCAGGACTAAACTGAGACTAAACCAGGACTAAACTGAGACTAAACCAGGACTAAACTAAGACTAAACCAGGACTAAACTAAGACCAAACCAGGACTAAACTAAGACCAAACCAGGACTAAACTGAGACTAAACCAGGACTAAACTGAGACTAAACCAGGACTAAACTGAGACTAAACCAGGACTAAACCAGGACTAAACCAGGACTAAACTAGGACTAAACCAGGACTAAACCAGGACTAAACCAGGACTAAACTAGGACTAAACCAGGACTAAACTGAGACGAAACCAGG
Source organism: Odontamblyopus lacepedii (assembly GCA_034769755.1). Classification (NCBI taxonomy): domain Eukaryota; kingdom Metazoa; phylum Chordata; class Actinopteri; order Gobiiformes; family Gobiidae; genus Odontamblyopus; species Odontamblyopus lacepedii. The sequence goes on from CM068348.1 coordinate 4,138,716, forward strand.
ACTAAACTGAGACTAAACCAGGACTAAACTGAGACTAAACCAGGACTAAACTGAGACTAAACCAGGTCTAAACTAAGACTAAACCAGGACTAAACTCAGACTAAACCAGGACTAAACTGAGACTAAACCAGGACTAAACTGAGACTAAACCAGGACTAAACTGAGATTAAACCAGGACTAAACTGAGATTAAACCAGGACTAAACTGAGACTAAACCAGGACTAAACTGAGACTAAACCAGGACTAAACTAAGACTAAACCAGGACTAAACTAAGACCAAACCAGGACTAAACTAAGACCAAACCAGGACTAAACTGAGACTAAACCAGGACTAAACTGAGACTAAACCAGGACTAAACTGAGACTAAACCAGGACTAAACCAGGACTAAACCAGGACTAAACTAGGACTAAACCAGGACTAAACCAGGACTAAACCAGGACTAAACTAGGACTAAACCAGGACTAAACTGAGACGAAACCAGGACTAAACTGAGACTAAACCAGGACTAAACTGAGACTAAACCAGGACTAAACTGAGACTAAACCAGGTCTAAACTAAGACTAAACCAGGACTAAACTCAGACTAAACCAGGACTAAACTGAGACTAAACCAGGACTAAACTGAGACTAAACCAGGACTAAACTGAGATTAAACCAGGACTAAACTGAGATTAAACCAGGACTAAACTGAGACTAAACCAGGACTAAACTGAGACTAAACCAGGACTAAACTAAGACTAAACCAGGACTAAACTAAGACCAAACCAGGACTAAACTAAGACCAAACCAGGACTAAACTGAGACTAAACCAGGACTAAACTGAGACTAAACCAGGACTAAACTGAGACTAAACCAGGACTAAACTAAGATTAAACCAGGACTAAACTAAGACTAAACCAGGACTAAACTAAGACTAAACCAGGACTAAACTAAGACCAAACCAGGACTAAACTAAGACCAAACCAGGACTAAACTGAGACTAAACCAGGACTAAACTAAGACTAAACCAGGACTAAACTAAGACTAAACCAGGACTAAACTAAGACTAAACCAGGACTAAACTAAGCCTAAACCAGGACTAAACTGAGACTAAACCAGGTCTAAACTAAGACTAAACCAGGACTAAACTCAGACTAAACCAGGACTAAACTGAGACGAAACCAGGACTAAACTGAGACTAAACCAGGACTAAACTGAGACTAAACCAGGACTAAACTGAGACTAAACCAGGTCTAAACTAAGACTAAACCAGGACTAAACTCAGACTAAACCAGGACTAAACTGAGACTAAACCAGGACTAAACTGAGACTAAACCAGGACTAAACTGAGATTAAACCAGGACTAAACTGAGATTAAACCAGGACTAAACTGAGACTAAACCAGGACTAAACTGAGACTAAACCAGGACTAAACTAAGACCAAACCAGGACTAAACTAAGACCAAACCAGGACTAAACTGAGACTAAACCAGGACTAAACTGAGACTAAACCAGGACTAAACTGAGACTAAACCAGGACTAAACTAAGATTAAACCAGGACTAAACTAAGACTAAACCAGGACTAAACTAAGACTAAACCAGGACTAAACTAAGACCAAACCAGGACTAAACTAAGACCAAACCAGGACTAAACTGAGACTAAACCAGGACTAAACTAAGACTAAACCAGGACTAAACTAAGACTAAACCAGGACTAAACTAAGACCAAACCAGGACTAAACTAAGCCTAAACCAGGACTAAACTCAGACCAAACCAGGTCTAAACTAAGACTAAACCAGGACCTGTTGTGCATTTGTGACTCGGACCCGGGCGAGGCCTCGGTCCGGGTCCGGGTCCGGGTCCCGGCTCGTACCTGGACTCGGGGAACTTGGTGAGCGTGGCCAGGCTGCTGGTGTACATGTGTCCGCCCACGTCGATGTGCACCGGAGCGTTGGCTTTGGTCAGCTGGGCGGGGGAGGGGATGCCCAGGGGCGAGAGGGGCGAGGCCGGGGAGCGACTGACGGAGAGACGAGACAAGCTCCGCCCATCCTGCCAAAAAACGACAGACGAGAGAGGGATGAGAGACGAGAGAGAGACGCACAGGCCACAGCCCAGAAGACTCGATCGCCGATGTCCTTTCTGATCCCGTTTATTTACCAGTGAATTATATTTGTTGAAAAACGCTAAAAAATACATTCCCGAACCAGTTTCCTTCAACAACTTTCAGTTTGTCTTCTTCTTCTTCACCGTCAGTAGTCGCTCTTCACTTGTCCCAAACACTGCAGCAGATTTTCACTCCGAGCTCGACGGGCTGAAGTGTTGAAATGTCTGATCTTTGGCTCTGATTTTATACAAATACATTTCCCCCTAAAAAAAATGCGACATATGTTTTTTTCTTCATTGTGCATTTTTTTGGCTGCATTTTTACACTTTCCTGTTCAATATAAATCCTTATAAAATGATTCTTTGACTAAGACTAATACAACACTAAGTACAAGACTAAATACAATCAATTAAATCCTGTCCCACTTTAACTGTTGGCTTTTAACTGTATGTTTGAATCGTACTTCATTTATGTTGGCGACCTTGGGTGTCCAGGAACCACCGAGGAAACACTGATCTGTGCCGTTTTTTGGCTTCTGACAGAATTCCACCTCCTCTAGCGACGGACTTTAGCTTCAAACGTGCCCGAGTTCAACTTTAAAGTGGATCTTTGAATGACTCTTTAAGTCTATAAGATACGAAAGGAAGGTCCAAGGTCCAGAAAGCTGCACAGTCCAACCATGTCCACCTGTCTGTGGGCTAAACGTTTCCCGTTTCTTCAGGTAAATGGCTGAAACGTTGTAGAAACGACAGATTCACAGGTCATGGACAGTATCACTACATTTTTGTTAGTATTTCTGTCACAGCTAAACTCCAGCCTGTCCCTGGTCTCTGAAAGTCATGAAAAGTTCTTCTAAACTCTTTGGACCACTGTAAACCTTTTAAATGGAGAATAATAAATGATCTAGTTCTGTTTTTTTCTCTTTTTATGACAGACAGTAAAACTCAATTCTATGATGGGATTTCCCGTTTAATTGTCAGATCACAGATTTGTTGACCTGGTTTGTGGTTCGTATCCCCGTAATTACTGAACCTATTCCCATGAATCAAAACCTGGGATCAAGTTCAACGTTTTCTCCGTCCGTACAAATAAACAAAAGTGGAATGATCACAATAGCTTTGTGAACCGGTGCCATTGTTCCAGACGTGATTGTTGTCAGCTGAAAGGACTTTAAACCATAATATGAAGATAAGTTTGACATATTTGTGGAGCGAATCCCAAACAAATAATAATAAACTCCAACATTTGTGGTCCGTACGTTTGGAGATTTCGCTCAAAACCGTGAATCTCCCGCAGATTTCTCCAGACCTGAGCTTCTGACCTCAAATTCTCAAACATGAACACATCTATTGCATCTATTGAATTATAAATTTAATTACAGTCTTCATATTTCAGTCTGTTTTCCCCCCGGAGGCTCCCGTCATTCGTTCTTTTCTCTTTTCTGAAACTGTCCATTGTAAAAAGAAGCTTTGAAGCATGAAAGGTGAACAGGAGGCACCAGGAGCAGGGAGGGGGAGCTGTGAGCGTCTCTGCCCCAGGACGTGCACTCGCCTGGGGCTAAACTGACACACAGACCCCCCTCCCCAACCTCCAGCGCTCTGACGTTCGGCTGGTTGGGTTTATGTGATCGGAATAACTATTGTGCGGAGGGAAATAATGAAAGCTTCTCCGACCGTGTTTGGTCCTGGTTTAGTCCAGATTAAAACGATATATTTTAGTTCTAGTTCAGACCATTTTTGGATTTGGTACGATTAATTTAGTCCTGGTTTTGACTGCGTTTGGTCCACGTTTAGTCCAAGTTAAAGCTACAGTTTAGTTTCTGTGGAGGTTTAGTTCTAGTCTTGACCTGGTTGGAGTGTGTATATATATATATATATATATATATATATATATATATATATATATATATATATATATATATATATATACACACATATATATATATATATATATATATATAAGCGTACATGGAGCGACATAACCAAGTAGCGGGCATAGTGTACAGAAACATCTGTGCAGAGTACAGGCTGGAAACCCCAGGATCAAGGTGGGAAACGCCTCCAAAGGTGGTGGAGAATGAGCCAAGATCCTGTGGGACTTCCAGATACAGACTGACAGAACAGTGATGAACCAACCAGACATCGTGGTTCTGGATAAGCGAGAGAACAAAGCCGTGGTGGTGGACATTGCAATACCGAGTGATGGCAATGTCAGGAAAAAGGAACACGAAAAACTAGAGAAATACCAGGGGCTCAAAGAAGAGCTGGAGAGGCCTGGAAGGTGAAAGCATCGGTGGTGCCTGTGGTGATCGGAGCACTCGGGGCCGTGACCCCCAAACTGGATGAGTGATTGCAGCAGATCCCAGGAAGGACAACAGACATCTGAGTCCAGAAAAGTGCAGTACTGGGGACAGAAAAGATACTGCGCAGAACTCTCAAGCTCCCAGGCCTCTGGTAGAACCCGAGCTGATGAGGGTGAGAGACCGACCACCGTGGAAGGTGAGAAATGCATTTATATATATATATATATATATATATATACACCCCTATGAACTAACATCAAGGACCATGTTGTCCACCCTCCTGTGGGCTCACCACCTGCAGAGGGGTTCATAGGGGGGGTCAGGTGCTATGAGAATTGGGCAGCAAACTGCCCCCGCGACCCAGCTGGATTAAGCAGGAGAAGATGGATGGATGGAGATATATATATATATATATATATATATATATATATATATATATATATATATATATATATATATATATATATATATATATATATATATATATATATATATATATACATACATATAGTAGGTTTTGTGCAGTTTTGGACTTGGTACCACTAACTTAGACAAGATGTTTGGTCCTATTTTGGTCCTAGTCTAGTCCTGGTTTAATCTCAGTTTAGTCCGGCTCCAGTCCAGGTCGTTTTTGAATTTAATCTCATTTTTTTCGTGGCAGTTTTGTGTGTGCGAATGCATCTTAATTTACTTGGGGTTTAACTTTAGTCCAGGTCCTGGTGTTGTCGATCTGTTTAAACAGCTTTAAATGTTCATGTAAGGTAAAGAATGAATTATGGTACTTGAAAATGTGCATGTTCTGAATTAAGCCAAGTACAAATAGAAAATGGTGTTGAACTAAAAGAAAATACACTTATAAACAGAATTTTTGTAGGAAAAACAAAGATTCTGTAACTAAAGGTGCTTTTATAGCACTTAAGTGGGTCTGTGGTGAAACCAATTAGTTATTTGACCTGCTTTTACTAAACACAATAACACAGAGCTGATGAGGTCACGTTGAGTCACTGCACACGGTTAAACCCCCTGTGGGACGCCCCCTGAAGAAATATGTCGGAGCGCGCCATACTCCTTTTGAAAACACCGTCAATTTACGTTCACTGATATTTAAACGCGCATTATTAGCATTATCTTTACGTTATCCAACACTTATCTTATAAACACAAGCCCAGTTATCAATTCGGCAGCATTGGATTATCCGATATTTGAGGCATTATCCAAACAAATGCACTTGAATAGACAAGTTCCTGCATGACGCTGCCGTCCGCTAAACGGATAAAGTAGCATACAAGCTAACAGCAAAAGTTAATTTATTTATCGAACGCTAACGACTTCAAAAGTGTCATTCCAGCCGAATTAAAGATTAATCCTTTAAAATCACTGATCCATGTTGAAAGAACGAAAATAATCATCTCATTCACGTGCTTTGTTATTGTTTCAAAAATGTAAAAATTTTCAACGAAGTTCGGAAAAATGTAACACGAAGCGAAGAAGGTGATAAGAAATAAACGTGGATGAAATCGAGATTAACCCAATGAAAACCAGGACAGAATCCGGTTAAATTTGGGGTCAAAACGCGGAATAAACCAGCGTTAATCCACCGAACATCCAAAGGACTCGGGAATGGGCACAGTTACGCACCAGCCTGGGTCAGTGTCAGGGTTTTTAAAACGAAAATCCCAAACCTGCACCGGGATTAAATGTGAGTTTTCGTCGTCGAGGAGCGGAGTTTCGTACCTGTGAGGACACCGACACCGTGGACATGTTCCTGACCGGAGAACGCGCACTCTTCGCTGCGTAAAAAGCCTCCGCGCTCCGCCGCTGTCCTGTGGCTGTGGCGCTGCCGCGGTGCGTCTGCGTCTGCTCCCCGGGTCCGTGTGCGTGTGCGCGGGGCAGGGGGAGGACCGAGGGGGCGGGGAGCGCGGAGGAGAAGCGCCCGCGGGGGGTCCACAGCCTCCGGGCCCACGCTGAATTAACTGTGACGGGGGAGAGCGCGCTGACAGCCCCGCACGCACGGAGCCAGGGCCCGGCGCATACCTCCGGGGCCCACATCCCCCCACACACGCTTCAGCTGTATTCAAAAATGCGCCCAAATATGAGAGATACAGGGAATTATGGGTAAAGGAGGAGATCCAGAGATTTAATTTAACTAATAAGGACTCAAGTCGCCAAAAGAAGCCGGAGTTACTGCAAAATAACATGACTCAAACAGAAGTACAACGTCTCAGAGTGAAAAGTACTTGGGAAACTCAGTCACTTTAAGAACAGAATCATTTGGAGTGAATGGAAATAAAAAGACAAAACATTAAATAAATAATCCACAAATTATGGTGTCAAAAATTAGAGGAGGAAAAACGGTACAAGAAACACAAATGTTCAAGTCATTTCATATTGTCAACTACACCAGGACTAAACCAGGACTAAACCAGGACTAAATCAGGACTAAACCAGGTCTAAACCGGGTCTAAACCAGGACTAAACCAGGTCTAAACCAGGACTAAACCAGGACTAAACCAGGTCTAAACCAAGTCTGAACCAGGTCTAAACCAGGACTAAACCAGGTCTGAACCCGGTCTAAACCAGGACTAAACCCGGTCTAAACCCGGTCTAAACTTGGTCTAAACCAAGTCTGAACCAGGTCTAAACCAAGTCTGAACCAGGTCTAAACCAAGTCTAAACCAGGTCTATACCCGGTCTAAACCAGGTCTAAATAAGCTCTAAACCAGGTCTAAACACGGTCTAAACCAGGTCTAAACCCGGTCTAAACCAGGTCTAAACCAGGACTAAACCAGGTCTTTCTTGGTTGTATATTCTGTGCTCTGTCCTGAGGCGTTCGGTGCCATTTCAATTACTGCTGCTCTGTGAGATGGAGAAGTGTCCCTCAGGCTGTTCCACTGTCTCCTCCCTCCCTCTGCTCTCACTCTTCTGTCTCTCCTCTTCATCCTCCTCCTCCTCTTCTCCTTCTTCCTCCGCTCGCTGCTCTTTCTCTCTCCTGTCCTCCTCAGTCTCTCATACCCTCACTCCCCTCTCTCCTCTTCTCATTCTCTTTCCTCCTTCTCTCTCATTTTCCATTTCTCTTTCTCCCTTTTCTCTGTTTTTCTTTTTCCTTCTCACCCTTATTATCTGTCTCTTTCTCCCCCTTTCTCTTTCTCTCTCTCCCTCCCTGTTTGAATCTGCTGCCATCTTGTGGTCACAGACGGTCAACACGTTTACGCCAAACATTTCACGTAAAAAAAATAGATTCTTGCAGATTCCAGCGATGTTTTTCACAGACTTTGCCTAAACTTAACCGGACCCTGACCCCCCACCGGACCCTGACCCTAACCGGACCCTAACACTTAACGTCTAACCGAACCCTAACACTTAACGTCTAACCGGACCCTAACACTTAACGTCTAACCGGACCCTAACACTTAACGTCTAACCGGACCCTAACACTTAACGTCTAACCGGACCCTAACACTTAACGTCTAACCGGACCCTAACACTTAACGTCTAACCGGACCCTAACACTTAACGTCTAACCGAACCCTAACACTTAACGTCTAACCGGACCCTAACACTTAACGTCTAACCGGACCCTAACACTTAACGTCTAACCGAACCCTAACACTTAACGTCTAACGGGTTCAACACAGGTGTAGTTTGCCCACCAGGAGCAGGTGGGGGTGGACGGTGCTGTGCTCTACATGCTTCACCAGACTCTGTCCTACACAGATCAGACTGGGTGTTACGTGCGGGTGATGTTTTTCGACTTCACCAGTGCATTCAACACAATACAACCACTGCTCCTGAAAGAGAAAACGGAGAGGATGGGAGTAGATCCTGTTTTTATCTGCTGGATCCATAACTGTCTGACTGAGCGGCCACAGTATGTCCGACTGGGGCAGTGCCTGTCAGAGACACTGGTGAGCAGCACCGGGGCCCCTCAGGGCACTGTGTTATCGCCGTTCCTCTTCACCCTGTACACTGCAGACTTTGTTTATAAATCTGCATCCTGTCACATTCAGAAATATTCTGATGATACAGCGGTCGTGGCGTGTGGAGGAGGAGGGGATGAAGTGGAACACAGAGGTCATCAGTGCGTTTACAGCCTGGAGTAAGAGCAATGGTCTAATCCTAAACACATCTAAGACCAAGGAGATGATAGTGGACTTCAGCAGGAGGAAGTGTGGACATGTGCCAGTATCGAGAGGAGGAGAGACTATTGAGATGGTGCAGTCGTATAAATATCTCGGAGTCCATCTGGATAATAAACTGGACTGGTCTGTACAGTGCAGAGAAGTGCACAAAAAAGGACAGAGCCGACTCTTCTTTCTGAGAAGACTGAACTCTTTTGATGTCTGCAGTGAGATGCTGCGTGTCTTTTATCAGTCAGTTGTGGCAGGTGCTCTTTTCTTTGGGGTTGTGCTGGGGCAGTGGTCTGACTGGAAGAGGCAGGAGCTCGACAAGATAATTCATAAGTGTGTTTCTGTCATGGAGAGTGGACTCAGTGGGGCCATTGTGGAGAGGAGGATGAGGAGCAGTCCATCCTCAACAACAGCAGGAATCCTCTCCACCAGACTATCTATCTATCTTTCTATCTATCTATAACCGAACCCTAGCACTTAACGTCTAACCGGACCATAACCCTAACCCTGGACGCCTTTGCCTAAACCTAACCCTAAAAATAAAGATTTCCATATAATTAAAAAGTTTTAAAATAAAAACCCCTTTCAGTTTAATAAAGTTAAAAGTTATACATTCTCTTTCTAATAATATTCTTTTTTTAATCAGATTGAAATAAAATGAAATAGTCTCTGTTGTTCTGTGCAGAGACGTTTGGGTTCAGCCTGAGGTGAGGAAACTGAAAAAGGTTCATTTACATTTGAAAAGTTTGTTGTTTAAATCACAAACGGCTTTTTTCATTCGTGATTCTGCCTGAAAAGTCCGAGTGAAAAAGAGACGAGGATGGAGAGAGTCCCAGGACTAAACCAGGACTGACCCAGGACTAAACCAGGACTAAACCAGGACTAAACCAGGACTGACCCAGGACTAAACCAGGACTAAACCAGGACTAAACCAGGACTGACCCAGGACTAAACCAGGACTAAACCAGGACTAAACCAGGACAAAACCAGGACTAAACCAGGACTGACCCAGGACTAAACCAGGACTAAACCAGGACTAAACCAGGATTGACCCAGGACTAAACCAGGACTAAACCAGGACTAAACCAGGACTAAACCAGGACTAAACCAGGACTAAATCAGGACTAAACCAGGACAAAACCAGGACTAAACCAGGACTAAACTCAGGACTAAACCAGGACTAAACTCAGGACTAAACCAGGACTAAACCAGGACTAAACCAGGACTAAACTCAGGACTAAACCAGGACTAAACCAGGACTAAACCAGGACTAAACCAGGACTAAACTCAGGACTAAACCAGGACTATAGCAGAATTAAACCAGGACTAAACCAGGACTAAACCAGGACTAAACCAGAACTAAACTCAGGACTAAACTCAGGACTAAACCAGGACTAAACCAGGACTAAACCGGGACTAAACCAGGACTAAACTCAGGACTAAACTCGGGACTAAACTCAGGACTATAGCAGAATTAAACCAGGACTAAACCAGGACTAAACCAGGACTAAACTCAGGACTAAACCAGGACTAAACCAGAACTAAACTCAGGACTAAACCAGGACTAAACTCAAGACTAAACTCAGGACTAAACCAGGACTAAACCAGGACTAAACCAGGACAAAACCAGGACAAAACCAGGTCTAAACCAGGACTAAACCAGGACTAAACCAGAACTAAACCAGGACTAAACCAGGACTAAACCAGGACTAAACTCAGGATTAAACCAGGACTAAACCAGGACTAAACCAGGACTAAACCAGGACTAAACTCAGAACTAAACCAGGACTAAACCAGGACTAAACTCAGGATTAAACCAGGACTAAACCAGGACTAAACCAGGACTAAACCAGGACTAAACTCAGAACTAAACCAGGACTAAACCGGGACTAAACCAGGACTAAACTCAGGACTAAACTCGGGACTAAACTCAGGACTATAGCAGAATTAAACCAGGACTAAACCAGGACTAAACCAGGACTAAACTCAGGACTAAACCAGGACTAAATCAGAACTAAACTCAGGACTAAACCAGGACTAAACTCAAGACTAAACTCAGGACTAAACCAGGACTAAACCAGGACTAAACTCAGGACTAAACCAGGACTAAACCAGAACTAAACTCAGGACTAAACCAGGACTAAACTCAAGACTAAACTCAGGACTAAACCAGGACTAAACTCAGGACTATAGTAGAACTAAACCAGGACTAAAGTGGTATCATACGAGAGCTAAATCAGGACTACAGCAGAACTAAACCAGGTTTAAACGTTTCTCTTTTTTCTCGCTCTAAATACAAAAGTAGAACCGACTGATCTAAGAATAAAATAAAACAGGAAACATGGACTAAATATATTAGAATAACAGCAGTAGAAATAACAGGTTAAATTTCCCAGTTTATTTTATGGAGCCGTATATGAAACTTTCAGATTTACAGACATGATCCAAACATATTTACAAATCCTGATCAAATGACAATATATAAAAAGACACATTTTAGTGCATATATAGAGTTTATTTAAAATCGCTGGGATCAAATGCAGCATTAAACGTCCTGCGCCCGATTTTCCACCTGCGTCTGAGCAAAACGTGTCCCGTCCCGGATCTTTAACGCTAAAACAGAACTGTCGCTGCTCTCCGCACATTTTCCACTTTAATGGTTTCCAAAAACGACACCAAAGTCTCTGGGAACAGCTGAAACTAACAACAGAAAAACAAAGCAGCGAGAACGGAGCTCACATAAGATATTCACATTTTTGGTGATTATTTGTCATTATTTGGACGGTTTTGTTTTTCATTTTCTTCATGAAAAACAATGAAACGGTTATTTATGTTTCCTTGTTTTCATTTGTTGAGCTCTGTATTTACATATTGTGTAAGAATCAGTGACGTGACGCCTACGTTTTCTGTCCAATTACAATTTCATAATAATTTGTGGGTGTTTTTTGTACAATAACGTGTCTATTTGACAGAAGAATTACACAAAGCGACTTTAAGATCTGATTCAGTCCTGGCGTAAAAGGTTATGAACATTTTAGAGGGTTAAAAATGCAAAAAACAGAACTAGTTCATTATAAATCCACGTGTCTCATCCATTTGGAGAATCCTAATTATTTTATAAGAGCTTTTCACAACAACTCGCACGAAAACGCCCAATATAACGTTTTATAATCATACGCAGACGACAGCGCAGCGTTTTGAACAGCATAAAGACTTATTCTGACCTCGAGAGCCACTTATACAATATATCAGCACTGAGATAAGACACGTTTGGCTCAAATACATGAATGAAAATCAGGCACAGACTCTTTACGTCCACGTTTTATTCGTCACAACAAAACGGCTGATACTACACTGCCCCAGAAAGGCAAAAGTCCTGAAGTAGAACAGGCAGGGCTTCCAAAATTTAACGAGTATTTCTCCATTAGAGCAAATAGTTAAAGTTGAAGCTAAAGTCCGTTTCTAGAGGAGGTGGAAAAAAACGGCACAGATCAGTGTTTCCTTCTCACAACAGCCACGAGTCCAGTGAATTATATTTTTGGAAAACGCTGTGGTTAAGTATTTAAATCAGCACCACAGTATCGCAGAGCCCGTCGAGCTTTCAGCTTTTTCGGTCGATCCTTCTGTTCTGACCCCGTGCTGAACTCTCGCTTTGAAATACGGTGAGTTTGTTGTTGCAGGAAGAGAAACTCCAGCGGCGGAAACTGAAAGATGTTGAAAGAAAATGGTTCGGGGATGTATTTTTGAGCGTTTTCCAAAAAATATAATTCACTGGTAAATAAACGGGATTAGAAACGACGTCGGCGATCGAGTCTTTTGGGCTTTGGCCTGTGCAGTGGGAAATCAGCAGAGGGAAGTGTGAGGTGCTTATGAAGTTGTTTTCTAACCTCATACAAGGACATTACATTTTTGCCTCTTAGCACCATGATATTCAATTATTTTTTATTTTCACCTGTCAGCCATATTGAGGGACTCTGCCTGTGCGATCGTGTGCTGATATCACAATATCACACCAAATTTCAATGAAAAAAATGGCGGGGAAACCAACAAAAAAGCTCTACAGCAAAGAAAAAACGGCATGGTGTATATATAGAATATCTGGACTGTTCCGCTGCTGGAGAGGAAACTGCTGCCTCCGTTTTGTTCCTTGCACTTTTTGCACTTTTTGCACATCCACTTTTTTTGTAACGATTGAAAACCAGAAAAAAATGAAAACTGGACCACGTTTTCACGCCGTTGTCTGTGTTTTTAACCCGCCCACTGAACCTCAACCCGCCCACGGTCGACCTGCGTCACATTTGGCAGGTTTAGAGCTCGAAATAAACAGCTGAATGCGTTTTATATCTGTACATTTTAGTGTTTTTACATTTTTAAAACAACGGTGTCTGTTGATGTCACGCAGTAAGATCGACCCATTGTTCTTATATGAGCAAAAAATACTTCCTGTATAAAAACTGTTTAGTTATTATACTTAATAGGCCCCACTTATCCCAAATAGTAAGAAGAAATAAAAAATGCACACCAGGCAAAAGCTCAGGTGTCAGGAGGTTAAGCTTCTTCAGTGTGAAGCAAATTGTCGTTTTACGTGGAAGTTCAGAACTTGCCCCCATCACTACACTAGTTTGTTGCCTTGACAGACTCACTGCCACAGTGAGATCTCCACCGAGGAAACACTGATCTGTGCCGTTTTTTTGGCTTCTGACAGAATTGCACCTCCTCTAGAAACGGACTTTAGCTTCAGACGGGCCCGAGTTACACTTTAAAGTCTTTTGCATTTGTCGGGCAGTACTGTAAACTCTCTGTTTAGCACCACTCTCCTTCTCCAAAGCTAAAATCACTGCTACAAACTTCATTTTTATGGCAAATTGAATTGAAAAGCACAGATGTGTTATTGAAAAAAGTACAAAACAGTTGCTGCCTGGTGCCGTAAGCGTCCAATCAAAGAGCACCTACGGTTTCATGTGTATTTTAGTGCAGGTCTTTGAAAGGCTTCGGATAGTCGAACATCAGATAGTCCATGTAGTAGAAATCGTACACTTTCTGCCTTTCCGTCGCGTTGAGCTGCGCGAAATATTGCTGCGTTATTCTCGCCGAAGTCCTTTCGGCGAGCGGATCCCTGTCTTTAAACCCCGGGAACGTGAGATTTTTGGGCGCGTGGATGTTCCGCAGCAAAAAATTGGCTTCTTTTTCCATATTTTCGAACTTTCCAATGAAGTTGTAGCGCATAAGACACGGACTGCACAGCTGGGTGACGGGTTCCCAGTGGATGTCCATACCCACTGGCCTGTTTATGTCCAGTAAGTATAGCACAAACTCTCTGAACGTGACCCCCGCTCCCGTTCTTAGTGCCGTCTGAGAAGCGTTGACGCGATATTTGGAAATGATCGGGCGTCCGAAAACAGGATGGTAGTACGAGTTCGGGTTTTCAAACTTATCCCGGAAAGCAGAGACTAATCTTTCGAAAGGTTCCCGTACGAACAGTATTTTCGTGTAGGCCGCGAGGCGTTTATCGATGCCGGCCCGGTCGTAGTTTTCCAGTCTCCGCAGGCTGTTTGCGTCGTGCGCTTTATCGTGCGGGATGTCCGACGCCGTGCGGGCTTTCCCGTTAAGAACCATCAAAACGCGCTTCCAGTTCGAGCACCCGGACTTGGGGACTTCGCAGTACAGCAAACGGTGGCGATCCTCGACGTAAACCCGCGAGACCTGCCTCTGGCTCATCCTGCGCGCGGACACGTCGGGCTGGTACCGCGAGCAGACGTCGTACAGGTTTCTGCGGCGCGATTCCTGGACGGCGGAGAGGGCGCGGCGGTCCGGAGTGCCGCGGGGGGCGCCGCGGGGGCGGGGGGAGGAGGAGTCGGAGCGTTTGAGGAGGAGTTTGCGTTTGGTGACCGGAGGTTTGGGGTTGAGCTGAAGAGGAGAGGAGGAGGCGGAGGTGGAGTGAAAGGGCACGTCGGTCTGAAAAACACAGAACAAATACCGTCAACAAACTTATCAGTACGTCATGTTTTTGTGGGTGGGATCGTTTCTGTGGTCAGGATTTATCATTACACCAGACAGTTTGTGGGAAAATAAGCTGAGAATAAAAGTACATCACAACAGCAGGAAGTGCAGCGATGTCGAGTCGCGCAACTTCCGGTCGATACTTTTCTCTGGCAAAATCCCTGTGGAAAAGAGTCGCATATTTTTGAGCAGCTTCATAAATCTGCCCCGACACCAAATCTTCACCCAACGAGGTCGAGGGAAGAAAGACGAAAACTTAAAGGAAACGACGACGAGCATCAGTGAAACGACTGAGCAGCACTAACGTTCTGGTCCTGGAGGAAACAGAAGGAACTCGTTCACTCAGACTGATTCTACAATTAAAACAAAAAATCTAGTTTGTGATGTCGACATTTGCACAGAGAGATTTGTGCAGTTTAAATGGTCGACGTTTAATCTATGAACATCTAGAACGTTTAAACTGCACAAATCTCAGTGTGGATAAATTCGTCATGTTCTTTGTTCCTTGTTGGATGAAGATTTGGTGTCGGGGCAGATTTATGAAGCTGCTCAAAAATATGCGACTCTTTTCCACAGGGATTTTGTCAGAGAAAAGCCTCGACCGGAAGTTGCGCGACTCAACATAAAGACACTTCCTGCTGTTGTGATAAAAACCTGTACAGAGGTAATTTAGGCAGGAGAAAGGCTTCATTTAACTAAATAAAGATGCCGTCATTTATTTTTTATGTCTAATCATAACTATTGTGTCATTTAGACAAAGTTTTGGCCTTTGCTGGGTGAGAGTTATGGCATTAGCTCTGTGTCATATCTGCTGCCCACGTCCAACCAGGAAGGAAAATAATCAACTAAAATGATCAAAATAGGAAAAACTCTAGAATTTTTTGTAAAAACCTAAAAACCTTCCTCTAGAAAAGTTACGTTGGGTGAAACTACTAACTAAAAAGTAAAATTTTCTTTTATTTTTATTATTTAATTTAGAAGATTGATTCAATTTTTCATATCTTTATATGGAAATTTGACAATGAACTTTTTTGAATTTGAATAGAAGAAAGTGCAAAACAAAATTCTAAAGTAATTTCTCCTGTCTAATAAAATACTGCTAAAAGACCATCTCCATTACTACTATTATATAATAATATATATATAATATATTCAAAGTACAATATTATTGTTGT
Source organism: Odontamblyopus lacepedii (assembly GCA_034769755.1). Lineage (NCBI taxonomy): Eukaryota > Metazoa > Chordata > Actinopteri > Gobiiformes > Gobiidae > Odontamblyopus > Odontamblyopus lacepedii. The sequence goes on from CM068348.1 coordinate 4,154,406, forward strand.
AATAAGTTTTATCTGTCTGTGGTTTTCAGATTTATAAACTGATGAGACATTTGGAGCGTTTCCAGAGATGAACAAGTCAAAACAAAATATTTCATCTTCTGAATGGGAAAAAATCTAAGAAATGTGGCTCATAACATGAACTGAAGCCCATGAAGAAGTGATTTAAATCCAGATTGTGTCCGGATTCCAGTAAAACTCTCCAAACACGTGTTTATTCACTGCACGTGTCCAGCAGGAGGCGCTGTTCACCTGTTTCTGCTGCTCTGAAATGACCTTGTGCTGAACAGGAGGAAACTGTGGGCTCAGACTCACCTTCTGCATCTGCCACCAGGGGGCGACGAGCGACAGAGAGACTCCACCTGAGGGAGGGAGATAGAGAGGGAGAGGGAGGGAGAGAGGGAGGGAGGGAGAGGGGGAGGGAAGAGAATGGAGGTAAGAGATGGGAGTAGGAGAGGAGAGAGGAAGAGAGAGGAGTGGCGAGAATGGGGGATAGAGAAAGAGAAAAAGAAAGAGTGGGAAGGAGAGAGAGCAGGAGAGAGAAGGAGTGAGAGGAAGAGAAAAAGGAAGAGAAGAGAAAAAGGGAGAAGAGAAACGAATGGAAGTGAGAGATCGGAAGTAAGAGAGCGGAGAGAGAAGAATGGAGAGGATGGGGTAGAGAGGGAGAAAGAGAGGAAAGGAAAGAGTGAGAACAGGAGAAAGAGAAGAGGGAAAAAGAGGAGAGCGAGAAAAGAATTGAAGTGAGAGATCGGGTGTAAGAGAGCAGAGAGAGAAGAGAGTGAAAGCAAGAGAGAGAGAGTGAGAGTGAGAGAAAGGGGAAAGAGAGAGGGAGAAAGAGGGGAGAGAGATAAGTGGAGAGGATGGGAGAGAGAAAGAAAGAGAGGGAAGGAGAGAGTGAGAGCAAGAGAGAGAAGGGGAAAGAGAGGGAGAAAGAGGGGAGAGAAAAAAGAATGGAAGTGAGAGATCGGGAATAAGAGAGAAGAGAGAGAGGAGTGGAGAGGATGGGGAGGGAAAGAGAGGAGGAGAGAAAAGGGGAAAGAGAAAGGGAGAAAAAAGGGAGAGAGAAAAAGAACAGAAGTGAGAAAAGAGGGGGAGGAAGAGCATGAAGAAAGAGCGAGAGGAGAGAAGAAAGATGGTGGGAGAGAAAATAACCGACAGACGACAGAGGGGAGAGAGAAAGAGGAAGAGGTGACATAGGGAACAGGAGAGAGAGGATGGAAGAAGAGAGAGAAAGAGGGAGGAGAGAAGAGTGGGAAGAGAAGACGTTTAAAATCAGGTTTGTTTTTGAAACATTAACAAAAGCAGAGCCGCTCGATTCTGGAAAAAACACTGTCACGATTATTCAAACACTTATTTTTGAGTTCCACGATGCGTTTGCTCAGCATTTCTCTCTCAAAAAACACTTTGTTACTGATAATTTACATAAAACTTTCAAAATTAAAATAAATACAGGCTACAAATATGTACCTTAGAGCAGTTTCGTGACGTACAAACCGTAAAAAATGAATAAAAAATACTTGAAATAAGACAGAGAAAAACACAAATGTATCCAAACAAAATAAACTATACGTCCAGCTGTTCTACAATAATAAATATACTTATTTATGTAAAAAATAATCCTAAAATAAACTTTGTTAACCGTTTCAACTCGATTATACGAGTTTGGAGATCGTTTGACACACAAAATCAAAATTGTGATCAAAATTCCATTACCTGCACAGCCTTAAACAGGAGGATTTCAGAGTAATTACTATAAGACTCAACAACGCGACGCCGACATTTTCTGTCCAGCTGCAGTTTCCTCAGTTTAAAAGGTTCAAATTTCATAATAATTCAGCACATTTCTGTAGCACCTCCGACCTCCAGGGAACCAAATCATTTTGTTCATAAATCCTGAGTTATTCTGCATGTTTTTTGTGCTTAAAGTGTTAAAATGTCATGTGGTGCGACCGTGCATCATGTGGTGCGACTAATAACAGCAGGAATTCTGTGGCTGGAGTTTAATAACAGACAAAGTCGACTTGGGTGAACGGTTCTTTAGGCGTTTTTCTTCATTTGGTGCATTTTCCAGGGCAGTAGTTTGTTCATTAAACACAAACAGGCGACTGTCATATTGGAGCAAAAGAAAATCTCAATATGCATTAAAAATCTAAAGAAACACAACAGTTTGTTTCTGTACACTTCATATAAACTCAGAATTTAGATTCGGTCGCACCACATGACATTTTTTAAGGTCGTAACCAATTCATGTGCATAAAAAACAGAAAACGCTTCATATAAATGTCAAACACAGATTTATGCTCCTGACACTGGAAATATTTGAAAAAAGTTCAATAGAAACTAATATTTTTTATGTTTTAAAATGCGCCTGTTGAAAATCCTTATTCCCACATAATTACAGCAAAACAAAAGCCCCGTGCCCCTGTGGCAGAGTGGTTAGCCCCTCTCCGGCACAGGGGGGGAGGCTGGAGCGGATCTCACCCACAGATGGTGACTCCGCGTGGGGCTGGCGTTGGTGGAGAACCCCCTCTGTCATCATTACCCAGCGTGCACCTCTCCTGAGCGGACATTAACAGGTAAACAACGCTGCGCTCTAAAAATAACGGTTACGGGACCAGCGGTGGAGACGAGAGCCGGGGACGGGATACGGGAGATCCGCTGTTTCTGACCGAATTTAACGAATTTATCACCGTCCTCGCCGCTGCCTCTGCTCACAAGAAAATGTGTAAACAAAGAGCTGGTGGCAGAGGCTTTTCTTATCGCGCTCCCTACGCCTCTGGAACCAGCTCCACCCTCCTCAGGAGAAATGCCGCATCCGTTCATATGTTCAAATCCAGACTTAAAACCCACCGTTTCTCTAAATATTACAAACCCGATCAATAAACCACTCTTCAGGCGAGGCTTCCAGGCATGTGTGTGTTTGTAGGTCTGTGTGTAGAGTAGGGTGCATCAGTTGCCCCCTTTTTTTTAAAAATCGAGAACTTGCAAACGGCCCTAATGTTTTAGTGTTCCATTCAACTAGAAAAAATTCCTGGTAAATTTTTTTGTAATTCGAATGTCATCTACCGGGTCCACATCCCTTGTAAAATTCTGGAAATTTCTAAAAAAATCGTTAAAAATGAGAGATCAACAGAAACAGTGGTAATTTTCGCTCCTAACCCAAATACTGCACAGTCTTGGCGGGTTATTGGTTTAGGCTGCTCCATGCGAGCCTTCTTACAGCTATGTTCTGACATTTCTTCTTTTAATAACTACACTGTAACACTCCAATTCTGAAAAACATAAAGCAAATATGTGGTTCTACCATGCTTTCTAAAGTCTACCGAACCTGCCTATTATGAAGTTTGGGCAATGCCCCAGTGTATAAGACGGTATAGGCCTATACTGTCTTATACATTGGGACATTGGCCAAACTTTGACCTCGATGTGGACCCGGTAGATCAACTCGGAATTTCATAATTTTTTTTCTAAATTTTTTTCTCAGCGAATGGAACACGAAAAGTATAGGGCCGTTGTAAAGTTCTGATATCGGGGCAACTGATGCACCCTAGTGTAGAGTGAATGCATGTGTATGTTTGTGTAATGGTGTCATTTTGCACACTGTAGGCTACACTGTTTTCTGTCATTTTTAACACTGTATATTGCCGTCAATCACTGTATATTTCACTGTATATTGTTGTAATCTTGGGTAATCTCGCATTTTGATTTTGATTTTGCACTTTAAACATCAATAAACTTAAACTATTAGAGCGCCGCCCCAGTATGTGTCGCTATCCTTAAATTGTCAGGTTTAATGTTTTCTAAAAATGACGCCAAAGTCTCATCCAAAGCAAATCTCTGGGAACCGCTGAAACTATTTGGGACTCAAGAACAAAAGAGACTTTTCAAAACGACAGAAAAACAAAGCAGCGAGAACGCAGCTGTTTTCTGTGCCAAAGGATCACTCAAAATATCCACATTTTTGGATATTATTTGTCAACAAAGACGATTTTGTTATTCCGATTGGTCATTTTCTTAATGAACAATGAAAATGTTAATTTGAAACAAGTTTTTGATAAACTATGAAGTTATTTATGTAACAATAACGTAAATCTGCTGAAATCGTATCATCAAAGGTCCCACATAATATCGTGACCATCACAATATATCGAATCCCAAGTCTCTTTGCTTAAATGAACAGTTCTGATGCAGAAATAGCTAAAAAAACAGAGGGAACTACATAGACCATGATCCTTTGCTCCGGTTCAGTGCAGACGACATGAAGAAATAACTGTTCTAAGCACTTTTACATCTTCATTCTTTGGATTAAGTCTGTGAAGCATTTTTAGAGGAAAAAGGAGCAGATTCACAGTTTAAGTATTGGAATAAATCTGGTTCGGTGAGATGTTTATGGTGAAAATATCGTCCAGACAGATTTGGATTTCGTTCCATCCCTAATGACAATAAATGTACCAAATGACTGGTCAAAGCATTTTATAATGTCAGTCTTGTTATTCTGTAGAACACATGTGTCAAACATGCGGCCCGGGGGCCAGATCCGGCCCTCCAAGACCTTTAATCTGGCCCTCGGCTGATTTTTCTATTAAAATACTTAAAACTTTCTGATTTTTCTGTTCATTTTCTGCACCGTTTTGCATAGCAGCGTCTCCGGCGTTTCTGTACGTTGCAACTCCCACCAGAGCAGCACAAATGAAGACTTTCCTCTTTCCAAACGCTCTTAAAGGACGATCGTTTTGACTGTCGACCGTGACCCTCATCAGCAAAATGTCCAAAAATGAGAAAAGCAGATGCTGAGTTCAGGATTTCCCAAGAAAAATAGTCTAATTCTTATTTGTTGACAGAGGTGAATGGGAAATCTGTGCTCAGTGTGTTTGGAACAAGTGGCGTTGCTCGAGGAATATAATCTTAAACACCACTACGAGACACGGAGAAAAATACAATAACTTGAAGAGAGAACTGAGTTTTCTGATCCGGCCCTTTTGGGATCAAAGTAGTTTGCATACGGCCCCCGGACCAAAATGAGTTTGACACCCCTGCTGTAGAATATCATAATATCATGAGCCTCCCCACCAGATCTTGAGCTTTCCCAACATATCATGATAAATATCGTACTGTGATGTTCGTACCGTGACGATATCGTATCATGAGACTTGGATATCGTTACTCCCCTATTTTCTTGTTTTTGTTAAGCTCTGTATGATCCACACGCTGAACCTCATCATTATTTGTTCGGGATTTGCTCCACAAACAAAACTGACTATTTCTTTATGTTAATCCCACATGAAATCATGGACTGGAAGGTTTTAAATGTCATCCAGGGATGTTTCAGTAATTTAGCGATCTCTCCTGTGCCCTATTCACACCTACGTCAGCCGTGCTCCCAGACAAGTCTCCATAAATCTAAAAAACCAAATCTGATGTGTGTGCGTTAGTTTCATTAGCGGGCTGCACGCTGATTATGTTGTGGGAGCTCTGAAGGGGGAGTGACCTTCAACTTCCAGCGTTCAACTTTATTATTGTCCAGAGGGAGACTGTTGTGCAGCCGTGTCCGACACACAACACAAATCAATAAAACACTTAACCGCAGCTTAGCTCAACAATGCAGACAAACCTTCCCTTAAAAATAGGCAAAAAAAAAAGAACAGATGTATCCGCATTTCATCTCGACTGATCCAAGCTACAAGAGCGTTCATCCTCGTTATCAGAAACAAAGGAAGTCTGAGCTTTCCCAGTCCTGATCCGGGGGATTCTCAGAGCTGCCCAGAAGGAAAGAGGTTAAACTCCTCAAAGTACGAGTGGTCAGTTTAACCTCGTTCCTTCAATCACGCCTCACGTCTTTGGGGTTGAGTAATCGTACCACTTTATTCCACCACAGAAATATTGTGTGTATTGTATCGTGGAGGAGGATCAGCTCCTCTAAATCCAAGGTCACAGTTCTCGACCGGAAAAAGGCGGCGCCCTCTGCAGGTGGGGAGTCCCTGCCTCAGGTGGAGCAGTTCAGTATCTCGGGGTCTTGTTCTCAGTGAGGGGAGGATGGAGCGTGAGGTCGACAGGTGGATCGGTGCAGCGTCGGCAGTGATGCGGTCGCTGTATCGGTGCTGTTGTGGTGAAGAGGAGCTGAGCCCAAAGGCAAAGCTCTGGATTTACCTCAGTCACGTTCCTCCCCTCACCTGTGGTCCTGACTCTGGGGAACGACCGAAAGGACCAGATCCAGATACAAGCGAAGAAGTGAGTTTCCTCTTAGAGAGAGGGGGAGGAGCTCGGAGTAGAGCTGCTGCTCCTCCACGTGGAGAGGAGCAGCTGAGGGGAGGAGCATCTGTTCCCTCAGGAGGTGTTCATGTCCCCGGGGAAGACCCAGGACACACTGGAGGGACTCTGTCTCTGGGCCTGGGAACACCTCAGGGTCCAGGAGGAGCTGGAGGAAGTGTCTGGGGTGAGGGAAGTCTGGGAGCCCCTGCTCAGACTGAGGCCCCCACGACCCGGCCCCGGAGAAGAGGAAGAAACTGAAGGAATAGATTATCCTCTATGATGTATTGTGAAAAAACAGTTATGCCGACAGAGGAAAGCTCAGGCCTCAGGTTCCACCACAGACGTCTCTGATCTTCAGCTCTGATCTTCAGACTCTGAACCCCGCCCGGCTGGAGCGGAGCTGACAGGAAATGAGCGCTCCCTCCTTTAGTCCCGTCTCATTTCTGCTCATGGACAGTGTGGGTTTCATTTGCTTTGTTTGAAATAAGCCCGAGTTTATCTGAATGTGGGTCCTTATCTAATTTACAGGAGTCATTTTAAAGGAATTATTGAGTTTTTCGCCACAATGCGATTTTAATGAATCAGGAAGAAAAAATGTTGTTGCTTAAAAATGGGAAAATTAGAGGAGGGAAGTAATGGATATGTACGATGTGCTCAAATAGAGTTAGCAAAATATGAAGAAAATCACAGCAGGTGTTTACTATGGGGTTGGAAGTAACAGAAGTACAATTCAATATGAAGGAAAAAGAAGTTACTGCGACAAAACTAAAAGACGGGACAGTGGGGCTGAGGCGGGGCAAGTGTTCTGCCCAAGTGCACGACAGCAGAATTCACCTGTGGGACCCGGACATCATGAAACTCTGGGCCACAGGATCTGAGCAGATGATTTATGTTCAGAGAAGAATTTGAACCACAAACCTACAGATAAGAAGACGAACAAGCAATTTACAGAGACACTACTGCAATACTACTACTACTACTACTACTACTACTATTACTACTACTACTACTATTACTACTACTGCTACTACTACTGCTACTACTACTACTATTACTACTACTGCTACTACTACTGCTACTACTACTACTACTACTACTACTACTATTACTACTACTACTACTATTACTACTACTGCTACTACTACTGCTACTACTACTACTATTACTACTACTGCTACTACTACTGCTAACAGCAGCACACTAGCCATTACCACAGCTAGCTACCAGCAGCAACATCACAGCAATACTACCACTATTGCTACCAGCAGCAGCATTACTACAGCCACCACTGCCACCAGCGGCAGCAATACAGCAGCTAGCCAGCAGCAGCAACATAGCACCAGCAGCACCACTATTACAACCAGCAGCAACATGTTGGCACCAGCACCACCACCGCTACCAGCAGCACTACTATTACTACCAGCACTAGCTACCACTACCACTACCAGCAACTACCAGCAACAGCATCGCCAGCAACACTAGCAACTACCAGCTACCACCAGCACCACCAACTAGCAGCAGCAACAACAGCAGCCAGCAAGCAACCAGCACTACAACACTAACAATACCAGCAGCAACAGCACTATTTAGCAACGATTACAACCATTACGATTACTAGCAACTACTATTACATTAGCAGCACCACTACTATTTGGCATTACAACCACCACTACTTACTACCAACACACTTAATACCACTGGTAACAGCAATTATTACCATTACACTTGTTTTGCAACCACAACATACTACAACGCTACTGCTGCTACTGCTGCTACTGCAACTACTACTGCAACTACTATTACTATTACTACTACTACTACTACTATTACTACTACTACTACTACTACTATTACTACTACTATTACTACTACTACTACTGTACTACTGCAATTATTACTATTACTACTGTTACTGCAACTACTATTAATACTACTACTGCTGCTACTACTACTATTGCAACTAATACTGCTACTACTACTACTACTGCAACTACTTTTACTACTACTACTACAGATACTCTCCTCTTCCTCTTCTCTTCAGGCCTTTGAACCTGAATTTGAGCCGTTTAATCCTCCTGTATCATGAGCCTCTTCCTCCTCTTCCTCTTGTACCCGGTGAAATTCCCTCATCTGAAGCCCTGGATTACGCTGGATTATTCTGGCGGGATTATTTGAGCCTGACTCACCTGCGCTCACCTGTAATTTCACCATGAATATGCAAATACTGCTGCACTGCCAATACTGATACTGACACAGTTCACCTCTTTTAAGTCTGTATTTTTGTATTTTGCTAAAAAAAAGAAAACATTTGTGTATATTTTAGCCATTTACAACAGTCTGAGCCTCTCCTCCCTTTGCTCCCTGTGTGAAGTTTGCCAACCTACATGAAAACTACGTCCGTCGTTTGTGCTTCATTTGTGCTGCAAAAAGTTTTGTTTGTGCTGCTTTAGTTTTGGAGATATTAACGATTCTTTTATAGGTCGAATCAGGGTCAGTCAGTCCCCTCAGGAATCTTAAAAATGCCCCAAAACGGTGTCAAACATTTGTGATCTGTTCGTGCTGCAAAAAGATTTGTTTGTGCCATTATGGTTCTTAAGATATTTGCTATTTTCAGCCGATGACGCCCCCTAGTGTCTCTGCTCAGGTTCATTTCTCTCCAGCGACTCGTCAGGAATCAGAAACACTCGGCGGTTTGAACCCCGGAAGTTGTAGTCGGCGCTCGGGCCAATCAGCTGTGAGCGGTGAAGAACAGGAAGTTCTGCGATGTCGAGTCGCGCAACTTCCGGTCACGGCATTTCTACGGCAAAATCCCTGTGGAAAAGTGTCGTATATCTTTGAGCAGCTTCATAAATCTGCCCCAACACCAAATCTTCATCCAACAAGGTCGACAAAGAACAGATTCTGTCCACGAAGAATTTATCCACAACGATCAAGGGAAGAAAGACGAAAACTTAAAGGAAACAACGACGAGCGTCAGTGAAACGACTGAGCAACACTAACGTTCTGGTCCTGAAGAAAACAGAAATAACTCAGTTCACTCAGACTGATTCTACGATTAAAATGTAAAAATCGATTTTGTGACGTCGGTATTAGCACAGACTGAGGGATTTGTGCAGTTTAAACGGTCGACATTTAATCTGTGAACATCTGTGGCATTTAAACCGCACAAATCGCTCAGTCTGGGCAAATATATCGACATGAACCTGTCACAGCAGCACAGGAACTGCTGGAGCTGTTGGAGAAGTTCTTCAGTGTCAGCGCCCAAACTCCAACAAGAAGAAAATGAGTACGGAGGTCCCTCGTTTATCGCTCGGGTTATGTTCTAAAAATAACCTACAATCGGTGAAATCTGCAAATTAGTCAGCTTTATTTTTACAGTTAATATATGTGTTTTAAGGCTGTACCTATAGTCATGGGGAGTTGTTGTTGGCGCTGTTTTTTATTCTTCTAAACGGTCCCGTGTTACGTACGCCGTGTTCATCTGTGTTTTAATGTTGTTTCCTCGTTACAAACATACGGAAACTCACGACAAATACAAACGCCACAACGCACCAAAAAAAGCCACATCAGAAGTGACCGTGGGACTCTATTTTCCGACGGACCGAGCGAGGAGGATCGAGCGGGAAGTGAATGGGAAAAGTTGAAGAAGAAGAATGTGAAAAGTGAAGGAACGGAGAAGTGATCCTCCTCACATGGTCCGTCGGAGAATAGAGTCCTGCAACCACTTCCATTGTGGCTTTTTTGTTGTGTCGTGTGGCTTTTTTGGTGTGTTGACATTTTTTGGTGCGTTTTGTGGCTTTTTTGGTGTGTTATGGCATTTTTTTGGTGTGTTGTGGCTTTTTTTTTGGTGTGTTGTGGCTTTTTTTTGGTGTGTTGTGGCTTTTTTTGGTGTGTTGTGGCTTTTTTTTGGTGTGTTATGGCATTTTTTGGCGTGTTGTGGCTTTTTTTTTGGTGTGTTGTGGCTTTTTTTGGTGTGTTATGGCATTTTTTGGTGTGTTATGGCATTTTTTGGTGTGTTGTGGCTTTTCTGGTGTGTTGTGGCTTTTTTTGGTGTGTTATGGCATTTTTTGGGTTGTTGTGGCTTTTTTTTTGGTGTGTTGTGGCTTTTTTTGGTGTGTTATGGCATTTTTTGGTGTGTTATGGCATTTTTTGGTGTGTTGTGGCTTTTTTTGGTGTGTTGTGGCTTTTTTTGGTGTGTTGTGGCTTTTTTTTGCTGTGTTATGGCATTTTTTGGTGTGTTGTGGCTTTTTTTTGGTGTGTTGTGGCTTTTTTTGGTGTGTTATGGCATTTTTTGGTGTGTTGTGGCTTTTTTTTGGTGTGTTGTGGCTTTTTTTTGGTGTGTTATGGCATTTTTTTGGTGTGTTGTGGCTTTTTTTTTGGTGTGTTGTGGCTTTTTTTGGTGTGTTGTGGCTTTTTTTTGCTGTGTTATGGCATTTTTTGGTGTGTTGTGGCTTTTTTTTGGTGTGTTGTGGCTTTTTTTGGTGTGTTATGGCATTTTTTGGTGTGTTGTGGCTTTTTTTTGGTGTGTTGTGGCTTTATTGTTGTGTTTTGTGGCTTTTTGGTGTGTTGTGGCTTTTTTGGTGTGTTGTGGCTTTTTTTGGTGTGTTGTGGCTTTTTTTTGGTGTGTTGTGGCTTTTTTTGGTGTGTTGTGGCTTTTTTTGGTGTGTTGTGTCTTTTTTTTGGTGTGTTGTGGCTTTATTGTTGTGTGTTGTGGCTTTATTGTTGTGTTTTGTGGCTTTATTGTTGTGTGTTGTGGCTTTTTGGTGTGTTTTGTGGCTTTTTGGTGTGTTGTGGCTTTTTTTGGTGTATTGACTTTTTTGTGTATTGTGACATTTTTTGGTGTATTGTGGCATTTTTGGTGTGTTGTGAGATTTTTTGGTGTGTTGTGGCTTTTTTGTGTGTTGTGGCTTTTTTGGTGTATTGACTTTTTTGTGTATTGTGACATTTTTTGGTGTGTTGTGGCTTTTTGGTGTGTTTTGTGGCTTTTTGGTGTGTTGTGGCTTTTTTTGGTGTATTGACTTTTTTGTGTATTGTGACATTTTTTGGTGTATTGTGACATTTTTTGGTGTATTGTGACATTTTTTGGTGTATTGTGACATTTTTTGGTGTGTTGTGGCTTTTTTTGGTGTGTTTTGTGGCTTTTTTTTGGTGGGTTGTGGCATTTTTTTGTTGTGTTTTGTGGCTTTTCTGGTGTGTCGTGGCGTTTGCATTTGTTGTGAGTTTCCGTATGTTTGTAACGAGGAAACAACATGAAAACACAGATGAAAACGGCGTATTTGAAGCCTCTGTCCTCATGTCAGACGTGAGTATCGCTCCAGGATCTCGGATTTCTCCGTCTGAGCCTCTTTAACTCTGTTCACTTTTCACAGTTTTAGAGCAAAATGTTGAAAATGTTTAAAAAGTTAAAAATAGCCCGAGTCCCACATCTGTCAGAGCCGTTTGAGCTCAGATAAAGTCTGACGTGATCTGAATGTGAAACAGGAAACTCTGCTGCACATTCACTCTGTCTGCAGATTTAACACTGTGACATGACGCTAACTGTAAGAACTGCTCTGTCTGAGGCTTGTTAGAGTTTAATCTGTGCTTTATTAACACTATAACATGACGCTAACTGTAAGCACTGCTCTGTCTGAGGTTTGTTAGTTTAATCTGAGTTTAATAACACTATAACATGACGCTAACTGTAAGCACTGCTCTGTCTGAGGTTTGTTAGAGTTTAATCTGAGCTTTATTAACACTATAACATGACGCTAACTGTAAGCACTGCTCTGTCTGAGGTTTGTTAGAGTTTAATCTGAGCTTTATTAACACTATAACATGACGCTAACTGTAAGAACTGCTCTGTCTGAGGTTTGTTAGAGTTTAATCTGAGCTTTATTAACACTATAACATGACGCTAACTGTAAGAACTGCTCTGTCTGAGGTTTGTTAGTTTAATCTGTGCTTTATTAACACTATAACATGACGCTAACTGTAAGAACTGCTCTGTCTGAGGTTTGTTAGTTTAATCTGAGCTTTATTAACACTATAACATGACGCTAACTGTAAGAACTGCTCTGTCTGAGGTTTGTTAGAGTTTAATCTGATCTTTATTAACACTATAACATGACGCTAACTGTAAGAACTGCTCTGTCTGAGGTTTGTTAGTTTAATCTGAGCTTTATTAACACTATAACATGACGCTAACTGTAAGAACTGCTCTGTCTGAGGTTTGTTAGAGTTAAATTTTTCTTGAGTCTTCAGACAATCTTGAAACTATTCTGTCCGTTTGCTAAAGTGTGCATCGTGTCGCCATGGTAACTACAGAAACATTCCACCGTAGAAGCGCACGTAGAGCTCCCCCGTCGCGCAAAGTATTATGGGAACGCTCGTCTGAGGCGCAGAGATCGTCCTCGTGTCGGACAAAAGGACAGAACAGAATGTGACGGGACAGAGTCTCTGATCAACAGCAGGCTGCAGCTGTCACATTCCCCACATTCCCCTCCTCCTCCTACATCCCTCCATCCCAGAGAGAGACGGAGGAGAGAGAGAGAAGGGAAAGAATAAAAGAGAGTGGGAAAGGAAAGAGAGGGGAGGAGAGAAAAAGGGAGCAGAGGAGGGAGTGTGAGAGGAGAGACAGAAAGAGAGGGAGAGAGAGAGGCAGGACTACATTCCCCTCCTCCTCCTACATCTCTTCATCCCAGAGAGAGACGGAGGAGAGAGAAAGAGGAGGGGGAAAGAGGGAGAGTGTGAGAGAAGAAATGGGGAGAGAATAAAAGAGGGGAGGAGGAGAGAATGAGGGAGCAAGGGAGAGTGTGAGAGGAAAGACAGAAAGAGTGAGGGAGAGAGAAAGAGGGAAGGCGTAAGAGAGAAGAGGAGAAAGAAATAAGAGAGGGGAGGGAGAAAGAGAAGGGGAAAGAAGGAGAGAAAGAGAGATTGGGAAAGAATAAGAGTGGAAAAGGTGAGAGAGGGGACGGGAGAGAAAGAGGGAGCAAGGGAGAGAGTGCAAGAGAGGAGACAGAAAGAGTGAGGGAGAAAGAGGGAGAGAGAAAGACTGAAAGAGAAAAAGACAGACAGAGAGTGAGATAGAAAAAGAGGTAGAGAGAAAGAGTGAGAGCGAGGGGGAGAAAGAAAGAAGAGATGGGAAGAAGAGAAAGTGAGACAAAGATTGTGAATGGAAGAGTGGGAAAGGAAAGAGAGGGAGGGGAGAGAACGAGGGAGCAAGGGAGAGAGAGAGAAAGAAGGAGGATGTAAGAGAGAGGGGGAGATAGAAGGAAAAGAGGGGAGGAAGAGAGAGAAGGGGAAAGCGGGAAAGTAAGAGAAAGAGAGAGATTGGGAAAGAAAGAGGGGGAGAATAAAAGAGAATGGGAACGGAAAGAGAGGGGACGGGGAGAGAAAGAGGGAGCAAAGGGGAGAGAGACAGAAAGAGTGAGGGAGAGAGAAAGAATGGGAGTGGGAGAGAATAAAAAGAGAGTGGGAAAAGAAAGAGAGGGGAAGGGAAGAGAAAGCGTGAGGAGAGAGAGAAAGAAGGAGGGAGAGAAAGAAAGAAGAGCGTGGAGGAAGAGAGAGAAGTGGAAAGAGGGAGAAAGAAAGTAAGATTGGGAATGAAAGAGGGAGAGAATAAAAGAATGGGAAAGATAAGAAAGGGGAGAGAGAGTGTGAGAGGAGAAAGAGAAAGGGAGTGGGGGAGAGAGTGAGGGAGAAAGAGGGAGAGGGGAGGAAGAGAGAAGGAGAAAGAGGGAGAGGGGAGGAAGAGAGAAGGAGAAAGGGAGAAAGAATGTAAGCGAAAGAGAGATTGGAAAAGGAAAGAGGGGGAAAGGGAGAGAAAGAGAGAGAGAGCAAGGGAGAAAGAGGGAGAGGGGAAAAAGAGAGAAGGAGAAAGAGGGAGAGAGAAAGTAAGTGAAAGAGAGATTGGGAAAGGAAAGAGGGGAAGGGAGAGAAAGAGGAAACAAAAGAGAAAGTGTGAGAGGAGAGAGAGAAAGAGGGAGGGAGAGAGATTGGAGAGAGAAAGGGAGGGTTTAAGCAAAAGGGGGAGAAAGAAAGAAGAGAGGGGAGGGAGAATGAGAGTGTGGGTGAAAGGAGAACAGAGAGAGGATGAGAAGAGGAGAGAGAGAGTGAAAAAAGGAGAGGGAGAGGCTGTGAGAGAGAGAGAAATGAAAGACAGAAAGTGCCAACACCTCCGTCCATAAACAAAACAAAATGAGCGCATTCATCAAGAGTAATGAAAAGGAAAGGAGAGGGAGAGACAGAGACAGACAGCGAGAGAGAGAGAGATGGAGAGATGAGGGGGAGAGGGATATTTGTCCATACTTATAATAGTTTATTGGAACTGCAAAATGAATCGGCAACAAATCCCAAATGCTGCAATTATTTGGGTGTAAAATCTCCTCTGTGGGCATGTTTACATGATGGTTTTTAATTTCAGATTAATTGTTCTGAGTTAAATAGTTTGCAATTAAAATCTTTTCCTTGGAGTTAACGTGGAAATAATAATTCTGAATTGAGGAACACGTTAAATCACCTCAGCATCTGGGGGTGGGGAAGGTTCTGATCGGACAGCGACACAAACGTATTTCCGTCTTTGGGAAGAAAACCCACACTTCAGCTGCTCCCGGCTTTTCTGTCATCTCGGTTTGTCGTTTCGCCGCCGACACAAACACGATCCAAACTTTTTCCGCAGTGGTTCTGATGATAATGAAGCAGCAGCTGGAGAATTCTCTCCTCACGCTTTACGTCTGTGAGCTGAGGAGGAGAAGGGAAGAGTGTGGGAGAAGGAGGAAGAAGACAAACTGAGTCTGAGTCTGCGACACTTCAAATCCAAAGAGACGTGGAGAAAAAAAGACCGACGAGACGACTGGAGGAGCCGGATCGTCCGGATCGGGGCAGAAGGACGACCCAACGAGCACCAACCACCGGGATTATTTTGAAGAAATGTAGTTAAATTATCTTAGGTTCAGGAGCAGGATCACACCTCAGCCGCCCTTCTCCTCCCCAGCGAATCACAGCTCACTTCAACCACGCCTCAATTTCCCAGAAGCCTATTTGTAGCAGCCGATCCCGGAAAAACCCATTTTGTCCCGAATAACTCGACCCCGCCTTCCCCACCCATATCCATTCTCTTCCAGACATACGACGCCTACGAGGGGGGTCCTGTTCCCGCTGGGCCGTGTGAAGATTGAGACTGAACCCCCACCCTGAGTCTCAACCCAGCCGACCCGTCTCGTCTCCTGATAATAAACTCTTTTCTATTCGCACGTGTGTTGTTGGCGTGGAGTGTGAATAAACGTTTACGCGATCAAGGAATAAATTAATTCGGCTTTAAAATGGGAATAAGAATATAGAACATCTTTATTTGTCACTGTAACAACGAAATGCAAAGGGAATAAAACAGTAAAATAGTAAAAAGATACAAATATACAGACACTACGTACAGTACATAGAAACCTCACACACCCACACATGTCCCTGCCACACACTTCCACATTCATAAATATTTAAAAAAATGCTTTAGAGGCCTCATTTAGTGAAACAATGGCTGTTGGGTAAAAATTGTTTTGTCGTTTGTCCTGGTTTTTATGGACCTATAACTCCTGTCTGATGTCAGCAGTTCAAACAGTTTGCGACCGGGGCGTGATGGGTCTCTCAGGATGGAATTAGTTTTACTGAGGCAGCGGGAACTGTGCAGCTCATCCAGGGGGACGAGGGCGGCCGATAATTTCCTGCGCTGCCTTTATGACCCCCTGGAGCATTTTCCTCTGTGCCACAGAGCAGCCAGGGAGCCACACGGAGGCAGCGTGTCAGTGCACTCTGAAACTGAGCAGTGAACGTCACACGCAGCCTGTGATGTCTCTGCTGGGCCTTCTTCACTACCTGCCCTGATATTAGCCCTTTTAGCCCCGTTATTTCCATGCATCGAAATCCCGCCTGGATTTTTTTTGTGTTCCTTTGACTTAGAAAATCTCCCAGGAGTGAAGTGCTTTTGCCCCGTTTTACCAGGATGAGTTCAGCTTTCAATATCTGGCAGTTGTTCATTACTATCTGTGTATTAATGCGTAATAACAGTTGAAAGAGAAGAAAAACACACACAAAAAAAATGAAAAAGCACTGAAAAACCACTTGTAAACTACCGTCGCTCTCTCCAAATCTCCGCCGCTCTTCACTCGACACTACAGGCTCGTGGTGGGTGCTGCAGAAATTTACCGCAATAACCCGATATGAATAGAAAGCGCAACTGTTGGAATTTATTTCGATAGTGCGTGTAGTTCTGGAGATACGGTGATGAGAAGTCGCGCATGGAAACTTACAACAGCCACGAGTCTAACAAACAAAACGCTCTGCCTGGTTCACTCATTAGTGTCTGGAAACGTTAGGAAACAACTTTATAAGCACCTTACACTTCCCTCTGCTGATTTCCCACTGCACAGGCCAAAGACTCGATCGCCGATGTAGTTTCTAATCTCATTTATTTACGAGTGAATTATATTTTTGAAAAACTTAAAAAAAAAAAAAACATTACTGAACCATTTTCTTTCAACAACTTTCAGTTTCTCTTCTTCACCGTCAGTAGTCGATCTTCACTTGTTGCTTCTGGAATCGACGATCGAGTCTTTTGGGCTTTGGCCTGTGCAGTGGGAAATCAACAGAGGGAAGTGTGAGGTGCTTATAAAGTTGTTTTCTAACGTTTCCAGACACTAATGAGTGAACCAGGCAGAGCGTTTGGTTTGTTAGACTCGTGGCTGTTGTCAGATGGGTTAAAGTGGAGTTAAGCTTCTTCTGTGTGGAGCGTTTTACGTGGAAGTTCAGAACTTGCCCCCATCACTACACTAGTTTGTTGCCTTGACAGACTCACTGCCACAGTGAGATCTCTGCCGAGGAAACACTGATCTGTGCCGTTTTTTTGCTTCTGACAGAATTCCACCTCCTCTAGCAACGGACTTTAGCTTCAAACCTGCCAGAGTTCAACTTTAACTCCCAGGAAGCAGAAGTCAGACCCCCTCTTGGATTTCTGTCTTTTTCCTCCTAAAATCCACAATAAGCTCTTTGGTCTTTGCTGTGTTGAGGAGAAAGTTGTTGGTTCTGCACCACCTCCTCTCACTTTTTAAAAGCAGAATTTAATTTTATTCAGAATTAAATGATTTTTTATCCGTAATTAAAGCTGTGGCATGTGCGTCAGATGCCCTCCCCGCGTCTCCATGGAGTCTTATTCTTTGTACAAGATTCCAGATGGTTAAAAATGTACAAAACTGAATGAATTGAAGCTGAATAATTGTCCTTTCCAGCTCCTCTGTATTCACTGCACTCTCTGTTCTGTCGAGTCCTTTGAGATGTGAAGGTCCCTGAACGCGTCACGGCTCTAAACCTGAAGTACCTCGAACGCACCGCCCACAGTTTATCCTTCAAATACTGTGGTGGAAAACAGGAGAAATCTGCTGCTTTAGTCACAAAATCACAGAGTTTTTACCATTAGAATCGGTTAAAAAAGGCTGTTATGCAAAATCTATAATATTTCTACAGGTAAAAGGCAGCTGTCAGTTTTCGATCATGTTCTAATGATTCCCTCATCGAAAACACGTCCAGAGAGGTTTGGGAAGTCATCAGTGCATGTTTGAGTCATCTATAGATCTCTCGAACCCTCTTTACGGTTCAGAATACGACAAACCTGATGTGATTTACAGTTGTTTTTATTAGAAGGATGGAAAATTAAGAATTAAGAAAGTTTAATCATGATTTGAGTAAATTTCACTTGACAAGTAAAATGATCTCCAAGTGGAACAAGACTTTTTGTACTTAAAATATGAAAATACATCTTTTACTACACGAAAGTACAGAAGCCAGTGGGGCTCACAACAAATGCAAACGCAGCAACACAACAAAGAAGCCACAGTGAAAGTGGCCGCGGGACTCGACTTTTCCAATGGATCAAGCGAGGAGGATCAAGCGGCAAATTATTTACGACGGTCAGACAGTGACATCGATCCTGCCACAAAACAATAAATTACTTTTACTAACGTTTCCAACTTCGCTCACTTCTCCGTTCCTTTACTTTTCACATTCTTCTTCTTCAGCTTTTCCCATTCGCTTTCCGCTTGATCCTCCTCGCTCGGTCCATCGGAAAATCGCTTGCATTTGTGTTGCGTCGTTTGTGTTGCAATATTTGTGTTGCAATATTTGTGTTGTTACGTTTGTGTTGCGCAGTTTGTGTTTGTGTTGTGCCACTTGCATTTGTGTTGCGGCTTTTTGTTGTGTTGTGGCGTTTGTGTTTCAGCGTTTGCGTTTGTGTCGCGCCGTTTGCGTTTGTGTCATGACATTTGGCGCTTATGGCGCGCTTTGCGTTGTGTCGGGGTTTGGCGCTTGTGTTGCAGCGCTTGGCGCTTGTGTCATGACATTTGGCGCTTATGCTATGGCGTTTATGCTTGTGTCATGACATTTGGCGCTTATGCTGGCGGCGCTTTGCGTTGTGTCATGACATTTGGCGCTTATGCTGGCGTCGTTTGCGTTTGTGTCGGGGGTTTGTGTTGCAGCGTTTGCGTTTGTGTCGGGGGGTTTGCGTTTGTGTCGCGCCGTTTGCGTTTGTGTCATGACATTTGTGTTTGCGTTGCGGCGTTTGCGTTGCGGCGTTTGCGTTGCGGCGTTTGTGTTGCGGCGTTTGCGTCGGGGGGTTTGCGTTTGTGTTGCAGCGTTTGCATTTGTTATGAACCCTCCCGGCTTCCGTACTAAAGATAAGAAAAAACAACAACAAAATCAAATGTTGGTTGAATTAAGAAAAACACACTTATTCCATTGGTCGATAATTTTACTTGTCAAGTTGAATTCACTCAAATAAAGCAAAATGTTCTTAATTTATTTTAATTTTAGCTAGATTGATATATAGGTGGGTAGATTTAAATAAATAAATACTATAATGATAATAGAATGACAGCACTCTGAAGGGGGAGTGACAGGGTATTTTCACATATTGTCCCCTTTAAGTGAACTGAACTCAATCCTCTGGATCAAAAAGTGAACAAACAGAAAATGAACTCAGTTGGTTTTGTTTTCACATTGTGAGTTTATTCTTAAGAGGATCGGGTTCTTTCTGCTCCACTTAAGCTTTGATGAGCCCCAGTCCTTTCTGTCCACACCTCGTCAGGTATTGCAAAGTCCTGATCTTTATTTTTTGTATTTGCGTTGCATCGCCACAACAATGACTGAAAGAATTTTAATAAAATCCCTTAAAAGCTCTTATTCAACGATAGATCCATGTAACGACCACAGCCATGTTTACAGCTGAGTGTTCCCGATGGCAGTCAGGTGACATTTCTACGGCGAACGAGGTTACAATCCATTGAAAAAGGTGAAGAGAACCCAGTGTGCTCTGTGTTCACACTGCGCAGATTAGGCGAACCGCTTTTTAGCGAATCTCCTAAGAAAGGTCTCAGTCCGGTCTGGGTATAGTTGAAGCGTTCACATAGGCACAAAAAATGCTGAGCCATTGGTCTGAGTTTGTTTTAATGGCTGAAAGGACCAAGTGTGAAAACTCCCTCAGTCTCAGAAACAAAAGTGAAACTTTTTAAATTATTGTGTGCAAAATCCCTCAGTGGACCAGGTCGAATCCAGGGCAAAAGGAGAAATCCAATTTGTCAACTGGGCAAAAGTTTATTTAGTCGAATACAAATACGAGAGGAGAGTTTAAGAGGTTATTTTTGTTAAAAAAGAAAACCTTTCTTTAAGCGGAAATGGAGGACTCAGGAACAATCTGTCTCCCATTTCTAACTCCATCCTCAAACCCAAATCCAAACAAACTAAGAAAACAAAAGGTGTATCCAGGTCAGGCCCAGAGGTGTGAACGCTCCATTCTGGCCCTGAATGATTCTGCTGATAACCTCCTGAGACCCGCCCGTTCATACGTGTCCTTTATTCTGGACACTGAGTGAACCAGTTTATCTTTTCAGTGTTTGAGACAGAATCTTAATGGGGGGAGGAGATAGTGATGGGCGGATGAAGCATTGAAGCCTTTTATCCAGTTGGTTCACTCCAGCACAAAGCTTCATGAAGCTTCATCCCATAGACTGTATAAAAGAAGTGGACTAAGTGAGTGTGACGTCACCCATAGCGTTTAGCATCGCTCAAATGAGGCTCGTGATGCTAACGGCTATAGGAGCGAATTTGGAGCCAGGCTCTATGTTATGAATTTTTTATTTTTTTTGCAAACAAAATAGCGAAAAAAAATTCAGGACCATGTAGAGCGGGTTCATACGAACATTGTAAGACCAAAATGACGAGGCCACAGCAACAGGTACAGAGAGATGAGCGATAAGATCTCAGTGTAAGTCAATGGGAAAAAGGGAGAGAAGGAGCCGGAAGAGCCTCCTGGAGCACTTCCTGTTTGGCACGCGGCGGCTAACGGGTTAGCTTAGCCCACTCATATATACGGACTATGTTTGCTCCTGTAAGACTTCTACTGGAGGCACAAATATCAGCTGGCTGAATTTGAAGTGTGGCATTCTGCAGAAAGCCTGTGAATAAAACTGTCAGTAAAATATGTATATTGTAGTGATGGCAGTTACTGTGTGTGTACATATATACACTGGCAGTATGGAAATGATTATTTGGAAATGATGAAAATGGAAAGGATCATTTACAGTGAGGTGAGGGGGGTTGGGGTTGGGGAGTGGACAATGATTGTGCTTTTGTAATGCTGAGGTTTGGCCAGTGATTATGGTTTAGGGAACACATCATTGTTTTGTTTTATGTAAAAACGAGTTTCTCCACAGTGGCAGGTTTTAGGCGATTTCTTTTTTTTGACAATATTTCTCCTGCTTTGGAAAACAACCGTGCACAGGGCACAGATGAGGCTGGAACCATTCTTTATCTCTATCTCTCTACCTCTACCTCTGTCTCTATCTCTACCTCTGTCTCTATCTCTACCTCTGTCTCTATCTCTATCTCTATCTCTACCTCTGTCTCTATCTCTATCTCTATCTCTACCTCTGTCTCTATCTCTATCTCTACCTCTCTCAAAATATCTCTAACTCTTTCCAAACTCTTTCCAAACTCTCACTGATCGCAGCTCTCCATCAAACACCCACATTCTGGATGGAGCCTGAGGAGGTTATATCGTTGTTAAAATTCGGGGCAAAATCCGAACCACTTCCAGGATCATGTGGTACAGCCGAGCAGTGAGGCTGTTCTCGCCTAAATGAAGCCGAGCAGAAAGGCTGTTCTCGCCTAAATGAAGCCGGGCAGCGAGGCTGTTCTCGCCTAAATGAAGCCGGGCAGCGAGGCTGTTCTCGCCTAAATGAAGCCGGGCAGCGAGGCTGTTCTCGCCTAAATGAAGCCGGGCAGCGAGGCTGTTCTCGCCTAAATGAAGCCGGGCAGCGAGGCTGTTCTCGCCTAAATGAAGCCGGGCAGCGAGGCTGTTCTCGCCTAAATGAAGCCTCGATTGGCGCATCGCTAAACGCCCCCTCCCCTACTCGGCACACACTCCGAAGACTTGATACAGAACGTCTAATCACTAGGACAAGGTGAATGGATGAAAATTATGCTAACTCTGGCACATTTACAGCTGGACTAACACATGTTGATTAATGCGCACTGTCCCATATTTAATAAATAAACATTAACATAAGGTTCCTCTGTCTAAACAGGGCTGGGGGAATATTGGGCACAATCACGTCCAGGATAAAAAATAAACTCCATGAGTTAGGTCATGGCTGCACTATGATTAAAACAATTAAGAAATTCAAACTTTTTGATCAGAAAAGTTGTTATTGTTCGGTTGTTAACTTCACCTGGATGTCCCGGTGTCCATTACAGAGGACGTGTTACAAATTATAAATAAAAGGAACTAAATCTAAATGCTAAGGTGTTCATTTACCTCCAAATAGAAAATCACAAAAAATATATATTGTAATACACTTTTTTTCTTCGGGTCCCAGGAGGATATGGCCCCACACTTCAATAGGCCGAGCTACAAAAAAAACTGTAAACAAGTCGGGTATTAGTTTCAGAGTAATTTCATAGTAGCCAGCTCCTCCTATCAGGCAGAAAAAGCTTAGATGAGCCGCAAAACCTATTCGACTAAACAAACTTTCATCCAGTTGACAATCTGAATGGGCCATTTTCTCATTTTCCCCACATTTTGTCAGACTTTCTACCGCGGAAGTCGACATCGCATGTTTCCAAACGTCTTCCAGGTTTGTGACGTAAGCGTAAATAGAGTCTATACGGTTACCACACAACTACAGCTCTGAACCTTTCCTGCTGTTTCCACCTCCTGTTGGAACTTCTTCTTCATAAATCCCTGCGCCCTCACCTGTCGTCCCTCTACATTCACCTCGACGCGTTTAACCTGTGTTTGAAGGGTCAGATCTTCCGCAGACGCCTGACCTGTCCTCCAGCTCCGCTCCACAGGCTTTTAGGAACGACGTCACCTGCTCCAGACCGACCTCCTGCACTGACGGAGCACTTAGCGTGAATCTGATTTAAAAACGCCGACAAGGATGAGGTCATGTGTCTGATTTCATATGAGCTCATCTGCACAGGCACACTCACACACACAGATTTACACACAACCACACAGACACACACACTGACTGGAGTTTTTTAGCGTTGTCCGTTGCCTGTGGAGTGTGGATACTGAGCGGAGTGAATGTTAATGGAGTTTTGTGTAAAAGTGAGTGTGAATTGTTTGGTTTTCTGTGTGATTGTGCGGTCGGTGAGTCTGGAAAATTGTATATAGGGTCTGATTATTGTTTAATGTAAATTTTACTGTTGTCCCTGATGTATTTCTGACCCCTGTGACCCGTGGGACTATGGATGGAAATGAGCCTTGCGGCTACAGTCCGGCGAGTTTACATTCATGCATTTTGTCATGTCTGTTCATTAACCTGCACTGTCCCAATCAAAAAAACGAACAAATAAAGACATAAATAACTATACAGACACAGAAACACAAGCACATGCGCACACACAAAAACAATACAGAAATACACACAAAAACCATACAGACACACACAATTTATGGTTCTGCATCAAAACATGGAAACGTGAAGAAGACAAAAACCTGACTGACGCTTCGTGTGCGACGTTGAGCCCAAATGTTTGTGATGGAGACGTTTTATCGAACGCCAAGAGTCGAGAGGGGACGAGGCTGAGGAGAAAGTTCCCGCTCAAGGGTGAAGTCAGACTTTCACGGAGGAGGCGGTAAAGCCCAATTTATGGTTCTGCATCAAAACGTGTTTGTGTCGACGACAGCGTCCGTCCACCGTGCACCTCCCAAACTTTCCAACGACGCCTCAAAACGACGCAGACGATAAGGGCTGTGATCGGTCCTCTCCACCGCTCTACATTTCCTCCGCTCCACTCATTATAGACTTTGAGTTTAATGCAGCTTTGGCACATTTGTTTACGTTTTACACAAACCAAACTTCAAACCGCACGGCTCATTTGCATACAGTATAAGCGCTGATAAAAACAGCTCTGTCACCCTGATGCTTCGGCTTCTGTGGGACTAAAGGACACGACTCAGTGGAATATTTGTGTGGATTTTTGAGGATGTTCTGCTGATGGTGAGTCTGTTCTGCGCGTGTGTCGCGTTGGAGATGGTTCATGTGAAACTTTTCAGAGATTATACGTCTGCAGTGGCATAGACCGGTTTAAATCGTCGCCCTCTAGTGTTGTGGCGGTGAATTACGGCGCATAGACCTCGACGCAGAGCTTTAAATGAAAAAACGACAGCGACGAGGCGACGCAGAACTATAATTCGGCCTTAAACATACAGACACACACACGCACGGGGGACAGGGACAGGGACTGTGTTTTATTTCCGTCTCACTGCTGCTTTCACTCGTGTTTGTTCGGACGTGAAGTTCTCCCGTGTCTCCGCTCAGACTGAAGTGCAGCTCCGAGTTTCTCCATCAGGAACGGCTCGAGCTCAGATCGATCGGACCCAATGATCGGAACGTTCAAACCCAAACCCAATCTGGAGGCGTCAGGAAGGCGGAACAGGCCGAAAAATCTGACTCTGATTAAATCCGGCAGAGAGAAAAGCACCAACAGCACCAACAGCACCAACAGCACACACAGAACACACACAGAACACACACAGAACACACACAGAACACACACAGAACACACACAGAACACACACACTTCCCTCTGTTCACTACCCAACAACCCAAGTATGTCTGAAGTACATCTCTCCTCTTCCTTTCTCTATTCTCCTCTCCCTCTCCTCTCTCCTCGTCTTTCTGTCTTTCTCTTCTGCTCTCTCTGTTCTCCTTTCTCTCTCCTCCTCTCTCTTCTCCCTTCTCATTTCTCTTTCCTCCTCTCTCCTCCTCTTTCTGTCCTTTCTCCTCCACTCTCTCTCTCTCCTCCTTTCTCTTTGTCCTCTTTCTGTCCTTTCTCCCCTGGTCTTTCTTCTCCCCTCTCTTGTCCTCCTTTCTCTCTCCTCTCTCTCTCTCTCTCCTCCTTTCGCTACTCTCCTCCCACCTCCTTTCTCTCCTCTTCTCCTTTCTCTTTCCTCCTCTCCTGTACTTGTCTCACTCCTCTCCTCTCTGTCTTTTCTCTCCTGCTCTCTCTTCTTCCATCTCTCCTTCTCCTTACTCTATCCTCCTCTCTCTCCTCTCCCTCTTTCCTCCTCTTGCTGTACTTTCTGCTCTCTCTCTCTCTTCTCCTTTCTCTCTCCTCCTCCTCTCTCCTCCTTTCTCTCTTCTCCCTTCGCTCTTTCTCCTTTCTCTTTACTCCTCTCTCTCGTCCTCCATTCTCTATCCTCCTCTCGCCTCCTCGCTCTCCTTCTTTCTCGTTCCTCCTCTCTTGTGCTCGTCTCTCTCCTCCTCTGTCCTTTCTCTCCTCCTCTCTCTTCCTCTTCCCTCTCGTTCTCCTGTTTGGTTTGGTTCGTTTGGCGCTGACTTCTCTTCTCTTCTCCCTTCTCTCCTTCTCTTTTTTCTCCTTCTCCTTTCTCTTTCCTCCTCTATTGTGCTCGTCTCGTTCCTCCTCCTCCTTCTCTTTCTTCCTCCCTGTTCTTTCTCTCCTGTTTCTCCTCCTCTTCTCTCTCTCCTCTCGTTCTCTGGTTTGGTTCGCTTGGCGCTGACTTCTCCTCTCTTATCCCTTCTCTTTTCTCTCCTCTTTTCTCTTTCCTCCTCTCTTGTGCTTGTCTCATCTCGTTCCTCCTCCTCTCTCTCCTCCTCTCTCCTCTCGTTCTCTGGTTTGGTTCGTTTGGCGCTGACTTCTCCTCTCTTATCCCTTCTCTTTTCTCTCCTCTTTTCTCTTTCCTCCTCTCTTGTGCTTGTCTTGTCTCGTTCCTCCTCCTCCTCCTCTCTCTCTCCTCCTCTTCCCTCTCTCCTCTCGTTCTCTGGTTTGGTTCGTTTGGCGCTGACTTCTCCTCTCTTATCCCTTCTCTTTTCTCTTCTCTTTCCTCCTCTCTTGTGCTCGTGTCGTTCCTCCTCCTTTCTCTCTTCCTCTCCTCCTCTTCCCTCTCTCCTCTCGTTCTCTGGTTTGGTTCGTTTGGCGTTGACTTCTCCTCTCTTAGGCTATCCCTTCTCTTTTCTCTTCTCTTTCCTCCTCTCTTGTGCTCGTCTCGTTCCTCCTCCTCTTTCTCTCTTTCTCTCCTCCTCTTCCCTCTCTCTTCTCGTTCTCTGGTTTGGTTCGTTTGGCGCTGACTTCTCCTCTCTTATCCCTTCTCTTTTCTCTCCTCTTTTCTCTTTCCTCCTCTCTTGTGCTTGTCTTGTCTCGTTCCTCCTCCTCCTCTCTCTCTCCTCCTCTTCCCTCTCTCTTCTCGTTCTCTGGTTTGGTTCGTTTGGCGCTGACTTCTCCTCTCTTATCCCTTCTCTTTTCTCTCCTCTTTTCTCTTTCCTCCTCTCTTGTGCTCGTCTTGTCTCGTTCCTCCTCCTCCTCTCTCTCTCCTCCTCTTCCCTCTCTCCTCTCGTTCTCTGGTTTGGTTCGTTTGGCGCTGACTTCTCCTCTCTTATCCCTTCTCTTTTCTCTCCTCTTTTCTCCTCTCTTGTGCTCGTCTCGTTCCTCCTCCTCTCTCTCTCCTCCTCTTCCCTCTCTCCTCTCGTTCTCTGGTTTGGTTCGCTTGGCGCTGACTTCTCCTCTCTTATCCCTTCTCTTTTCTCTTCTCTTTCCTCCTCTCTTGTGCTCGTCTTGTTCCTCCTCCTCTTTCTCTCTTTCTCTCCTCCTCTTCCCTCTCTCCTCTCGTTCTCTGGTTTGGTTCGTTTGGCGCTGACTTCTCCTCTCTTATCCCTTCACTTTTCTCTTCTCTTTCCTCCTCTCTTGTGCTCGTCTCGTTCCTCCTCCTCTTTCTCTCTTCCTCTCCTCCTCTTCCCTCTCTCCTCTCGTTCTCTGGTTTGGTTCATTTGGCGCTGACTTCTCCTCTCTTATCCCTTCTCTTTTCTCTTCTCTTTCCTCCTCTCTTGTGCTCGTCTTGTTCCTCCTCCTCTCTCTCTCCTCCTCTTCCCTCTCTCCTCTCGTTCTCTGGTTTGGTTCATTTGGCGCTGACTTCTCCTCTCTTATCCCTTCTCTTTTCTCTCCTCTTTTCTCTTTCCTCCTCTCTTGTGCTTGTCTTGTCTCGTTCCTCCTCCTCCTCTCTCTCTCCTCCTCTTCCCTCTCTCCTCTCGTTCTCTGGTTTGGTTCGTTTGGCGCTGACTTCTCCTCTCTTATCCCTTCACTTTTCTCTTCTCTTTCCTCCTCTCTTGTGCTCGTCTCGTTCCTCCTCCTCTTTCTCTCTTCCTCTCCTCCTCTTCCCTCTCTCCTCTCGTTCTCTGGTTTGGTTCATTTGGCGCTGACTTCTCCTCTCTTATCCCTTCTCTTTTCTCTTCTCTTTCCTCCTCTCTTGTGCTCGTCTTGTTCCTCCTCCTCTCTCTCTCCTCCTCTTCCCTCTCTCCTCTCGTTCTCTGGTTTGGTTCGTTTGGCGCTGACTTCTCCTCTCTTATCCCTTCTCTTTTCTCTCCTCTTTTCTCTTTCCTCCTCTCTTGTGCTTGTCTCGTCTCGTTCCTCCTCCTCCTCCTCTCTCTCTCCTCCTCTTCCCTCTCTCCTCTCGTTCTCTGGTTTGGTTCGTTTGGCGCTGACTTCTCCTCTCTTATCCCTTCTCTTTTCTCTCCTCTTTTCTCTTTCCTCCTCTCTTGTGCTCGTCTTGTTCCTCCTCCTCTCTCTCTCCTCCTCTTCCCTCTCTCCTCTCGTTCTCTGGTTTGGTTCGTTTGGCGCTGACTTCTCCCAGACAGATTGTGCGTCTCAGTCTCTGCAGCTGCTTCTTAATGAACAACAGTGTCATTGTTTTTCATTAGGGAAATGACCAACTGGAAGAACCGAATAATCACCAAAAATGTGAATATTTAGTGTGAGCATCGCTCTTCCTGCTTTGTTTCATGTCCTTTTGCAAAGTCTCTTTTGTTACTGAGTCCGAAAAGTTTCAGCTGTTCCCAGAGGCTTTGGTCATTTTTGGAAAACAGAAAACTTTAAAATTTATGGAGAGCAACAATAGTTCTATTATTAAAGATTAAAGATACAGATTTCCATCCACACGCACCGAGGAAGAAGAAAAAAACCTCAACTTCTTGGGTTCCTTTCTAAGACAATGTAGCCAAGTGTATTTGTACCTTGTTGACATGTTTCTGCTGTGAGCCGTCTTCAGAACTGTCACCGGTGTTGGTGGTGACGCGTCATATATCAGCTGTTTTTACTTCCTGTAGGCGTGGTCAGCCTGATGGGACCTGCAGGTCGCCCAGACTGACCACGCCTCCTGTCGCCCGATGGTGTCTGGAGGAGGGTGTCCCAGGTGTGTGAAAGGAGGAATGCGCCGTCGTCACGGTTGATGTTGTCAGTGCCTCGTTTCCTGATCTCAATGGCCTCCCATCAGGCTGACCACGCCTACAGGAAGTAACAACAGCTGAT
>CM068348.1:4187500-4397500 GCA_034769755.1 Odontamblyopus lacepedii
TTTATTTTTTACAATTATTATACAATACAATACTGTACTATAGAATGAAACCAAAGATCAAATCCTGTTTTCAGGCTCAAGCATTTAAAAATATAAACGTTTTCTTACAAATAACTACGAGGTTGGACATTGTGACTCACGTGTATTTCAGTGCCTCTGACTGAGCCTCTTCCTCCTGACTCCTGTAGCGTCTTTTTCTCCTGAAGGCTGTGGTGCAGGTGTCTTCTCTTCTCCCGTCGTCCTTATGTTATTTTCCTCCTTCTTTATGGCACCCATGTTTTCTTTTCTGTGGGAGACGCTCCAAACGGCTCTTTGAGTGTTAAAGGTGCCGACCCCTGGTCTAAGTGAAAGACCAGTCAACTTTTATCACTTCTAGACGACAGTCCCTCGGCCAATCAGCACTGTTAAAAATCCGCGAAACAGCGAAGCCGCGAAAGATGAACCGCGTTATAGCGAGGGATCACTGTATCCCATTTTTTTGGGTTTCACTACTACGTGTTCGCCGGAGAGAAAATGAAACTGAGCGGACGGCGGAGGCCCTAGTGTGAACGGCACACGCGACAGCTGCATTTCCCCCATTTACCTGCGGCACTTGTGGCCAGTGAACAGTGGCATAACCCTGTCACATCACTGAATACATCTCAGAACATTTCATAAGCAGAATGTGAACTCAAAAGAGCCGAGAACCGGAGGGCGTAGCTCCGCGGCTCGGACCTCGGCTGCCCGGAGCCTGGAGCCTGGAGCCCTGCGGGTGCCGAGGCTCCGCCAAATATTGGTTGTGACATGTCCCCGCCGTCCCTATGTAAATCTACACCCTTGACATAGGCAAACTGCAGGACGTTTACGCGCGTGACCTGTTGTGTCAAGGCGAGGGCGACTCCACCGGCAGCTCCAGGACGCATGTGCGGCTCTGGCTTTGTGTTTGTCAGCGGGAAAGTCGATCAAACCGGACGGGGCATGTTTAGCCTCTTGTATCAGGTCCACAGTGAAACAGCAGAACAGACTTGGATTTACCGGATTTACAGGCTGATCATGGCAAACACCAGGATTCCAAAAGTTTAAAGCACTAATGAACTGTCTTTCTGGACCTGGGGCGATACACAACTGCCCCAGGAGCACATGTGCTGATGGTAAACGCACAAATACAACAACAGATTCATGCTCTCTGTGTGTTTTGATGGGGATACGCGTCGAGCGTCAAAACATAGGATGGATCCTATTTTCTAAAATCTACACACGTAACGCGGGCCTCATTCACTTTCAGTGCATTCTAAAAATTACACATCCAAAAGCTGCAGGTTTTACGCTTGCACAGGGCGAAATACACGTGCAGTGGAGCCAGGGCCCAAGTTTTGCGTCTCCGTGTGCAGCAGAATTCCCCAAAACACTCGTGTAAACGTGGAATAAGAGTGAGAACGAAAGCGCACTTTTGCGTTTTTAATTCAGACCGTTTCCGTGTAAATGTAGCTTCAGTCTGTAGGAAGAAACCTCAGGTCTGACCCAACACCAGCGCAAAAAAACTGTTTGTTTTTTGTATAAAGTTCATTCAAGTCGGTGTTAGTTTGTGCGAGTTCTGCACCGTAATAAACCCTCAAAACAAAAACCTACTTCTGCCCCCATTTTTTTCTGTGCTCATAAAATTTTGAACTTCGGGCCCTGTGTGCTCCTGAAAAAATGTGCTGCAGAGCCCTGCTGTCCACCTCCTCCTCGGCCTCTCATTCCTCTCTCCATCTTTCTTTCCTATTACATGTCTCTAAAAGACATCAGTTCAGACCCCACTCTCTCAGACTCCCCTCTTTCTCTTTTTACTTTCTCTTCGCTCTCCTTCCCTCATCTGTTCTCCCTCCTTCTGTCCGATACATCTCTCTAAAAGCAATAAACTTGTTCAGACCCCCCTCTCCCTCATCCTAACCTCCCTCTCTCCATCCCTCTTCCCTCCATCCCTCTTCCCTCTTCTCTCCATCCCTCTTCTCTCCATCCCTCTTCCCTCCATCCGTCCGATGACACGTCGCTAAAAGCCATAACTTGTCCTGTTCTTCTCAAACACTGGGAGTCGCTCTGAAAACCTCAAATATTCATCATCACCACATCAATAAAACACAGGGACGGATCTGCAGGGCGACGGGGCCATTTCTGTGTCGCGTTCTGTTCGTCACAAACCACGATATTGATCTAAAACCAGGTGATTTTCCAACTATTTGAGCAAAAGACTATCTCACAGTACAGGTATATACTGTATATATATTCTAGGCCTGTACTCGACTGAAGGAGACACTCTGCTTCTCTCAGAAATAGGCCTGTCACTGTAATTGCTGTATTTTTTGGGGTCAGTACTTTTTCATCGTACTTTTTCTTTGCAGTTCTGCGAGATGTTCGGTTACTTTTTGGCGATACGATGAGATCTGAGCTGCAGGAAGTTGAAATAATAAGTTTTATGAGTGATTACAGATGCAAACTAATTACTGAAGTGTTTATTCTGCTGTTTATTTATTGCAGCTTGTGATTTTTTAAACAGTATTGCAGATTTCGACGTTTTTCTGCTACTGGGTTTTTGTTAGCGAGGCTGGTGCCACCTCGTGCATCCGCTCAGCTTCATTTCTCTCCAGAGACTTGTCAGGAATCAGAATAAACTCCGCGGCCGATCAGCTGTGAGCGGTGAAGCCCTGAGGTCAAACTCCAGCGCCTCTGGGTCCTTTTGTGTCCAACAGGAAACAAAGCGTCCGGACGGATGGAGACGAAGTCAGACATTTTGTGTCGGCGACGATTCCCGACATCGAGGGTTTAAAGCCGGAACAAAGAGAATATTTGGGTGAATTTGACCAAGGGGAAAGACGTTATTGTCCTTCTTCTTACGGGATTTGCTGTTGTGCCGGGATTACCTGGACTCCACTGACTGCTCCAAAGACTAAACTGGAGCTTCGTGGGGATCGTGTGTTTTCTGTTGCCGCCGCACGGTTGTGGAATCAGTCGCCTTTAGAGATTAGACCAGTGGAGTCTATATCTGTTTTTAAATCACTCCTAAAAACACACCTTTTTTCACTGGCTTTCAACAAGTCAATTTTTTTAATTAATGGATTTATTTATTTAATAGGGACAGTGCATATTAATGAACATCTACAACACTGCAGTGTAAATATGCCAGACTGTAGCACAAATACTAATTTCCATCTGTCGTCCCTCAGCAGGCGACACCACAGATTTAACAGCAAAATAAAAACAAGTCACACTAAGGACAATTCTAAATTAAAACGGTCTGGTTTTCCTTTAGCCCAGGGGTCGGCAACCTTAAACACTCAAAGAGCCATTTGGAGCGTCTCCCACAGAAAAAAAAACACCCGCGAGAGAAAAACACAGCATGTTTTTTTTTCCCTGTCTGCTCTGTATAAAAGACAATAGTGTGTTGCATTTATGAATGAAAATACAACACAAATCATCCACTGAGTCGTGCCCTTTAGTCCCACAGAGCTGTTTTCAGCGCAGTTTATGCAAATGAGCCATGCGGTTTTATGTTTCGTTTCTCTAAAACGGAAACAAATGTGCACAAAGCTGCATTAAACACATTATTACTAAATGTCTATTTGAGTTCTGCTTGTACCAAATAAAAATCCAACAATAAATTATCCACCTGCAGCGAACCGACCTGTGTCCATCATCATTTTATCTCCTGCACTGGAGCGAAAGAATCTGCCCACGGAGCAGAAACGTTCTGTTCTTCAGAAACTTTTTTTTTTGTAGCAACCAACTAACCTCCTGCAAATTCTATTCTTGTTTGGGTTTAGACCTGGTTTAGTCCTGGTTTAGACCTGGTTTAGTCCTGGTTTTCGGTTTAGACCTGCTTTAGACCTGGTTTAGTCCTGGTTTAGTCCTGGTTTAGACTTGGTTTAGACTTGGTTTAGACCTGCTTTAGACTTGGTTTAGACTTGGTTTAGTCCTGGTTTAGACTTGGTTTAGACTTGGTTTAGACCTGGTTTTAGACCTGATTTAGACCTGGTTTTAGTCCTAGTTTAATGCTCGTTTAGTCCTGGTTCAGTCCTGGTTTAGACCTGGTTTAGTCCTGGTTTAGTCCTGGTTTAGACCTGGTTTAGACCTGGTTTAGTCCTGGTTTAGTCCTGGTTTAGACTTGGTTTAGTCCTGGTTTAGTCCTGGTTTAGTCCTGGTTTAGACTTGGTTTTGACCTGGTTTTAGACCTGATTTAGACCTGGTTTTAGTCCTAGTTCAATGCTCGTTTAGTCCTGGTTTTAGACCTGCTTTAGACCTGTCTTGTCCTGGTTTTGGTTCTGGTTTCGAGGCGCACAGGAGGAAGCGCGGCCCGTGCAGCGTACGCAATAAGAGGAGGTCCACTGGGAGTGCGCGGCGCACGGGAGGAGGTGCAGTGAGCTCTAAAGACGTTTTATTTGAATGTTACAAGACCATTATCTACAAATTTAGAATTACATTTAAAAACGAACAAACTAAAATAAAAATACAGTGTAATTAAATACTCGTTATTTATTTTACAAAGTCACAGGAGCCGCAGCAGGAGGAGGAAAGAGCCGCGGGTTGCTGACGCCTGCTTTAGCCGCCGTTTCAGGTGTGATCTGAAAGTGTCGGTGTTGGAGTTTCTCTTATTGATAACGGGAGAATGTTCCAGAACTCAGTGCCTCTGACTGAGAGCGCAGTTTGTCCGACAGCCGTGCGTCTGTGTGGACCTCACATTTTCCTCGGGTCGTGGACGTACGTGAGACAAACATGTCTTGTTGTCGAGTATCTTATTGTGTTCTGTTTTTTAGTAGTTGGATTGTGTTTATGGCGTAGACCAGGGGCGTCAAACTCATTTTGGTCCGGGGGCCGTATGCAGCCTACTTTGATCCCAAAAGGGCCGGATCAGAAAACTCAGTTCTCTCTTCAAGTTATTGTATTTTTCTCCGTGTCTCGTAGTGGTGTTTAAGATTATATTCCTCGAGCAACGCCACTTGTTCCAAACACACTGAGCACAGATTTCCCATTCACCTCTGTCAACAAATAAGAATTAGACTATTTTTCTTGGGAAATCCTGAACTCAGCATCTGCTTTTCTCATTTTTTGACATTTTGCTGATGAGGGTCACGGTCGACAGTCAAAACGATCGTCCTTTAAGAGCGTTTGGAAAGAGGAAAGTCTTCATTTGTGCTGCTCTGGTGGGAGTCGCAACGTACAGAAACGCCGGAGACGCTGCTATGCTAAACGGTGCAGAAAATTAACTGAAAAATCTGAAAATTTTAAGTATTTTAGTAGAAAAATCAGCCGAGGGCCAGATTAAGGGTCTTGGAGGGCCGAATCTGGCCCCCGGGCCGCATGTTTGACACGTGGCGTAGATTGTGTTGCACTGTCCTGGTCTTTTCTATGTTCGTTAGCAGCACTTTGGCTGTAAAGTTTTTAAAGTGCTTTATAAATAAAGTTGGTACGATAAGGTTCCGGCGCATTACAGACGTCACCACCGAACAGCAGCGACTGGATATGTTTTTGTGTCCGTGGAATAAATGAGCTTCTGTATTATTAGTTCATCGTCTGTATTTAATTTAGTGACACATCAAAGTTTGTTTTTGTGACAGACCGACTCAAAACTAATGCGCATCTTAGTGTATCTGACCCCAACTGTACTCACGAGACTCCACCTGCACGAGAGATCATGCAGATGCTACATATTCATGCAGAAAAACAAACTGATACTGCATTTGTATAGAGACAAACCTTTTTACGTGCAAACAGCGGTGGAACGTAACAAAATAAAACAGTAAAAATAAGTATCTGTAATTTACTTAAGTACATTTTACTGTGGATACTTTTTACTTTTAGAATTGAAAGCAGGGGTCTGTACTTTCCGCTCCACTACATTTTTAACTGGACTGAAAAACAGCCCATTTATAGTCTGAGCAAACAAAAATAGTATAAACTCATCGCGGTGAATAATGAAGTCGCTCTGAAGGCAAAAGGGAAGTGAGGAATAACTCTGGACCACTGCAAACTGTTTAAAAAGTTCTGTTTTTCAGGAGAAACTGCCTGAATACTTGAACAACACTTTCATTTATCATTTTGGAGTTAAATAAATCACATTTTTCTCTCTTTCTCGTTTGTTACACAGAGTTTGGGGACGTTTTGATCCATTTGAATCATTATAAATTCAACCTCAACTTTTAGAAAACGAAAAACAACTTTGTCTTTGAGCGAGAGATGATCCAAACTTTCTCACTTTTAGACTAATTTATTACTAGTTTATTTTGAAAGAGACACTTAAATGACACTAAAAATACAAACAGTTTATCAGAATACCGGGTTTCTAAAGCAAATTTTAGATTTTTTTACTATTGTTTTTGAGCTTTTTAACATGTCATTAACCAGGCTCTGATCAGATTGTGGTGCGTGTCCTGCTGAACTGAGCTTTATCAGTCAGACCAACATTCAAACAAATACTTGAGGTTTACTGGACAAAGCATCACAACAGAAAAACAAGCCAAAAAAAATCTACATTTAGTTCATTTCAGTTGGGAGAAAACTGAGCTTGACATTAACGCTTGTTTGCTGGTCCGGGGCAACTCAAAGTTTTGTCCACAAAGTGAAAATACAGCAACATAAGTCTGTCCTCCATCAATTATTTATTTTATTGCTCCTCTCGATCACCGCTCTACAGACGTTTCCAGTTCTCCGCTCAATATAAACACTGAGTAATAATGTGTTTAATGCAGCTTTGACATATTTGTTTAGGTTTTACACAAACTAAACTTAAAGCCTCAGGCTCATTTACAGATAGTGATAAAACAGCTGGTGCTGAAGCTTCAGATAAAGGACCAGACTGAGTGGATTATTCACTGGACAAAACAAAAGTCTCCAGCTGGATTTAACTGAGCAAACAGGTCTGAGGTGCTGCAGGTGGTGAAGTGCCGGTGGTGCAGGAGGAAGAGCCTGAGGCGCAGCAGATACTGGTACACAGGCCTTGAGCGCCCCCTCGTGGTCACATTTTTATGGCTCTCTTCTACCTTTCAAGTCTCTCAAAGCGCTTTACAACAAGGAACCACTCACCCATTCACACACACATTCACACACCAGTGTACGCAGACACTGTGGCTGAGGGGGGTGAAGTGTTTTGCCCAAGGACACAACGACAGCTTCATCTGTGGAGCTGGAATCACACCAGCTCCTGTGGGTCAGTGGATCTGACGCTCACCAGTGATGTTTATGTTGAGAGCGGGATTCGAACCTTCAGATCAGTGGACAAACGCTCGACCAACTGAGCCACTGCCGCCCGAGAAAATAACAAACACGTTAAATTATTTTTTTATTTGATATATAATTCACACCTTAGTATAAGTCGCAGGAAACACCCAAACCATGAAAAAAGTGCAACTTATAGTCCAAAAAATACGGTACCTGTAAATGCTTAATGTCGAGCCCTGGAAAAGCACAGACGTCTTTCCTCCACAAATGCACAAAGTTCTTCTCTCTGCAGGTTTGTCATAAACTAAATCGTCTGTATTTCCTCTAAAAAAGTTGTTTTTGTTTATTTGGTGCTTCCCTGTGTTTGGTCAGTTTCCACACTGATGATGCAAAACTCACAAAAATCAGCAGAATTTGTACTGCTTTTGCATTATATAATTTTTATTTTGACTTGTACATTTATATAATTCTGCTGTATATGACAACAGTCTCTCATTATTTTTATTTTTGCTGTTTATGTTGAATTTATTTATATTTTTCTCTTATATTCTACTGTGATGTGTGAGCTCCTGTGTCCAGATCATTTCCCTCGTGAATCAATAAAGTCTAAGATATTTTCATTCCAAACTACAACGTAATCAACAGGGAACGACAAGATCACGTGCAAGAGTCTGAAGACCACCCTTATTAGATGCTTTATTATTGTTTTTTTGTGCAATATCCAATGGAAAAGGACATATTGAAATGACAGAAATCAAAATACCCGATCAGATTTCCAGTGTCTCCACAAAACAAACATATTTATCCACAAACGTCTGGCGCTGAGTAACCGGAGCCAGTCTCAAATACAGAAATGTTATTATTAATGCACGTTCCAGGAAGAGTCTTTACCAAAACCAGGCCAAGTTCACGTGACATCAGAGTATTGAACAGCGCCTCTAGTATAAACAGGACTAGAACCGTCAGGTTTGTTGACTCCACCGTCTCCAAAATCCGCCATCTTCACTCAGTATAAATAAACAAAACAAAACGATTTTTTTTTTCACAAAATCTTCAGAAAATGGAGCCATTATTCCACCCCAAAGACGTGATTGTTTTCAGCTGAAAGGACTTTAATTTTGACGAGTTTGTGGAGCCGATACCGAACAAAAAAATGAGAAGATTCGACATTTGTAGATCTTAAATTTGGAGATTTCTTTCAAAACATAGAGTTAAACTGGATCAAACAAGAACCAAGGACTAAACCAGGACTAAATCAGGACTAAACCAGGACTGAACCAGGACTGAACCAGGACTAAACCAGGACTAAACCAGGACTGAACCAGGACTAAACCAGGACTACCTTATACTGTATGATATGGGTAAAATATGCCCCCTCCACTCCACTGATCACACAGTCTTTCAGAGCAGAGAAGACAGTTTCAACACATTGCAGACACTTTCGGTGCAGCGCAGGAGCAGCGGGGAGAAGGGTAGAAGGGTTTTACCATAGTCTGTATATATGAGTGGACTAAGCTAACCCGTTAGCCGCCGCGTGCCAAACAGGAAGTGCTCCAGGAGGCTCTCCCGGCTCCTTCTCTCCCTTTTTCCCATTGACTCACATTGGGAACTTATCACAGGATCCTGAATTTTTCATTTCTCTATTTTGTTCCTAAATCAAGATATGAGCATAAATAACGGACCAATCAGATGCCTTCATTCCCCGAGGTCCCTCCCCCTAGCGTTAGCAACAGGTTTGATTGACAGCTCGTTGTTGTTGGTACATAACAGAACACAGAACATAAAAAACTGACTTAAACTTACGAGTTTGTCAATAAAAGCTAAAAGTTTCCTTATTATTCTGAAGAATCAGTAAATCCAGGGGTCCTGCAGGTGCAGAGTATCTCCGCTCTGAGGAGGCGGCACATTTAACCTCCTCAATAATGATTGATTCTTGCGGTTGCTATGATACTGGGGGTCAGATTTCCAAATATGGACCTGGCTCCAAATTCGCTCCTGTAACCGTGGCAACAGGAGCCTCATTTGAGCGACACTGTGGAGACGTCACACTCACTTAGACACTCATATATATGGTCTTTGGGTTATACTCAGGTGTTTGGTCTTGGTGGTGCGGCCCCCTACTAGGGCTGTGCACTACCCTGAGTTTGACGATACGATACATACAGTGTGCGAAATACCCGTCAGTATTCGGGGGGGTCCCCACCTCTGAATTGTTGATTAATACAGATATACATTTTCAATATGCAGAAGCCTATGCAAAGTTGTGTATTACAATGTGAGCAAACGAGTGAATAAATGTTAGGTAGGCTATCGACACGCAGTCAGTGACTTGTCAAGGACCAGGGTCCTTGTGAAAAACAAAACACCACGGTGGACTCCACAGACAGCCTATAGCGAGCCACACCGCACCACAGCGGCTGCGCTCTCGCTTTCAAACACACACAAACACAGTCACCCCAACTTCAATGCTAGGCTAGACTGCTTCAACCAACCACAAGACATAACCATGCTGCATAAGTCGAAAAGGACACACACAGTCACGCACACACATCTTGTGCACAATCAGTTCTATCATCACAGTTCAGTCACTGCAAATACTGAAACAATAGCCTCTTACCTTAAGTTAGAATAGACCAAATAGGCCTCGGCTGGACTTCTTGCGGTTGCCGTCCTGGTTTCCAGGAAGAAGAGAGACAATGTCCTCTTTTAATCCAGCTTGTGACGAAAGGAATTGGATCATATTTGACCAGAGGAGGTCCATTGAGGTCCACAAACAGGAGTGTATATTTTCTTTCGAAGCTTCTTTGTGTCAGAGCTCATAATATCACAGTTAATCCATTCCTCTGCGAGGGGTAAACCGGGTCCCTTCTCTGCAATTAGTAATGTTTTAGCTTTTCTGCACACTAAACACCACAGTTACCCTGCCTTAAAGTCAAGCCAAGAATTGCGGTCTTTCCATTCATCCACCTGCTTCTTTGTCCAACCAGCAGGCAAGTCACTTGTGCTAGCACTAGCAGCACTTTCTGACATTAACTCGGCACCTGCTGCTTCAGCCACAGACTCGGCTTCATCTTGTTCTTGACGGGGTGGGAGATTAGGGTCTTCTGTTGTGACAGGGAGTGGGTCCACTGCACCAACATCTTCCTCTCTCAGTGCTAATTTTTTTGATGTGACGAACCCAAAGTGAGCCAGTGATGTACTCTGTAGCTTTTGCTTGCTAGCCATTTTGACAGTACTTTGTTTTCGCTATCAAATTGCTAGGCTAGTCTTTCTTATGCGTTTAAGCGCATGGCTAATTTGCATACGGGCACAAGATTGGCAAAAAATATTTTGTGAATATTGAATTCTGAATATTGGACATT
Source organism: Odontamblyopus lacepedii (assembly GCA_034769755.1). Lineage (NCBI taxonomy): Eukaryota > Metazoa > Chordata > Actinopteri > Gobiiformes > Gobiidae > Odontamblyopus > Odontamblyopus lacepedii. Next base: position 4,198,033 of record CM068348.1, read on the forward strand.
ATGAGTTTAGAAAACATTTTAGTGACCAATTAGTGATCATATTTGAACCCCCCCAAAATTTAGCTTTTAAGGCTTTTGGGGGGGTGTGATGGGTTAATGGGGGGGTCGGGCCCCCCCGTACCCCCCCGTATTTCGCACACTGGATACATATCATGAGATCCATGTCACGATTCGATATGTCCCGATATATTCCAATACTCAAACAATGGATGATATATCGCAATTTATCAATAATAACTTCTAATAATGGCGGCACGGTGGCTGAGTGGCAACACTCAGGCCTCACAGCAAGAAGGTTGCGGGTTCGATCCCCAGGTCGCCGGGGCCTTTCTGTGTGGAGTTTGCATGTTCTCCCCGTGTCTGGATGGGTTTCCTCCGGGTACTCCGGTTTCCCCCATCAACCTAAAACATGCCCGCACCCCTATGAACTAACATCAAGGACCATGACGTCCACCCTCCTGTGGGCTCCACCTGCAGAGGGGTTCATGGGGGGTCAGGTGCTATGAGGATTGGGCAGTAAGCTGCCCCCGTGACCCAGCCGGATTAAGCGGGAGAAGATGGATGGAACTTCTAATAATATTGTCAACTACACCACGAGAAACAAAGTGTATGAAATATAGGATTACCTTTTTAAAATCATGAGAACAGTGAATGCAACTAATGAATTTTAGTGAAAAATCTTATTTAAAAAATTGATTCAGATCCATTTTGAATCGATTTGAGAATTGCCGATAAATTCACGATAAATTTTACACGTCGTACAAACTGGAAGTTTTGTGTCTCCGTGTGCAGCAGAATTCCCCAAAACAGTTGTGTAAACAGAATAAGAGTGAGAATGAATGGTTTCAGACTGTTTCTGTGTAAACGTCGCCTAAAAGACATCGTTCATTCACTCCATCCACGAGGAGTCTAAACTTTTTCATAGCGGGACCCATGTCTGTGTCCAGTGGTGAAGTGCATCATTCAGTGGGGCGTTCGCTTTAGATCACAGACGTTCACAGGGACAGTCTGGAGTTCTAATAGTTTTTCCTCGGGTCTGTGGAGTGGCTCAGACTGTTTTTAGTGGCAGGACGACTGTGGACATTGACCTGCACTAGCCCAGCACCAGCACCTCTGCAAATACAAGGACTGGAGGAAGATTTAAACAAGTGTCTCCACTCGTCTCCAACACTCTGGCTCATGAGGAAATGTCCAAAATTCCGGACTGTCCCTTTAAATGTTGCCACAGTTAGGGTTAGTTTAGGTGAAATGATCTGAAAATCTCCCTCTAAATTCGGACAGACTGAAGTGAGCGGTGGGGGGGGATGACGCGTTGCAGATTTTTGCAGTGATTTTGCGAGGAATTTTGATCCCAGAATCCCATCGGAACATCGGCATAATCACCGTCCTGTTTCCATGGCGACGGCTCCAGCCCCAGAGACGAGCTTTAATGAAACTTTACCTCAGCGCGGCTCCTCGTGACCATCTTTTATTTCTTTATTTCTGCATCTTTTGGAGGCAGATCTGATCCTGGCACCGACGCTGCAGCTGAATTACATCTGCTGCTGCGAGCGGATTGGACTTTAGATTTACGTGACTGTTTTAGATATAAACCGAGTTCTGCTCTGAAAACTACCGAGGTTCTAGATTTTAGAATATGGAGACGAGGGGAGAGGTGGAATAAGTAAATATAATGTGAAATTACATAAAGAAAATAAAGGAAAAAAATTAGAAAAAGTGAATTAAATAAAGGCGCACGGATTCATTTACTGACGAAGAAATTATGACACATCTTGGTTTAGTCCTGGTTTAGTCCTGGTTCAGTCCTGGTTTAGTCCTGGTTTAGTCCTGGTTTAGTCCTGGTTCAGTCCTGGTTCAGTCCTGGTTTAGTCCTGGTTCAGTCCTGGTTTAGTCCCTGGTTTAGTCCTGGTTTAGTCCTGGTTCAGTCCTGGTTTAGTCCTGGTTTAGTCCTGGTTCAGTCCTGGTTCAGTCCTGATTTAGTCCTGGTTCAGTCCTGGTTCAGTCCTGGTTTAGTCCCTGGTTTAGTCCTGGTTTAGTCCTGGTTTAGTCCTGGTTCAGTCCTGGTTCAGTCCTGGTTTAGTCCCTGGTTCAGTCCTGGTTCAGTCCTGGTTCAGTCCTGGTTTAGTCCCTGGTTTAGTCCCTGGTTCAGTCCAGGTTCAGTCCTGGTTCAGTCCAGGTTCAGTCCTGGTTTAGTCCTGGTTTAGACCTGGTTAATACCTGTTTAAGTCTCTAGTTTAGTCCTGGTTTAGTCTTTAGTTTAGTCTTGGTTAAGTCTCTAGTTCAGTCCTGGTTCAGTCCTGGTTCAGTCCTGGTTTAGTCCTGGTTCAGTCCTGGTTCAGTCCTGGTTTAGTCCTGGTTTAGTCCCTGGTTTAGTCCCTGGTTCAGTCCTGGTTTAGTCCCTGGTTTAGTCCCTGGTTCAGTCCTGGTTTAGTCCTGGTTCAGTCCTGGTTCAGTCCTGGTTTAGTCCTGGTTCAGTCCTGGTTTAGTCCCTGGTTTAGTCCTGGTTTAGTCCTGGTTCAGTCCTGGTTTAGTCCTGGTTTAGTCCTGGTTCAGTCCTGGTTCAGTCCTGATTTAGTCCTGGTTCAGTCCTGGTTTAGTCCTGGTTCAGTCCTGGTTCAGTCCTGGTTCAGTCCTGTTTAGTCCTGGTTCAGTCCTGGTTCAGTCCTGGTTTAGTCCTGGTTCAGTCCTGGTTCAGTCCTGGTTTAGTCCTGGTTTAGTCCTGGTTCAGTCCTGGTTCAGTCCTGGTTTAGTCCTGGTTCAGTCCTGGTTTAGTCCCTGGTTAAGTCCTGGTTTAGTCCTGGTTCAGTCCTGGTTTAGTCCTGGTTTAGTCCTGGTTCAGTCCTGGTTCAGTCCTGATTTAGTCCTGGTTCAGTCCTGGTTCAGTCCTGGTTTAGTCCCTGGTTTAGTCCTGGTTTAGTCCTGGTTTAGTCCTGGTTCAGTCCTGGTTCAGTCCTGGTTTAGTCCCTGGTTCAGTCCTGGTTCAGTCCTGGTTCAGTCCTGGTTTAGTCCCTGGTTTAGTCCCTGGTTCAGTCCAGGTTCAGTCCTGGTTCAGTCCAGGTTCAGTCCTGGTTTAGTCCTGGTTTAGACCTGGGTAATACCTGTTTAAGTCTCTAGTTTAGTCCTGGTTTAGTCTTTAGTTTAGTCTTGGTTAAGTCTCTAGTTCAGTCCTGGTTCAGTCCTGGTTCAGTCCTGGTTTAGTCCTGGTTCAGTCCTGGTTCAGTCCTGGTTTAGTCCTGGTTTAGTCCTGGTTTAGTCCTGGTTTAGTCCCTGGTTTAGTCCTGGTTCAGTCCTGGTTTAGTCCTGGTTCAGTCCTGGTTCAGTCCTGGTTCAGTCCTGGTTCAGTCCTGGTTCAGTCCTGGTTCAGTCCTGGTTTAGTCCTGGTTTAGTCCTGGTTCAGTCCTGGTTCAGTCCTGGTTCAGTCTGGATCTTCGTCTCTGTGTTTCATTGATTAAAATCTCTCGTATCGTTTTTTACGGAGGCTAAATATAGACGTTTTCCTCGGGGTCGAAGTGACGGACGAACAGACGACGCTCCAAACGAACCATCGATTTGTGTCGTCGCGGAAACAATCAACAACACAAATATTCGTCATCGTTTCAAACGCCCGAACAATCGTGTTTGACTAATTTAATCAATGGAAATGTCATAAAGGAACAAGGCTTAAAATAGACCTCAACCAGGACTGAACAAGGACTGAACCAGGACTGAACCAAGTCTAAACCGGGACTAAACCAGGACTAAATCAGGACTGAACCAGGACTGAACCAGGACTGAACCAGGACTGAACCAAGTCTAAACCGGGACTAAACCAGGACTAAATCAGGACTGAACCAGGACTGAACCAGGACTGAACCAGGACTGAACCAAGTCTAAACCGGGACTAAACCAGGACTAAACTGGGACTAAACCAGGACTGAACCAGGACTAAACCAGGACTGAACCAGGACTGAACCAGGACTAAACCAGGACTGAACCAGGACTAAACTGGGACTAAACAAGGACTGAACCAGGTCTAAACCAAGACTAAACCAGGACTAAACTAGAACTAAACCGGGACAACAACAGGACCAAACCAGAGCTAAACCAGTTGTAAACCAGGACTAAAACAGCATCAAACCAGGGCTAAACAAGGACTAAACCAGAACTAAACCTGGACTAAACCAGCACTAAACCAGGTGTAAACAAGGCCAAAAAAAACCCCCTCACAAGTCCAAATTAAAAAATACACTCACTGTTTTTGCTTTAACACTACAACATTTAATCTGACAAACACCAGAATCACATTTGAGAACGTGTTTATGCAGATCCTAATTATCTTTTATCTGTTTACCATTTGTGCTTTGCTAATTGCTTTTGTTCAAATTGCGATTTCAATTTGATTCCAATTAATCTTATCGCGCCGTACATCAACTCAAACTCCATTAACCCAGCAGAAACAAACCCGTCTGCGTGTTCTGCCTGTGCCGGGGCCTCCCCAAACACTCACAATCATCTTTCTTCAAAATTGTGTTTCGGATTCAAGTTTCATTTCCTGTTTGTAATTTAGCATTTTAATATTTGCGCCGAGAGGAGTTTTACAGGCGTCATTTTTCACTCACAGGAAAAGCACTTTGAGAAATGGCGATAATTTGACTTTCAGATTGCAAACAGGATTGGACCAAGAATGACGGATGGAGCGTCCTCCCCGTGCGGGAATCCTGTGCTCTCTCTCAGGGTTTATACGGTTTAGATCTGTCCCAAAGACATTTACATGAGTGAATATCGTTAACAAACGTCAGCGTTCCAAACAGGAAGTGCTCCAGGAGGCTCTTCCGGCTCCTTCTGACTCAGGCTCCGATGTTTTAAACTGCTCTACGTGTACAGTCGTGGCCAAACGTTTTGAGAATGAATTAATTTTGGTACCAGAACGTCCTCCGAGAGCAACTTCCCCCAACCATCCCAGAGCAGTTTGGTGATGAACAAAGCCTTTTCCAGCAGGATGGAGCCATAAAGCAAATGGAATAACTAAATTAAAGCCGCTCGCGGCAATGATGGCCCTCGCCCCGGTGCACACGCCCCTACCAGGCAACCGCTGAGGTCTTGTGACCTGGCACGACTCTCTCCTCCCGACAGCTCGTCCCCCAGAAAAATTACATAGGGCACCTTTAATATTTGAAAATGGGAATGATCTAGAGCCAAATTATAGAAACTAGGCCACAGGTCACATGACTTTTATAATCAAGAGCACTGTCAGACTAAGACTGTGCATAAAAACAGACCCTCCACCAGAAAAGTTACATAGTGCACCTTTAAACATATTTTGGGGGGGAGTATTTGCGCCCTTTGTGGCCAACCATGGAAAATACCCCATATCCATAATGTATTTTTTTGGTCGTAGACACGCATGGAATTTAATACCCATATTTGGTACAAATCCGATAATGTTGATGTTTCATGTCTGGATAGGGGGCGCTATAGAGTTCACTTTTCATATACTTTATAGTGTATTATATTCAGTCCATGTTCAAGCTTTAGTGATTCAAATTTCAGCACAATCAGACAAAGTCTGTGCGTGTAGTAATTTTTGAACTATTTATTGGGGGAGTCTTTGCGCCCCTGCTGGCCAACCATGGGAAACACCCCATATCCATAATATATTTATTTGCTTGCTTTGATACAGAGAATTGAATACCCAAATTTGGTACAAATCAAAATGATAATGTTGACATTTCTTGTATAGGCTAGGTGGCGCTATAGAGTAACTTTTCATATGCTTTATAGTTTATTATAATCAAGCCCTAATCAGGTATTAGTGATTCAAATTTCAGCACGATCAGACAAAGCCTGTGTGTGTAGGCATTTTTAAACTATTTTTTTAGGGAGTCTTTGCGCCCCTGCTGGACCAGCTTTTGCTTGAAATCATGCATAGAATTTAATCCCCAAATTTGGTCCAAATCCGATAATGTTGACGATTCACGTATACACTAGGTGGTGCTAAAGAGTTCACTTTTATTATATTTCATATTTCATCACATTCAGGCCGGGATCACACAATAGTGATGTGAGTTTGAGCTCTGTAGGCCAAAGCCTGTGGCCGTGAGAGGGCATCAAAGAAACAGGAAACGAAGGTGTTATTCGCCGGCGTGCTACGGACAAACCGTGAAAAAGTGCGCTGAGAAAAATAATGCGTTTGTGGACCCACATCTGCTGGATGTGGATGTAGATGTGACATGTCAAATCTGAGCTCGTTTGGACCAAAAACTAGACAGTTGATGACTTTTGCGGACACGCAGGCAAAACAGCAAGTTTTTTTATCCAATATGGCCGACTTTCTGTTGGTCATAGGGATGCACAACGCTTGGCTTTTTTGCTTGTCTCCTTGAGTTCTATCACTGCCCCAAATTTCGTTGACCGTTTCGTTGATCGTTATTGAGGGCCAATTTAAGCCGCTCAAGGCGATGATGGCCCTCGCCCCGGCGCGCACGCCCCTACCATGCAACCGCCAAGGTTGCGTGGTAGGGGCGATATACGATATCCTCCTACGATATACGATATCCTCCTACGGTATACGATTCCTCCGAGGAATATCTTTTCTATAACCGCGCAGAACTTTCTAACCGTAAAAGGCAGAAACTTCCTCTGAAAGTGCAGACATAGAGGTTTCTGTACATTTCTGCAACTTTATCCTACACATGTGTAACCTGGTCTCTGTGCTCTTCCACTCATTCCTGATCGTTCTAAACACGTTCAGGAAAGGTTCTAAAGCAGGGGTCACCAACTCGCGGACCGGGGTGCGCGAAGGTCCAGTCAGACAAAATCTCCTCAAGCAGAGGTCCGGGACATCATTATGGATGCAACGATACAGTTTTCCCACGATTCAATACGTATCACGGGTCACGATATACGATTTTGATACATTTTAAGACGTAAAAAAATCTCATGTAATTTTTTTCTAATAATGAGCATAGTATAATAACACTGTGATATTACAGTGTAACTAATGTACAGCTGTAGTTCATATGTGAAGTGTTCATTTGGTTCACAACTCAGAATTTTAATTCAGTGAAAATAAGATCAGAGCTTTCTCAGGCTATTTTATATTTTACAATCTAGTCTACTCTTAACAGAGTGGTAGGGGAGTTACACGATCAGACTTTTCCTTCTTTGATGATGATTTGATGATTTCTTTTCATCCCGAGTCCTCTCACTGGGTGCACAAACCTCATACCAGTGTCTGCACTGCTCTGCTGTCCTGCCACAGTCTGTTCTCTTACAGAAACAGAGCGCTCTTCCATCCTCTTTCTGGGCGCTAAAATTATATTATATTACAATTAGATGTCTCAACGGTTTGTTTTCTGAATAAAACTTATGAGACAGAGTTTGAGAAAAAGATTGCGTATATCACGAGTCACATCGCATGTGCGTATACAGCGCATTTGATCACAATAAGCTTTTTGCTGTTGACAGTGAACACATTTTAACAAAGAAGGAATGTGTTTTGCTGGTTTGACACACCCATAACATGGAACAAGACAAAAAAAAAAGATAATAATAGTTATGAATTAGGGCATGGCTATCAAAAGACATTATAACCTTTGTTGAACACTCAGTAATTATCAATATGCAAATCAATACGCAGATTCATCCAGAAGCACGAACAGCCCGTTTAAAACCAAAAGTACATAGCTATCGTGAGGAGGAGGAGGAAGCAGATTCCAGTGTGTTTATCCCCTGAAGACCTAAGGGCAGTTTTAGTATATTTCTCCTCACCTGGATTTTTTCTTAATTTTGCTTTTAAAACTGCCCCTTTTACCCCCTAATGAAGTGTTCTACCTCCTTTTGTTCAGTACAGCCTGTTATTTCACAATCTGCTGCTGTAGTTGTGTCATGAGGCTGTGATAAAAGCTACAGGACCAGAAATAGAGATGAAAAAAAAAAACTGAAAATAAAACTCACACGCTTTAATCAAAAAATCACCTAATTGCCCTAAAAACAAAAAAAAGTGCAGTGGCCCCATGACTTTCCTGGTCCAGTCCTGGAAACAGCTCCTGTCAGGTCCAGGGCCAGAGCCACAGCACTTCTGCATTTCCAGGGTGGAAATTACATTTGGATTTGTTCATTTGGACTGAAATAAACCTTTAAATAAAAATAGAAAGAGATGTGCAATTACACACACCAAGATCTGTAATTTTCCATTTATGTGAGAATTAACTCCACTTAGAGTGACTTTTTCCCTCGTTATAAACACACACAGTCAGAGGAGTCGACCATCTTGACTCACTTCACTCTTTGGCAAAGTTTGGCTCGATCAAAATGGACGGAGCGCATGAGTTTGGGGAAAACAAAGTTCCTATTGGACACTCGTTTTGCTCACGTCATCACACAGTGATGGTATCGTATACGATATCCTCCTACGATATACGATATCCTCCTACGATATACGATATCCTCCTACGATATACGATTCCTCGGTATCGTATACGATATCCTCCTACGATATACGATATCCTCCTACGATATACGATATCCTCCTACGATATACGATATCCTCCTACGGTATACGATTCCTCGGTATCGTATACGATACCGAGGAATATCTTTTCTAACCGTAAAAGACAGAAACTTCCTTTTTTCCCTCTGAAAGTGCAGACATAGAGGTTTCCGTACATTTCTGCAACTTTATCCTACACATGTGTAACCTGGTCTCTGTGCTCTTCCACTCATTCCTGATCGTTCTAAACACGTTCAGGAAAGGTTCTAAAGCAGGGGTCACCAACTCGCGGACCGGGGTGCGCGAAGGTCCAGTCAGACAAAATCTCCTCAAGCAGAGGTCCGGGACATCATTATGGATGCAACGATACAGTTTTCCCACGATTCAATACGTATCACGGGTCACGATATACGATTTTGATACATTTTAAGACGTAAAAAAATCTCATGTAATTTTTTTCTAATAATGAGCATAGTATAATAACACTGTGATATTACAGTGTAAATAATGTACAGCTGTAGTTCATATGTGAAGTGTTCATTTGGTTCACAACTCAGAATTTTAATTCAGTGAAAATAAGATCAGAGCTTTCTCAGGCTATTTTATATTTTACAATCTAGTCTACTCTTAACAGAGTGGTAGGGGAGTTACACTATCAGACTTTTCCTTCTTTGATGATGATTTGATGATTTCTTTTCATCCCGAGTCCTCTCACTGGGTGCACAAACCTCATACCAGTGTCTGCACTGCTCTGCTGTCCTGCCACAGTCTGTTCTCTTACAGAAACAGAGCGCTCTTCCATCCTCTTTCTGGACGCTAAAATTATATTATATTACAATTAGACGTCTCAACGGTTTGTTTTCTGAATAAAACTTATGAGACAGAGTTTGAGAAAAAGATTGCGTATATCACGAGTCACATCGCGTGTGCGTATACAGCACATTTGATGTGAAGCTCATTCCACGGTTTAACATAAAATAAAGAGTAAGTAAAAGATAAAACCCGCCTCTCTCACTCTTACAATATTTCAGCTATAAGTCCCTATAGATCTGTTTTCTTGCTGCATCTGAGAAGGACGCTGTGATAACTGTTTTGATTTCGGACCAAAATAAATGAATAAATACAGCGCGCATGGAGGAACACGTGCATATCGATATGGGTCCGGATGGGATGCCGTCTGGGTCCGGACTCGGACCCCGGTCCGCAAGTTGGTGACCCCTGTAATAGGGAATATTAAAATCAATACAAGAACTGACTTCACAATCACAATAAGCTTTTTGCTGTTGACAGTGAACACATTTTAACAAAGAAGGAATGTGTTTTGCTGGTTTGACACACCCATAACATGGAACAAGACAAAAAAAAAGATAATAATAGTTATGAATTAGGGCATGGCTATCAAAACACATGATAACCTTTGTTGAACACTCAGTAATTATCCACCCACACCTATGAGCAAAATCAATACGCAGATTCATCCAGAAGCACGAACAGCCCGTTTAAAACCAAAAGTACATAGCTATCGTGAGGAGGAGGAGGAAGCAGATTCCAGTGTGTTTATCCCCTGAAGACCTAAGGGCAGTTTTAGTATATTTCTCCTCACCTGGATTTTTTATAATTTCACTTTTAAAACTGCCCCTTTTACCCCCTAATGAAGTGTTCTACCTCCTTTTGTTCAGTACAGCCTGTTATTTCACAATCTGCTGCTGTAGTTGTGTCATGAGGCTGTGATAAAAGCTACAGGACCAGAAATAGAGATGAAAAAAAAAAAACTGAAAATAAAACTCACACTGTTTATACAAAACACACAGCAAACATGTAGAAACAACTTTTTGGACATAAAAATGCTTAATTTAGGGCCTGAGCTACAAAAATGCAAAATCTCAAGTCTGTAAGTAAATTAAAAATCTCCTTATTGCCCTAAAAACAAAAAAAGTGCAGTGGCTCCATGACTTTCCTGGTCCAGTCCTGGAAACAGCTCCTGTCAGGTCCAGGGCCAGAGCCACAGCACTTCTGCATTTCCAGGGTGGAAATTACATTTGGATTTGTTCATTTGGACTGAAATAAACCTTTAAATAAAAATAGAAAGAGATGCACAATTACACACACCAAGATGTGTCATTTTCCATGTGTGTGAGAATTAACTCCACTTAGAGCGACTTTTTCCCTCGTTATAAACACACACAGTCAGAGGAGTCGACCATCTTGACTCACTTCACTCTTTGGCAAAGTTTGGCTCGATCAAAATGGACGGAGCGCATGAGTTTGGGGAAAACAAAGTTCCTATTGGACACTCGTTTTGCTCCCGTCATCACACAGTGATGGTATCGTATACGATATCCTCCTACGATATACGATTCGATTCGATATATGATTCGATACAAATATCTTTTCTATAACCGCGCAGAACTTTCTAACCGTAAAAGACAGAAACTTCCTTTTTTCCCTCTGAAAGTGCAGACATAGAGGTTTCTGTACATTTCTGCAACTTTATCCTACACATGTGTAACCTGGTCTCTGTGCTCTTCCACTCATTCCTGATCGTTCTAAACACGTTCAGGAAAGGTTCTAAAGCAGGGGTCACCAACTCGCGGACCGGGGTCCGAATCCGGACCCAGACGGCATCCCATCCGGACCCATATCGATATACACGTGTTCCTCCATGCGCGCTGTATTTATTCATTTATTTTGGTCCGAAATCAAAACAGTTATCACAGCGTCCTTCTCAGATGCAGCAAGAAAACAGATCTATAGGGACTTATAGCTGAAATATTGTAAGAGTGAGAGAGGCGGGTTTTATCTTTTACTTACTCTTTATTTTATGTTAAACCGTGGAATGAGCTTCACATCAAATGTGCTGTATACGCACACGCGATGTAACTCATGATATACGCAATCTTTTTCTCAAACTCTGTCTCATAAATTTTATTCAGAAAACAAACCGTTGAGACATCTAATTGTAATATAATATAATTTTAGCATCCAGAAAGAGGATGGAAGAGCGCTCTGTTTCTGTAAGAGAACAGACTGTGGCAGGACAGCAGAGCAGTGCAGACACTGGTATGAGGTTTGTGCACCCAGTGAGAGGACTCGGGATGAAAAGAAATCATCAAATCATCATCAAAGAAGGAAAAGTCTGATCGTGTAACTCCCCTACCACTCTGTTAAGAGTAGACTAGATTGTAAAATATAAAATAGCCTGAGAAAGCTCTGATCTTATTTTCACTGAATTAAAATTCTGAGTTGTGAACCAAATGAACACTTCACATATGAACTACAGCTGTACATTATTTACACTGTAATATCACAGTGTTATTATACTATGCTCATTATTAGAAAAAAATTACATGAGATTTTTTACGTCTTAAAATGTATCAAAATCGTATATCGTGACCCGTGATACGTATTGAATCGTGGAAAACTGTATCGGTGCATCCATAATGATGTCCCGGACCTCTGCTTGAGGAGATTTTGTCTGACTGGACCTTCGCGCGGATCCGCAGTTGGTGACCTGCTTTAGAACCTTTCCTGAGCGTGTTTAGAACGATCAGGAATGAGTGGAAACACAGAGACCAGGTTACACATGTGTAGGATAAAGTTGCAGAAATGTCACGGAAACCTCTATGTCTGCACTTTCAGAGAGAAGTTTCTGCCTTTACGGTTAGAAAGTTCTCTTGGCGGTTATAGAAAAAGATATTCCTCATCGTATATGCAGTAGGAGGATATCGTATATACCGAGGAATCGTATATCGTAGGAGGATATCATTATATCGTAGGGAGGATATGCATTATACGATACCGAGGAATCGTATATCGTAGGAGGATATCGTATTATCGTGAGGAGGATATCGTATATCGTAGGAGGATGCTCATTATCACGATACCGAGGAGAATCAAAGTATATCGTGGAGGATATCGTATATCGTAGGAGGATATCGTATATCGTAGGAGGGATATCATTATCGATACCAGGAATCGTATATCGTAGGAGGATATCATTATATCGTAGGAGGATATCGTATACGATACCGAGGAATCGTATATCGTAGGAGGATATCGTATATCGTAGGAGGATATCGTATATCGTAGGAGGATATCGTATACGATACCGAGGAATCGTATATCGTAGGAGGATATCGTATATCGTAGGAGGATATCGTATATCGTAGGAGGATATCGTATACGATACCGAGGAATCGTATATTGTAGGAGGATATCGTATATCGTAGGAGGATACCGTATACGATACCATCACTGTGTGATGACGTGAGCAAAACGAGTGTCCAACAGGAACTTTGTTTTCCCCAAACTCATGCGCTCCGTCCATTTTGATCGAGCCAAACTTTGCCAAAGAGTGAAGTGAGTCAAAATGGTCGACTCCTCTGACTGTGTGTGTTTATAACCAGTGAAAAAGTCACTCTAAGTGGAGTTAATTCTCACATAAATGGAAAATTACAGATCTTGGTGTGTGTAATTGCACATCCCCTTCTATTTTTATTTAAAGGTTTATTTCAGTCCAAAAGTGCAAATCCAAATGTAATTTCCACCCTGGAAATGCAGAAGTGCTGTGGCTCTGGCCGTGGTCCTGACAGGAGCTGTTTCCAGGACTGGACCAGGAAAGTCATGGAGCCACTGCACTTTTTTTTGTTTTTAGGGCAATACGGAGATTTTTTGATTAAAGCGTGTGAATTTTATTTTCTGTTTTTTTTTTTTTTCATCTCTATTTCTGGTCCTGTAGCTTTTATCACAGCCTCATGACACAACTACAGCAGCAGATTGTGAAATAACAGGCTGTACTGAACAAAAGGAGGTAGAACACTTCATTAGGGGTAAAAGGGGCAGTTTTAAAAGTGAAATTATAAAAAATCCAGGTGAGGAGAAATGTACTAAAACTGCCCTTAGGTCTTCAGGGGATAAACACACTGGAATCTGCTTCCTCCTCCTCCTCACGATAGCTATGTACTTTTGGTTTTAAACGGGCTGTTCGTGCTTCTGGATGAATCTGCGTATTGATTTTGCTCATAGGTGTGGGTGGATAATTACTGAGTGTTCAACAAAGGTTATCATGTGTTTTGATAGCCATGCCCTAATCCATAACTATTATTATCTTTTTTTTTGTCTTGTTCCATGTTATGGGTGTGTCAAACCAGCAAAACACATTCCTTCTTTGTTAAAATGTGTTCACTGTCAACAGCAAAAAGCTTATTGTGATTGTGAAGTCAGTTCTTGTATTGATTTTAATATTCCCTATTACAGGGGTCACCAACTTGCGGACCAGGGTCGAGTCGGACTCCAGACGGCATCCCATCGGACCCATATCGATATGCACGTGTTCCTCCATGCGCTGTATTTATTCATTTATTTTGGTCGAAATCAAAACAGTTATCACAGCGTCCTTCTCAGATGCAGCAAGAAAACAGATCTATAGGGACTTATAGCTGAAATATTGTAAGAGTGAGAGAGGCGGGTTTTATCTTTTACTTACTCTTTATTTTATGTTAAACCGTGGAATGAGCTTCACATCAAATGCGCTGTATACGCACACGCGATGTGACTCGTGATATACGCAATCTTTTTCTCAAACTCTGTCTCATAAGTTTTATTCAGAAAACAAACCGTTGAGACATCTAATTGTAATATAATATAATTTTAGCGTCCAGAAAGAGGATGGAAGAGCGCTCTGTTTCTGTAAGAGAACAGACTGTGGCAGGACAGCAGAGCAGTGCAGACACTGGTATGAGGTTTGTGCACCCAGTGAGAGGACTCGGGATGAAAAGAAATCATCAAATCATCATCAAAGAAGGAAAAGTCTGATAGTGTAACTCCCCTACCACTCTGTTAAGAGTAGACTAGATTGTAAAATATAAAATAGCCTGAGAAAGCTCTGATCTTATTTTCACTGAATTAAAATTCTGAGTTGTGAACCAAATGAACACTTCACATATGAACTACAGCTGTACATTATTTACACTGTAATATCACAGTGTTATTATACTATGCTCATTATTAGAAAAAAATTACATGAGATTTTTTTTACGTCTTAAAATGTATCAAAATCGTATATCGTGACCCGTGATACGTATTGAATCGTGGGAAAACTGTATCGTTGCATCCATAATGATGTCCCGGACCTCTGCTTGAAGAGATTTTGTCTGACTGGACCTTCTCGAATTTTAGTTGAATACCCCTGTTCTAAAGGTTCTAAACACATTCAGGAAAGGTTTTAAAGGTTCTAAAAACGTTCAGGAAAGTTTCTAATTTCATCACATTCAGGCCGGGATCACACAATAGTGATGTGAGTTTGAGCTCTGTAGGCCAAAGCCTGTGGCCGTGAGAGGTCATCAAAGAAACAGGAAATGAAGGTGTTATTCGCCGGCGTGATATGGACAAACCATGAGGAGGATCCCTAAAGAAAGTAATGCATGTGTGGAGCCACGTCTGTAGATGTGACATGTCAAATCTGAGTTCGTTTGGACCAAAAAGCAGTGACTAGATGAGTTTTGCAAACACGCAGTCCAAACGGACAAGGGATTTTTGATCCAATATGGCTGACTTCCTGTTGGTCATAGGGGAATGCTCCATTTCAACTTGAGTCTTGTGTCATAGTCCACTGTCACTGTTCTAAATTTCATCAGCCTTCGCTAAAGTTTGCTAGTCCTTATTCCCATAGGGGTCGAATTCTAGGAGGCGCTGTTGAGTGGGTTTAGGTTGGACATTATATTAAAGGTCATATTATCAATTATTGTTCCGGGCCGATCGATCCTATACCCGGTTGTGGGACTTTTCGTTGATGTTCTGTGGGTCAAATCTGCATTTGTTTGTGTATACAGAACAAAGAACAATGTTAACTTAAAGCCGCTCGCGGCAATGATGGCCCTCGCCCCGGTGCGCACGCCCCTACCAGGCAACCGCTGAGGACTCGTGACCGCCCTGACACGACACTCTCTCCTCCCGACAGCTCGTCCCCCAGAAAAATTACATAGGGCACCTTTAATATTTGAAAATGGGAACGATCTAGAGCCAAATTATAGAAACTAGGCCACAGGTCACATGACTTTTATAATCAAGAGCACTGTCAGACTAAGACTGTGCATAAAAACAGACCCTCCAACAGAAAAGTTTCATAGTGCACCTTTAAACATATTTTGGGGGGGAGTATTTGCGCCCTTTGTGGCCAACCATGGAAAATACCCCATATCCATAATGTATTTTTTTGGTCATAGACACGCATAGAATTTAATACCCATATTTGGTACAAATCCGATAATGTTGATGTTTCATGTCTGGATAGGTGGCGCTATAGAGTTCACTATTCATATACTTTATAGTTTATTATATTCAGTCCATGTTCAAGCTTTAGTGATTCAGATTTCAGCACAATCAGACAAAGTCTGTGCGTGTAGTAATTTTTGAACTATTTATTGGGGGAGTCTTTGAGCCCCTGCTGGCCAACCGTGGGAAACACCCCATATCCATAATATTTTTTTTTGCTTGCTTTGATACAGAGAATTGAATACCCAAATTTGGTACAAATCCGATAATGTTCACGTTTCTTGTATAGGCTAGGTGGCGCTATAGAGTAACTTTTCATATGCTTTATAGTTTATTATAATCAAGCCCTAATCAGGCATTAGTGATTCAAATTTCAGCACGATCAGACAAAGCCTGTGTGTGTAGGCATTTTTTAACTATTTTTTTATTGAGTCTTTGCGCCCCTGGTGGCGAACAATGAAAATTGCACCATTTCCATAATATAAGTTAAATCTGAGCTCGTTTGGACCAAAAACAAGACACTTGAAGACTTTGGCGTACACGCAGTCAAAACGGCGGTGAATTTTTGATCCAATATGGCCGACTTCCTGTTGGTCACAGGGGGGTGTCTTAATGACATTTTCTGCTTGTCTCCTTGTTTTCTATCACTGTCCCGAATTTTGTCGGCCTACGCCAAAATATGCTTTTCAGCTCCCCATAGGCTTTCAATTTTTGACTTTTCCAGGGGGCGCTGTCGAGTGGGGGCACTTTGGGCATTGTCGCGATGCCCGTTTTATAAAATTTTTCGCCGGGCCGGTCGATCTGATACCCCCATGTGGGACTTTTCGTCGATGTTCAGGGGGTCAAAAATGCGATCATTTTGGCGGAAGAAAATAATAATAATAAAAAGAAACCGAGCAAGAACAATACCCCTACAATGCCAATGACTCGGGGAACATAAAGATTTTAGGTCCAGGAAACTCCCCAGATCTTAATCCCACTGAGAACTTGTGGTCAATCCTCAAGAGGCGGTGGACAAAAAAAAACACAAATTCTGACAAACTCAAAGCTTTGATTATGTAAGAATGGACGACCTCAGTCAGGATTTGGTCCAGAAGTTGAGTGAAGGGAGAACTGCAGAGAAAAAGAAGGGTCAACACTGCAAATATTGACTTGACTTGAGTGTAATTGTCAATAAAATCTTTTGATACTTATGAAATGCTTGTAATTGTAATTGTATTTCAGTAAACCATAAAAAAATGTGAGAAAACACCTAAAAGCAATGAAGCAGCAGAACCTGTGAAAATGTGATATTTGTGTCATTCTCAAAACTTCTGGCCTCGACATACGTTCATCTGTGACATGTTAGAGCCTCATGAACCATCTGCATCTGAGGAGCTCAGGGACCGGCCTCCTGCTGGAGTCCTGGTTTAGTCCTGGTTTAGTCCTGGTTTAGTCCTGGTTTAGTCCTGGTTTAGACCCGGCCTCCTGCTGGTCCCAGAGTCAGGACTAAACTCGGGGAGTCAGAGTTTCAGATTCTTCCTGCAGCTAAAACCTGGAACAGTCTGAACATGTGAGACTCTGACTCTGTTTAAATCCAGACTCAGGTTCTGTTCAGCTGCAGACGACTCAAAGGTTTTTATTTTTCATTCTGCGCTCTTCTCTTCTCTTCTCTCTGATTCTCTCTGATTTAATGTCTCTCTTTTTAATTTTATGTTGATTATTTATGTCTTGATTTGTTTGTAATATGATTTTAATGTATTTCTTATTCTGTAAAGCACCGTGAATTACTTTGTGTACGAGTTGTGCTGTACAAATAAACTCGCCTTTTGTTCCTAAATCAAGATATGAACGTGAGTAACAGACGCCTTATCGGATAATATCAGATGCCTTCATTTCCTGAGGTCCAAATATGGAGTCTGAGTCCACTGAGTCACACTTGCTCAGTCCAGGGCGTTGTACAGTCTACGATCTGTTCCGACGCTCAGCCCTGGTGCTACACGGCCATTTCTCATGAACATACAGAAGCGTGACACAAAACGGCACACTGCAACCAGACGAACCTGATGTGCAGCAGTTTCATTAGCAGAAAGCCGATTATGTTGTGATGTTTGTCTGAGCAGCAACTCCCGTTTAGCCTGATTCATCACACTACAAAAAACAAAATCTAGTCAAGTTAAGATGACTTGAATTAGGAAAGTTTTACCACGATTTGAGTAAATTTCACCCGACTAGTAAAATGATCTGCCAGTGGAATAAGATTTTTTGTATTTAAAATATGAAAATACATTGGGCTAGACTTAAAATAAGAAAAAAACAACAACTTTTTGCACTTAAAATAAGAAACAAACTCAAATGTTGCTTGAATTAAGAAAAAAAAAACACTTATTCCACTGGCAGTTCATTTCACCTGTCAAGTTGAATCTACTCAAAAAAAGTAAAATGTTCTTAATTTAAGTCATTTTTACTTACGTAGAGATTGTTTTTTTTCCAGTGCAGTCGGTTTCACTTGGTGCAGCGTTAAGATTCGTTCGCTCGGCGGTCGGCGGGGACTTTTCTGATTGAACCAGTCGCTGCTGTTTGTTGGTGACGTCTGAAAAGCTCCGGACGCTCAGTGGAGTCAGAGTAAATCCCGACACAACAGCAAACAGAGCAGAGAGTGAACACGTCTGTCAGGAGCTTTGTTGTTTCTGTGGTGAAGTTGAGAATTAAAGGTACGATAAAAAATGCAAAGTTCTTATTTGACAAAGGAAGTCCAAAAGAGGAGAGCACGTGCAGTCGCTATTGGAACTCGGGTTGGTTCTGGCCGACACTCCGCTTCTCTGATTGTCCGGAGCGCCGACTACAACTTCCAGATTTCTTGCAAACTGCCGAGAGTTTTCTAATTCCTGACGAGTCGTTGGAGAGGAATGAAACTGAGCGGAGGCACTAGGGGGCGCCGGCCTGGCTAAGTCCCTTCTATATTCCTGTTGGAATCCAGAAGCGACAGGAAAAATCCTCCAAAAATCCTCCGTCCAAACTTGAAACGATCCAACCACAGCCGCTAATTTGTATCATGTCTCTCAAATACAGACGGCATCTCCTCTCCAAGATTCTCTAATCATTTAGAACAAAATATACAACTTCTTTTACCTGAGATAAGCCACAGTCTGGTGCTTCAATAGTTGATTTAGCATAACTCTAATACGCTGTTTCTCAGTCCTTTATGTTGTTTTTTCCTCTTTTTTACGTGCAAACTGCCATGTCTGTTCGACGTGAGCAGCGTATCTCTTTGATTGGCGAATTCGCCCGTCAATCGCGACAGGAAACAGCTCCAGATCCACTCGTCTTTCTAAAGTTTCGCCAAAGCGTTGACGTCGGTCTGAAGGGGAAGTGATTTAGCGCAGGGAGCAAAGGGATCCTCAGAGAATCAAAAACAAGTGAACCTTCAAAATACACTGTTTTTCGGGGGAATATTCGGTTTCAGAACAATAAAAGGTGATCTAAATGTTGTGTGTTTGCAGTTAACACCCCGTAGAAATATAATAGTCCCTCTTTTAAATAAAACAGGAGATGCGTTGTGTGAGTGGAGCCTTTTCTCGCCGGGTCCCTGGAGAAAACGTGGCTGATCGTTGTGACAGGAAGTGACTGGCCTTCGCGACCTCCGACCCCCGACCTCCGTCTGTAATGTTAGGCTGAAGATCTAAGAGCGTCCGGATCGAGTTTCCACAATCCTGCTCCATCTCGTCCGTCAGGCAAGAGGCACAAAAAAACACATCTGCACAAGTTCAAATGGACGAAGGCTGAACAATACGCGGAAAAATATCCAATTCCATTTTCTCTGACAAGCAATTATAGGATTCTCAAAGTTCACATTTGAAACACGGCCAAAAGTTATCCCTGTGCAAATCTAAACTACAGAGTGAGCAGAATAAGACCAGAGACTCTGGTTTTATTCTGCATAGAAATTGTCTACAGTCGTTTTTAGTCCTGGTTTAGACCTGGTTTATTACTGGTTTAGTCCTTGTTCAGACCTGGTTTAGTCTTGGTTTAGTCCTGGTTCACTCCGGGTTTAGAGCTGGTTTAGTCCTGGTTTACAGCTGGTTTAGTCCTGGTTTAGAACTGGTTTAGCTCTGGTTTAGTCCTGGTTTAGTCCTTGCTTAGACCTGGTTTAGTCCTGTTTAGTCCTGGATTTGTCCTGGATTAGCTCTTGTCTTGTCCAGATTCTTCAATCTCCTATAAAGCCGACATTAACTTTTTCCCGCCAAAATAAAAACAAAATACCATAATTAAAACAGCTGTGAAAAACTACAGGATCCGACTGTAAACAAGAAGCAAAACAACAAAACAAAACTGAGAATCCCTGTCAGGTGCACTGATGTTCATACGAGGAAAACATGAAAGTCCGTTCCAGAACATATCCGTGCTTATATTATGTTAGGTTACGTTTACACGGAAACGGTCTGAAGCAAAAATGCAAAAGAGCGTTTTGGTTCTCACTCTCATTCTGTTCTCGTTTTGTTTTGCGCGCACATGAAGACACAGAACTACACAGAACTACACGGCACCAAACTGCTGATGTAGTCTGCACGCCTAGAGCACGCCATACTTAAGAAATACAATTTATTAGGCTTTGATAGCTTTATTCATTTTTGTTTTCTTAAATTAATCTACAAATGCATTAATAATTCAGCACCAGAGCCACGAAGTACATTTATTCAGAGACAAAACAGCAGAGTCACCAGAAGCGCTACCAATCAGGAGGGCACCACACTGCAGGAGCAGCTTTGGACAGAGCCTTTTCTGTGAAGAGCTCGAGACTCTGGAACTCACCACCCTCTGACATCAAGACCACATCGGACTTTAAAAGATTTACCTCCAGACTCAAGCACTGGCTAAAGACAAACCAGAACTGCACTCATTTTTAAATATTGTAGTTTTCTGTAGTACTAAACTGACAAGATTATTGTATGAACTGACACTGTGTTAATTTTTCATAGTTGGTGTTTTAATTGTCTTTATGAGTAGAAAAGCCCAACCAGGGACAGGAGTTGAAAATTAGCATTAGCTATAATCTCTATATGCAGCAGATCAGTTGCAAACTTTGTCTTTGGAACTATGTTTGTTTGCACTGTCCCTGTCAAATAAATAAATAAAAAAGCATGGGGGGCAGCACCACCAAGACCAAATGCTGTGTATAACCCTTCAGCTTCTACTTCCTCTTCTCCAGCGCTCTGGATGTTTTTTTTTTTCCTGAACTGACTCGTGTTCGTGACATAATCTCGATGCCACAGGCCACAAAAATGCAGTTTTCAGTTTTAAAATGTTTACACGGCGACGGCAGGGTGGAGCGTTAAAGATTTCCACTCTGGAGGTGTTTTCAGATTTTTGCGTGTTCAACCCCCCAAAACGCTGTTGCGTCTAAACGATCTGGACATCGAGCAAATTGTTTTGTGTTTTCCTCCCATTACCAAACCTTAATCCTTATAGTCATGCCGCTGGACTTATTTTCTCCGCTAAAGTGTTAGCTTTGCTGAGTGACATGTAAACAAACAGCAGCGTTGGGACAAACACGGTCACAAACACAGTTGCAATAAAAAAAAACATTTGCACAAAGCTTATCCACTTTTCTATGTTGATAAGAGGATTAAAATGATTCAAATGACAAAATGTATAGTTAATTACTATGACATTCATGAGATTAATCATGATTAAACATTTTAATCGATCGACAGCACTAATAAAAAACAAAACTAGCTCATTTTAAACTGTTTACAATGGTCCAAAGTTCTTCCTCACCTCCCTTATGCACTCAGAGTATCCTAATTATTTTCCACAATGAGTTTATAACACAACTAGTATGCTAACGCGCTATTCCAAAAATGAATGAATTAAAGGTAATGTAAGAACAGCGTAAGAAGAAAGTTTGACCCAGAAACCAGATCTGGACCTGGAGCTGCAGCTGGAGCCGCCACCTGCAGTTTAATTCTATACACTTCATCATCGGAGGCGTTTGTCTGAGGAGGGGAATAGATCTTAACATGACGTCTGTGATTTTAATTAAAACTGGGAAAACTAATGAGCTGCTTTATCCATTTTTAATCTTGTTATGGTGAACTGGGAAACAGGGAGGAAATGAGAGGGAGGGCATCAGATGTAAGGGCAATGCCAGTGAACATAAAAGTTGTTTACAGAGTTTTTTTTGCTGTTTTTTGAAATCACAATATCGATCAAAAATGACTTCATAAAAATGGGACACACCCGGGTTGGGATAATTTATGTAAATAAACTTGTGAAAACAGCGTGGAACATGATCTGAGGGGCTTTTTTTTTTTTTTTTTTTTGCTTTATGGTCATTCGCAAACACGAATTTCTGTATTTTGGCAAAACAAATGAAAGTTTATGCTCCACTTTACTGTTGGCAGAGATTAGATTAGTCAAAAATTGTCATAGTCCTGTTTTAGTCCCGGTTTAGACCTGGTTCAGTCCTGGTTTAGTCCTGGTTTTAGTCCTGGTTTAGTCCTGGTTTAGCCCTTGTTTAGTCCTGGTTTAGTCCTTTTGTAGTCCCGGTTTAGACCTGGTTCAGTCCTGGTTTAGTCCTGGTTTTAGTCCTGGTTTAGACCTGGTTTAGCTTTGGTTTTGTCCTGGTTTAGTCCTGATTTAGTCCTGGTTTAGCCCTGGTTTAGTCCTGGTTTAGCCTTGTTTTAGTCCCAGTTTAGCCCTGATTTAATCCTGGTTTAGACCTGGTTTAGCCCTGGTTTAGTCCTGGTTTAGCCCTGGTTTAGTCCTGTTTTAGCCCTGGTTTAGCTCTGGTTTAGTTCTGGTTTAGCCTTGTTTTAGTCCCAGTTTAGCCCTGATTTAATCCTGGTTTAGTCCTGGTTTAGCCCTGGTTTAGTCCTGGTTTAGTCCTGGTTTAGTCCTGGTTTAGCCCTGGTTTAGTCCTGGTTTAGTCCTGGTTTAGCCCCGGTTTAGCCCTGGTTTAGTCCTGGTTTAGCCCTGGTTTAGCCCTGGTTTAGTCCTGGTTCAGCCCCGGTTTAGCCCTGGTTTAGTCTTGGTTTAGTCCTGATTTTATCTTTGGTTTAGTCCCAGTTTAGTCCTTGTTTAGTCCTGGTTTGGTGCTGGTTTTGCCCTAGTTCAGTCCTGCTTTAGTCCTGGTTTAGCTTTGGTTCAGTCCTTGTTTAGCCCTGGTTCAGTCCTGGTTCAGTCCTGGTTTAGTTCTGGTTTAATCCTGGTTCAGTCCTGTTTCAGTCTTAGTTTTGTCCTTGTTTAGCCCTGGTTTAGCCCTGGTTTAGTCCTGGTTTATTCCTAGTTTAGATCAAACTGGTCAAAAATAGGCAGCCCCAGGACCGTCCCAGTTTTGAGCCCAGCAGATTTATCCAAAACCACTGATTTGTCCCAGTTTTATACAAGAAACGTCCCAGGACCCTCCACCAGAAAAGTTACAGAATGCACCTTTACTATGGAAAGGAGTTTGAAGTTGTCACATGGTATGAACTATGGTAAGTAAGTGTTTACTTATACAGCGCTTTTCACAGACACGTGACACAAAGACGCTTTACAGAGCATTATTTACAGGGCATTATTCAGTCCAGACCCGACCTCCATCATCGCTCACCACTTTCCGAGTCCAGCCCAGGCCCGGTTCTGGTTCTCTTACCTGTGCGCTGGTGCTGGATGAGTTTGGGAGGCTCCTGCAGTCTGGACATCAGCAGCAGAGACCCGACCCCGACCAGCAGCACCCACAGCCAACAGTACAGGCCCCACGCAGGCTTCATCACACAGCGCCGCAGCACACAGTGACCACAGGGGTCGCCACAGTCCACCAGGGCCATCTCCGGCACGCCCTCACCTCATCACCAAAGACCGACAGCGCCTCCTACCTGCAGAGGTGAGACAGGAGGAACAGTGTTATGACCCAGATCTGCGAGGGGAAGTCACAAAAGAACCAAGGTGGAAAATGGAATAAGTAATTTAATTAACAGGGTGGGGAAAAGGTTAAGTTGACAAAACATCCTAAAATATGGACATAAAGGGGTCAAAGAAAAGCAAAGCAATCTAACTACACAGAAATTAACCGAAAAGTCTGCAACACAAGATGAACAAACATACACAGGTCATGCAGGACTCCGAGTGTCTATATTGAGGCTTCGTTTACACAGAAATGGTGGCAAAAGTGTATTTTCGTTCTCACTCTTATTCCGCCTTTACACTGGGAATTCTGCTGCACATGGAGACACAAAACTTGCAGTTTGCAGATGTAGTTTGCACATCCAGAGCGTAGGGGGCAGCACCACCAGGACCAAATGCCTGAGTATAACCCTTCTGCCCTTCTCCCCGCTGCTTCTGCACCAAAACTGTCTGAGATACTGTATGTTGAAATGATCTTCTCTGCTCTGAATGACTCTGTGTGATCAGTAGAGTCTCTTTCTGACTCGAGTCCTGTGGCATTAGAAGCTGCTCAGTTGAAGTTCTGCCATGTTTGTGTTTTTTCTGAAGTGACTCTCTACGCCATGGCCACGAAAACTGTTTTCTGTTGTCAACCGTTTACACGGCGACGACAGGGTGGAGCGTTTAAGATTTCCACTCTGGAGGTGTTTTCAGATTGTTGTGTTTTCAACTCCCCAAAACACCGTTGTGTCTAAACGATCTGGACGTCTGGAGAAATGTGTTGTGTTTTCCACCTGTTACTGTTGTCGTGTAAACGGCCCCTTCGTCACATAAACTCAAAGTGACACAAAACTAGAGACACATTAATGAAGAGGACGAGTGTCTTAAAATATCAAAGTCACAGAAATAAAAACGCTGAGTGACAAGAGACACAGAACTAAGTGGCTGCTGAAGGGAAATCCCAGCTGCCCTGAACAGGTGTTGGGGGATTTTCTTAATCTTTGGTTCAGTGTAGAAGTGCCAACAATCTGGGAGCAGGGCTCTCACAGCAGCAATGAGGACGGGCATCCAAAAGAAATGAAGGCTACGTTCAGACTGCAGCCTGAAGTGACCCAAATCTGAGTTTTTCACCCCTATGCGACTTGTATCTGATCTTTTAATGACAGTCTGAACGACACGGGGCAGGGCCTTCGTGTTCATCTTCATCGCTCACGTGTCCTTGACGAACTGCAGCCGCATCAGGGGGTTTGTCTGTTCACTGAGTTTGTAGACATGCATCTGTGTCAGGGAGACGGGGACAAAACGATGGTACTGTGATGTTCCTTTGATTGTCATGACGAGGTTCAATCTGGGCTTTAGTTCATTTTCACAAGTTGCCACATCACCCACTGGGACTGGGAGAAGTGGATGCCTTCGATATTCTTCGCGAGAGATGTCAGGATGTGGTCAAGATCTTTGGATTATATCTTTGAAACCAGGATACTGCAATCACAACATGGAAGCACTAATACAGAAGAACTAATACAGATGGTCATAAATAACTAAGAAGCCAGATAAGTCCGCGGCATCAGAAAGTAGCAGCGGTATCAGTTTCGTTCCCGTCATTAAAAAAATCTGCATAAGGAGCTAAACCCACAGCAGGACTTTCTCCCTCCGCTCTCTCTCCTCTTCAAACATGGTTCCGCTCGGAGATTTCCATCCACACGCAGCGAGGAAGAAGAAAAAAACCTGACTGACGCTTCGTGTGTGATGTTGAGCCCAAAAGTTTGTGATGGAGACGTTTTATTGAAGCCGAGAATCAAGTTCCCGCTCAAGGGCGAAGTCAGACTTTCACGGAGGAGACGGTAAAGCCCAATTTATGGTTCTGATCCAAACGTGTTTGTGTGGACGTGCGGCTCCTACGCACAGCGTCCGACCTGCACCTCCCAAACTTTCTAACGCCTCAAAACGACGCAGACGATAAAGGCTGTGATTGGTCCTCTCCACCGCTCTACATTTCCTCCGCTCCGCTCATACTAGACTTTGAGTAATAATGTGTTTAATGCAGCTTTGGCACATTTGTTTAGGTTTTAAACAAACCACATGGGTCATTTGCATACAGTATAAGCGCTGATAAAAACAGCTCGTGCGCTGATGCTGATGCGATCGAACGCGCCGCAAAGTTTGGTTTGATCAGAACTTGTGCCTCATCTTCAAATATAAAGCTGCGACTCTGTTTCTGAAGCGTTTAGGTGCAGCTACTAAATAATTCTTAATCAGTCACAGTAAAACCGTAAACCCCGGGAAAACGCTGAGAAGGTTTAACGGGATCAACATTTGGATACCGCCAAACCCTAGTAACAAGCTCCTGTTGTGAGCCAATACAGCCCGACGCCGACGTGTTTGTTACCGAAACAGGCCGAAGACGTGTTTCGTGGTACGACAGCAACTTTAAAATCTCCAGGAGCTCAGTGCAGCCTCCATGTTTAGGCGACTTCCGTAAACCCTGAGCTGCTGCTGTGACGTCGTCGTGTCTCCAATGCTCATGCGGGACACTTTTGGGGCTTTTAAAGTTCATACTGGAGATTAGAGCTGGGCTATGACCAAAAATTGATATCACGGTATTTTTTTAAATTATCACGGTATCACGGTATTTAACGGTATTTTTGTCTTTGGCTAAGTGGAGTGTGATAGAGTTGGTAATATCATTCCAACGTTTGCTTTTCTTGTCATAGACGGTCCCTTTAGCAAACGCGCCTACCAGGGACGTCTGTGGAGTGTTTTGTGCTGCACTGCCAACGTTACGCAGAGATTGGGGAGAAGATGCAGATTTTACTTTCATGCAATCTTCGTATTCCAGGATATGATTGTGGCGGAGGTGGTGAAGCAAGTTGCTTGTGTTGCCTCCTGCAGCTAAAACATTAGCTCGACAACACTTACAGATGATGCGTGTTTGATCCGAGGCAGATTTTTTAAAACCGAAGTATTTCCAAACAACAGACACGGCTCCCTTTTTCGGAATGAGTTCTGTGTCTGTGTCATTTTCTTCGTCCATGCTCACCGCTCAACTCGCTATCCTTACCACCCTAGTCTCTGCCACTACCGCTCTCCTGCAGAGTTGGCTTGTTTGGTGTAACACTGAAAAACAGCCCCCGCTCAATCTACCGCTGTGCGACGTTCCGCCGCTCTGTGTTGCCGACATATGCGCGCACACACGGTATGGCGGTAAATAAAAAATTCATATCATAAAAATAAAAATTACCGGTTCAAACGGTTTACCGCCCAGCCCTACTGGAGCTCACAGATGAGTCGCATTTAATTGAAAATGTGAACAACCTCGCAGAAAAAAAAAAAAATCTGAATTAAGTGTTAAGCCGTGCGGTCTGAACGTAGCCGATAACATAAACAAAACGAGTCAGAACTGGAGAACCGGAGCCCTGAGGCTGTAACAAACGCTTTACATTCAAAGGAGACGTATTCAGCGGGAGCAACTTTTATTAACTGAGCCGGAGATGGTTAAAGCAGCCACATTACCTCAAAATAATATCACTGAAGTAGAAACCACTGTCTCAGCCCACGAGTTTATGACAGTTCTCCATAAATACACAAAAGCACGATACAAAACTGCATTCAGTAACTTCGTGAAACCTAAAGTGACGTATGTTATGTGACACACGGCGAATCCTCTTCATCTCCTCCTCTTCCTCGTGTCTCAGACGTTATCCGTGGCTCCAGATGGTGTCTCTTTGATAAATTATTTTAATTAAGAGCCGCATTGGTCACAGAAAGTCATCCAGGAAATGACACCAGGGTCGTATCGTCAAACAAACAAAAAATCTCTTCGGGTTAAGGTTAAGTTTAGGTATTTTTTTATGCTCCTCTGCGTGTGACCATTCAGAGTCTCTGGGGAAAACCTGTCTGGAGCAGCGGACCTCAGGAGGTTTATCGAAAATCAGACACTATGTAAAAATAACCGAAATATCATTAAAGGTCTCACAATAAAAATATAAAACAAATAATAAAAAGCTAAAAACTAACGCCGCCGGGCAGAAGGGTAATTAGTCATGCTAGGCTAAAAGTCACGATAAAATATTAAACCAGGCCGTAAACAGGTCTAAACCAGGACTAAACTAGGTCTAAACCAGGACTAAACCATGTCTAAAGCAGGTTTAAACCAGGTCTAAACCAGGACTAAAGCAGGTCTAAAGCAGGTCTAAAGCAGGACTAAACCAGGACTAAACCAGGACTAAACCAGGTCTAAAGCAGGTCTAAAGCAGGTCTAAACCACCAGGTCTAAAGCAGGTCTAAAGCAGGACTAAACCAGGTCTAAACCAGGTCTAAAGCAAGTCTAAAGCAGGTCTAAAGCAGGACTAAACCAGGTCTAAAGCAGGTCTAAAGCAGGTCTAAACCAGGTCTAAAGCAGGACTAAACTAGGTCTAAAGCAGGTCTAAAGCAGGACCAAAGCAGGTCTAAAGCAGGTCTAAAGCAGGACCAAAGCAGGTCTAAAGCAGGTCTAAAGCAGGTCTAAAGCAGAACTAAACCAGGTCTAAAGCAGGTCTAAAGCAGGTCTAAAGCAGGTCTAAAGCAGGTCTAAAGCAGGTCTAAACCAGGTCTAAACCAGGACTAAACCATGTCTAAACCATGTCTAAACCAGGTCTAAACCAGGTCTCTCTGCACATTGTCACAGTTGTTTTGGTCACTCCTGAATCATCACAGGTTTTATTCACATGTGTGGACAGAAATAAACACCTCCGAGCGACTGACTCTTCCCTCCTTCCCTTCTTCTTCTCTTTCCTCTCGTCTTCTCTTCTCGTTCTCTAACTCCACTCGACTGAACCAGGTCTGTGCCGCGCTGCTCGTCCGATCACAGCTCATTTATAACACGCTCCGGTTTTATTTGTTTGTTTGTTTATGTTTGGGCTGCACAGTGTGTCAGATGCCCTCCCCGTGTGTCAGATGCCCTCCCCGTGTGTCAGATGCCCTCCCCGTGTGTCAGATGCCCTCCCCGTGTGTCAGATGCCCTCCCCGTGTGTCAGATGCCCTCCCTGTGTGTCAGATGCCCTCCCTGTGTGTCAGATGCCCTCCCTGTGTGTCAGATGCCCTTTCAGTCTCTCTCAAATGCTCCTGTTGTCTTGAAGACCAAGTCAGGACCTTCAAAAGTGTTTTATTTAGTCTTTAGTCCTGGTTTAGTTCTGGCTTAGTCCTGGTTTGGTTCTTGTTTAGTCCTGGTTTAGTTCTGTATTAGTCCTGGTTTGGTTCTAGTTTAGTCCTGGTTTAGTTCTGGTTTAGTCCTGGTTTGGTTCTTGTTTAGTCCTGGTTTGGTTCTTGTTTAGTCCTGGTTTAGTTCTGGTTTAGTCCTGGTTTGGTTCTTGTCAAGTCCTGGTTTAGTTCTGTATTAGTCCTGGTTTGGTTCTTGTTTAGTCCTGGTTTAGTTCTAGTATAGTCCTGGTTTGGTTCTAGTTTAGTCCTGGTTTAGTTCTAGTTTAGTCCTGGTTTAGTTCTAGTTTAGTCCTGGTTTAGTTCTAGTTTAGTCCTGGTTTGGTTCTTGTTTAGTCCTGGTTTAGTTCTGTATTAGTCCTGGTTTGGTTCTTGTTTAGTCCTGGTTTAGTTCTGGTTTAGTCCTGGTTTGGTTCTTGTCAAGTCCTGGTTTAGTTCTGTATTAGTCCTGGTTTGGTTCTTGTTTAGTCCTGGTTTAGTTCTAGTTTAGTCCTGGTTTGGTTCTAGTTTAGTCCTGGTTTAGTTCTAGTTTAGTCCTGGTTTGGTTCTTGTTTAGTCCTGGTTTAGTTCTGTATTAGTCCTGGTTTGGTTCTTGTTTAGTCCTGGTTTAGTTCTAGTTTAGTCCTGGTTTGGTTCTAGTTTAGTCCTGGTTTAGTTCTGGTTTAGTCCTGGTTTGGTTCTTGTTTAGTCCTGGTTTGGTTCTTGTTTAGTCCTGGTTTAGTTCTGGTTTAGTCCTGGTTTGGTTCTTGTCAAGTCCTGGTTTAGTTCTGTATTAGTCCTGGTTTGGTTCTTGTTTAGTCCTGGTTTAGTTCTAGTATAGTCCTGGTTTGGTTCTAGTTTAGTCCTGGTTTGGTTCTTGTTTAGTCCTGGTTTAGTTCTGGTTTAGTCCTGGTTTGGTTCTTGTTTAGTCCTGGTTTAGTTCTAGTTTAGTCCTGGTTTGGTTCTTGTTTAGTCCTGGTTTAGTTCTTGTTTAGTCCTGGTTTGGTTCTTGTTTAGTCCTGGTTTAGTTCTGGTTTAGTCCTGGTTTGGTTCTTGTTTAGTCCTGGTTTAGTTCTAGTTTAGTCCTGTTTCGGTCTTTGCTCAGTCCTGTTTTAGTTCTGGCTTAGTCCTGGTTTTAAAGTGGTTCTTCGGGCCTAGTTCAGTCTCGCTCTGGTGCCATGAGGTTCTTACTGTGACGAGATTCTATTGTGAGACTTGGATATTGTTACTCCCCTAATTTTTAGTCAGCAGATCAGCTCAAAAAGTCAAATATATTGTTCCGATCTGACATATCGGTCTATCTTTAGGTCCGATCTGTAATCCTCGGTTAACCCTCGCAGACCTACGGTATCGTATACGATACCGAGGAATATGTTTCTATAACCGCACAGAACTTTCTAACGGTAAAAGACAGAAACTTCCTTTTCCCCTCTGAAAGTGCAGACATAGAGGTTTCCGTACATTTCTGCGGCTTTATCCTACGTCACACTCACGCTGTGTGATGACGTGAGCAAAACGAGTGTCCAACAGGAACTTTGTTTTCCCCAAACTCATGCGCTCCGTCCATTTTGATCGAGCCAAACTTTGCCAAAGAGTGAAGTGAGTCAAGATGGTCGACTCCTCTGACTGTGTGTGTTTATAACGAGGGAAAAAGTCGCTCTAAGTGGAGTTAATTCTCACACACATGGAAAATTACACATCTTGGTCTGCACTGATATGTAAATGAGCTCTGAATAGAAGTGTGAAGTATCGGCATTTAGCAGATCATTAACACTCGAAGACCTATGACATCAGATTTAATTGCGCATCTCTTTGCTATTTTTATTTAAAGGTTTATTTTACTCAAAATGAACAAATCCAAATGTAATTTCCACCCTGG
Organism: Odontamblyopus lacepedii; assembly: GCA_034769755.1. Classification (NCBI taxonomy): domain Eukaryota; kingdom Metazoa; phylum Chordata; class Actinopteri; order Gobiiformes; family Gobiidae; genus Odontamblyopus; species Odontamblyopus lacepedii. The sequence continues at coordinate 4,228,674 of CM068348.1, forward strand.
AAATGCAGAAGTGCTGTGGCTCTGGCCCTGGACCTGACAGGAGCTGTTTCCAGGACTGGACCAGGAAAGTCATGGAGCCACTGCACTTTTTTTGTTTTTAGGGCAATAAGGAGATTTTTACTTTACTTACAGACTTGAGATTTTGCATTTTTGTAGCTAAGGCCCTAAATTAAGCATTTTTTATGTCCAAAAAGTTGTTTCTACATGTTTGCTGTGTGTTTTGTTTAAAAAAGTGAATTTTATTTTCTGTTTTCTATTTCTGGTCCTGTAGCTTTTATCACAGCCTCATGACACAACTACAGCAGCAGATTGTGAAATAACAGGTTGGACTGAACAAAAGGAGGTAGAACACTTCATTAGGGGTAAAAGGGGCAGTTTTAAAAGCAAAATTAAGAAAAAAATCCAGGCGAGGAGAAATGTACTAAAACTGCCCTCAGGTCTTCAGGGGTGAACCCCTTGTTGATGTTTATTATATTTGTGTTTTTATCCTGGTGAGTGTCATAATATGAATCAGATTACACAAATGTGGTTTTATATTTAGCCCAGTGTCGGTGAAGCTCGTATTTCCATGTTCTTATGCCCCTTTGTTTAAACCTCTGATGTTATTAAATCGTCATAATATTTAATCTTTCGCCCGGTCTCGGTTTAATCCGGTCTAATCCCATCAGGATCTGAACTTTGACCTCCAGGGTGCGGTCGGTGTTTCCGTGTAGTGACGCTCGAAGCCGCTGGAGCCAGTTTCATAATCGCGAACAGCAGAAAATATCAGGAGTGACGAGGATTTCCAAAGACTAAAAATAAAACCGCTCACACAAAGATTCGTGTTTAGAACTAAAACTGGGCCGTTTGTTTCAGGCTCAACGTGTTCAGAAGAAATTGAGGATTCACAGATCCACGGAAGCTGTTTTTTTTTTTATTTGTTTCTTTCCAAAAATCGACCAAAATAACAAGGTGCAAAAGTGACTAGTCCAGTTTAGGGCCCGAGCGATTTATCGGTCGGCTGAGATTATCGGCCGATATCCGGGTTTAGTCCAGGCCTAGTCCAGTTCTAGTCCAGGTCTAATCCAGTTCTAGTCCAGGTCTAGTCGGGGTTTAGTCCAGTTCTAGTCCAGATTTAGCCCAGATCTAATCCGGGTCCAGTCTGTATCTAGGCCGGGTCTAGTCCAGTTCTAGTCCAGAATTAGCCCAGGTCTAATCCGGGTTTAGTCCAGGTCCAGTCTTGGTTTAGTTGGGGTTTAGTCCAGTTCCAGTCCAGATTTAGCCCAGGTCTAGTCCAGATCTAGTCCAGGTCTAGTCGGGGTCTAATCTGGGTATAGCCTGGGTCTAGTCCAGATTTAGCCCAGGTCTAATCCAGGTCTAGTCTGTATCTAGTCCAGGTCTAGTCCAGATTTAGCCCAGGTCTAATCCGGGTCTAGTCTGTGTCTAGTCCAGGTCTAGTCCAGCTAGTCCAGGTCTAGTCCAGGTCTAGTCGGGGTTTAGTCCAGTTGTAGTCCAGGTTTAGTCCAGGTCTAGTCCAGGTTTAGTCGGGGTTTAGTCCAGTTCTAGTCCAGATTTAGCCCAGATCTAATCCGGGTCTAGTCCGGGTCTAGTTGGGGTTTAGTCCAGTTCTAGTCAAGGTCTAATCCAGGTCTAATCTGGGTCTAGTCTGGGTCTAGTCCAGGTCTAGTTTGGGTTTAGTCCAGTTCTCGTCCAGGTCTAATCCGTGTCTAGTCCAGGTATAGTCTGGGTTTAGTCCAGTTCTAGCCCAGATTTAGCCCAGGTCTAATCTGGGTCTAGTGCTGTTTTCTTCCGGGTCTAGTCAGGGTTTAGTCCAGGTTTAATCCAGGTCTGGTCCAGGTCTGGTCCAGGTTCAGTCCTGGTTCAGTTGGAGTCACTGGGATGATTCGTCTGTGTCTTGTTTAGTCTTAATCCTGTGATATTTTTTCCACAAACTTTTTTTTTTTCTTCTTGAGACAATCTTAAAACGTTTTTTGCAGTGCATCATGTCACCATGGTAACGCCTAAACATTCCCCCATGACAGATTCATGTAGGACACCCCCAGCGCGACGTCACTGCAAAGAATCAATATTAGAAATGGATTTAATCTGGGATTTAATAAAGGCATGAAACACTCATCATCAGTCCAATCATTTTTACACCCGTCTGGACGTTATAATCTCATTTTAATCCCATGCACTTCCTGTTTATCTGCAGATTTCCTCTCCATGTTTGGGGCATTTTGATTTCATAAAGTTTCTAACCTTTGACCGCTCCGTTTAACACTCGCAGATGTACAGGTTTGGTCCAGATTAAGTCCTGGTTTAGTGTGAGTTTTCTCCAGTTTTAGTCCAGGTCTAGTCCAGGTTTAGTCCAGATTTAATCCAGGTTTAGTCAGAGTTTTAGTCCAGGTCTAGTCCAGGTTTAGTCCAGGTCTAGTCCGTGCCGGATTACAGTCTCATCAGTGAATACAGATTATGGGTCTTTATCGTGAGGCGCAGTGGGATTATCAGATTATTTATGGTGACGTGATATTTCACACAGATTTACAGTCGTGTGTGACTCGATATTAAAGACGAACGGCAAATTTAACCAAACTAACCAAGACTTATTCTGTTAAATCCAGACAAAACATTTTATTAATCTTGTTTTAAGGGATATTTACTAAATGACTGATTCTCTGCAAGAAACAAAATCGAGTTCAATTAAAATGACGTGAATTAAGAAAGTTTTATCACGATTTGAGTAAATTCCACTTGACGAGTAAAATGATCTGCAGTGGAACGAGACTTTTTGTACTTAAAACATGAAAATACATCTGGTCACACTTAAAATAAGAAAAACAACTTTTTACACTTAAAATAAGAAATAAAATCTAATTTGCTTGAATTAAGAAAAAAACTTTATTCCACTAACAGATCATTTGACTTGTCAAGATGAATCTACTCAAATAAAGTAAAATGTTCTTAATTTAAGTCATTTGAACTTTCCTGTTGTTTTTTCCCATGTAAATATGTAAAATTATTCATATTATTTACTAAAATCAAGAATAAAACAGCCAATAACAGCTTTATATTCTAGTTTTAAGATTTTTCATCTTAATTTATTATTAAATTTAGTGTTTTATATTTTGTTTTAGATCACTTCAAACTTAAATTCCTGCTTAGAATGATTTTATTTTATCTTGAGATTTCTGAAGGCCTGGATATATTTTCTTATTTTACGTTTTCTTGAGAAGTAAATTTCTCTTCCTGCTCTGGCCGATCGTTTCACTTGTTTCTGGAGCATTTTAACTTTTAACAAGTGGATTTTTCTAGTTTAAGGAGGGAGATTCTGCAGTGATGAGGCTCTGTCACCTGCTGGTCTCCATGGTAATGTTATTGCCTTGAATGTTCCGCAATGTGTCTATTTGAAGATGAGTTTTTACGTGTCAAACACCTCTTTGTCTTCCGGCTCTTGGGAAGGGTGGACGCTTTTCCTCTCCAGCCCCTGATCTTTCCTGCTTTGCTTCTATGTCTCGTCTTGTCTAATGCGTCTTATTCCTCGACTCTCTCCGCTTTACTCTCCAAAACTAAACGAACTATGGTTTCGATAAATTGGTCTTTTAACAAAATTGACACTTTAACCAGACGAGCGGCTCCGGGTGAACCTGCGTGGTCTTCGGACACAGGATCTGTCTATTCGGAACCAGGATTACGGGACTTTGCACATTGGAATTTACGCCTGGACCTGATTTTTCCGAAAATTCAAATACTGAGGCGGCTTTTCAAAGCCCCACTCGGCTGCCCGGAAACTGGAGCGAGGGGCAGAGCTTCAAGCACTCGAACTTTGTGACTCTGGGCCGGGGTCACGGTCACTGATCGCTGATGGACAGGGTGGCTCTAAATCGCAATTTTTTGGATAAAATCTGGAGGAAACTTGGAGCTCTGCATAGAAATGACCTTGAAGACCAATGGACAAACAGAGCAGTGTGATGGACATTCGACGTAGCTGCTCTAAAACAAAACAACCCGATCTTATCTGTGGACTCCCCGGACAAGGCTCAGCCGCCCTGAGAGCAGCAGCGAGAGCCTGACCCCCAAAAACCCCTCACAGCTTCATCCTGACCCGGTGGACGGGTCTGTTTCTGACACTGATCCTGGACCATCTCCACCTCCCTGACTCCTCCTCACGCTGCAGTGTCCTGTCATAACGGATACAGTGATCCTTCGCTTTAACGCGGTTCATCTTTCGCGGCTTCGCTGTTTCGCGGATTTTTTTATGCTTTTTTATTTTTATTTTTTTTAACAGTGCATTGTGTTCTGAATCCTGATTGGCCGAGGGACTGTAGTCTAGAAGTGATAAAAGTTGACTGGTCTTTCACTTAGACCAGGGGTCGGCACCTTTAACACTCAAAGAGCCGTTTGGAGCGTCTCCCACAGAAAAGAAAACATGGGTGCCATAAAGAAGGAGGAAAATAACATAAGGACGACGGGAGAAGACGCCTGCACCACAGGCTTCAGGAGAAAGAGACGCTACAGGAGTCAGGAGGAAGAGGCTCAGTCAGAGGCACTGAAATACACGCGAGTCACAATGTCCAACCTCATAGTTATTTGTAAGAAAACGTTTATATTTTTAAATGCTTGAGCCTGAAAACAGGATTTGATCTTTGGTTTCATTCTATAGTACAGTATTGGATTGTATCATAATTGTAAAAAATAAAGCTGATACTTCACGGATTTCGCCTGTCGCGGGTTCTTTTTGGAACGTGACCCCCGCGATAAACGAGGGATCACTGTATATGTGTTCTTTTTGTTGTCCTTCCTCTATTTTCCTTCTTTCTCTGTAGTCGTTATAGTTATTATCGTTAGTGAAGCCTCCTGAGGCGCGGCCCACTCATGTGTGTCCTTTATAGTGGACATTAACCAGTCGATCTTTGAAGTGTTTAAGTGTAAGAGACAGACTCTTAATGAGGGGACTAAAAATGACCTCAAGAGGAGTAAGTCTGTGGCTGCACTATGATAAAAAAAAATAAGTAAAAACATGAAGAACTGAAAAGGGAGTGTAAAAACTTTTTGAGCTGACTATAAAAGCTCGTCAGAGATGTTGGTCATTAAAAAAAGTTCTTTCTGTTCGGTTGTTAACTTCACGTGGATTTAACTGGCGTCCGTTACAGAGGACATGCTGTATTACATTATAAATAAAAATAAAATGAACAAAATCTGGACACTAAGGTGTTCATTTACCCACAAACAGGGAAAAAATCAGGTCCCAGGAGGATATAGAGTTATGAAAGATCGTATAGAGATAGAAAGAGTTATGAAAGACAGTCTGTCGCTGTAGTAATCTCATAGTTTCCTCTTTCAGTTAGTGGTAAATAAAGATAGTTATGACTAGGGCTGAAACGATTCATCGAGTTAATCGATTAAATCAATTAGAAAAATGCATCGATTATTTTTTTTTGCCTCGATGCTTCGTTTTATTTTCATACCCTCGGCGATGGCCGGAACCTTTTGTGGTAGAGGTAAAGTTTCCGCACGACCACTGCACTTCACTGTACACACAACAGCGCGGCGCCCATGGATGTGTAATAAGAGCAGAACCTCCGGTGGCATCTCCCGCATCTCCCGTACGCCGCACGCTCCTCATCTCCCGTAATCTGCGCGTGGATTGTGTCTTGTCGCGTACACTCCGTGGACCGCGCTTCCTCCTGTGCCTCTAAACCAGAACTCACACCAGGACTAAGCCAGAACTCACACCAGGACTAAACCAGGACTAAACCAGGTCTAAACCAGATCTAAACCAGATCTAAACCAGATCTAAAACTAGAACTAATCCAGGTCTAAAACTAAACAAGAATTTGCAGGAGTTGGTTGCTACATTTATGTAGTTTTAAAAATCATGACAATATCAAGTAATCCAAAGTATTCAGATTACGTTACTCACTCACTACTCACAGTAATTTAATTGATTACGTTACAAACTACATTTTGGGGAATGTAATCTGTAATCTGTAGGGGATTACATTGTAAAAGTCACCTTCTCAACACTGATGCTCCAACATCGAAACAGAACCGTACATTACATCAAGTGGAAAAGAAACCGTGAGGTGAGTCGACCTGAGCCCAGCGATAATTACGTTTTTCATGTCCAAAACACGTGGATCTGTCAGTGCAGGTGGTGTGTACTTAACATGTGCAAAGTAGACACGACAATAACAAACGATTACTCGATTATTCGAACAAAATAATCGACAGAATAATCGATTACTGTAATAATCGATAGCTGCAGCCCTAGTTATGTCACAGTTAGACTCACTTGTTTAGTTCCTCTTTTTGTGGGATTATAATCTCTAGACTCATATGTTCAGTTTAGCTTCGTGGGGGTGGAGGGGAATGTGGGGCTGTTCTTTTTTAATCACTGTAAAGCGCTTTTTGTATGAAAAGCGCTCTGTAAATAAAGTTTGATCGATTGACTGACGTGATTAGCCGCGTCCTGACGTCGGTGAGGAGGTTGCGGGTTCGACTCCTGATCGTCCCGAGTATTTTCAGAACAAAGACGTCAGGAGATCTGGAGCGTGACGTCCGAGTCCAGTCTCCTGTTTCACGAGAGACGCTCAACGCCTCCTCACTTGGCATTATTTTACTGACCAAACCCAAGAACCCAACGTATTACAACATCGTTTTAGCGATTTTTACCACTTTTATTTTTCCCCGCCCCCGTCTGCGTTCATTAATATTGACCCACAGATGTGACGTCGCCCGAAACCAGCAATAAAGTGGAAAGTCTAAACCCCCTTCGGTCACAGACGAGAAAATCAACGTAAACGTAAACGAGAACATAAACGTCCACGAAATTGCAATCTTTCAGGTAAATCCTTCGGGCAGCAGAACTTCAGGGGCAAATAAACCAGAAAGAATAAAATATCCAAAGTAAAATAAGCACCGAGACGTGTTTTTGATCTAATAACGAAACAACAAACTGTTTTCCCGTTTTATTGTTTTTCGTTCTTCATTGAAATTCAAAAGAACGAACAGCGACGACACTTCCTGTAATCATCATGAAACAGGACTGAGATCTGCTGTTTGAGCTTCACTGTCGTCGTGTCCTGAGGCAAGACACTTCCCCCCCACACGTCTGTGCATGAATCTCTCTATCCTCTTCTTTTCTCTCCCCTGTACGCTCCACCTCTCCCCCTTTCTCTCGCTTCTCTCCTCTTCTGTTACTCTCCCTCCTCTCTAACCCTGTTTTCTCTCCTCTTTCTCTGTGCTCCGTCCGTTCTTTCTCCCTTTTCTCTCTCTCTCTCCTTCCTCTCCTCCTCTCATATGAGACTGTGCGCAGGTGTCTCTCATCTCTCCATCTCTCCTTTCTCACTCTCTCTCCTCCTCCTCCTCTCCCCTCTAACCCTCTCTGTTTTCTCTCTGCTCATTTCTTTCTCCTCTCCCCCTTTGTCTGCGCTCTGTCCTTCTTCCCTTATCCTCCCTCGCTCATTTCTCTCCTCTCTCCCGCTCTCTATTTTCCTCCACTTCTCCCTCTCCTCCCTCCTCTTTCCTTTTTCTCTCTTTCGCTTCTCTCTCTCTCCCTGCCTCTTTCTTTCTCCTCCTGTTCCTTCCTCTCATATGAAACTGATGTTTCTCATCTCTCCTCCTCTACTTCTTTCTTCCCTCTCTCCTTTCCATTCTCTCCTCCTTTCTCCTCAATCTCTCCCTCTTCTATCTCCGCTTCCTCTCTCTCCTCCTCCTCTCCTCCTTCCTCCTCGTTCCTCCTCTCTCCTCCTCTCCTCTTCCTCTCCTCTCTCCTCCCTCTCTCCTCTTTCCTCCTCTTTCCTCTCCTCTCCCCTCCTTGTTCCTCCTCTCCTCTCTCCTCTCCTCTGTCCTCCTCGTTCCTCCTCTCCTCTCTCATCTCTCCTCTTTCCTCGTCATTCCTCCTCTCTCCTCCCTCTTTCCTCTCCTCTCCTCCTCTCTCCTCTCCTCTCTCTTTCCTCTCCTCCTCTCTCCTCCCTCTTTCCTCCTCTCTCCTCTCTTCCTCCTCTCCTCCTCCTTCCCTCCTCTTTCCTCTCCTCTCTTCCTCCTCTCCTCTCTCTTTCCTCTCCTCCTCTCTCCTCTCCTCCTCTCTCCTCTCCTCCCTCTTTCCTCCTCTCTCCTCTCTTCCTCCTCTCCTCCTCCTTCCCTCCTCTTTCCTCTCCTCTCCTCTCTTCCTCCTCTCCTCCTCCTTCCCTCCTCTCCTCTGCTCCTCCTTCCCTCCACTCCTCTCCTCTTTCCTCTCCTCTCCTCCTCTCTCCTCTCCTCTCTCTTTCCTCTCCTCCTCTCTCCTCTCCTCTCCTCTCCCTCTCCTCCTCTCTCCTCTCCTCTCCTCTCTCTTTCCTCTCCTCCTCTCCTCCTCCTTCCTCTCCTCTCCTCTCTTCCTCCTCTCCTCCTCCTTCCATCTCCAGGTGTCTTGTTAAGGACAGAAAATCCTCCTTTCACACGTCTCGGTCGAGTTATTTCTGGACCCGGAGCCAGACTCACATTTCTGCCTCAAAAACACCTCCTGAAACTCGGCGCTTTAACAATTCACAAACTTTTACCCCGAACACGACAGAAACTGGGGTCAGAATCACGACAAGCGGCGAATTTCACATTTTCACAAACCCGGAGCGAGAAAACTGAAATCTGAACTTTAAACTCGCTCGAGAATCAGGAGAATTTCAGAAAGTAGAAATTTAAACGACAGAACAGTCTTTTATACAGAACAAAACTCCATGGAGACAAACTCTCATTCTCTCCTCTCTCTCCTTTTTCCCTCTCTTTCTTTCCTTCTTTCTTTCTCTCCTCTCTCTTTCCTTCTCCTTCGCTCCTCTCTCCTTCTCTCTTCTTCTCCTCTCTCCTTCTTTCCTTCTCTCTCCTCCTCTCTCTTTTTACTCCTCCTCTCTCCTTCTCTCCCCTCTCTTACTCTCTCCTTCTCTCTCCTTATCTGTCTTTCTCTTTCTTTCCTTCTCCTCTCTCTCTCCTTCTCCCTCTCCTCTTCTCTCCCTCTCTCTCCTCCTTTCTCCTCTCTCCTTCTCTCCTCTCTCCTTCTCTCTCCTTCTCCCTCTCTCCTCTCTCTTCTCTCCTCCCCTCTCCTTCTCTCGTTCTCTCTCCTCTCCTTCTCTCTTCTCTCCTCTCTCCTTCTCTCTCCTTCTCCCTCTCTCCTCTCCTCTCCTCTCCTCTTCCTCTCTCCTTCTCTCTCCTCCTTTCTCCTCTCTCCTTCTCTCCTCTCTCTCCTCTCCTTCTCTCTTCTCTCCTCCTTCTCTTCTCTCCTCCTCTCTCCTTCTTTCCTTCTCTCTCCTCCTCTCTTTTTTCTCTCTCCCCTCTCCTTCTCTCTCTCCCTCCCTCTCCTCTTCTCTCCTCTCTCCTTCTCCCTCTCTCTCCTCTCCTTCTCTCTCCTCTCCTTCTCTCTCTTTCTCTCTCTCCCTCCCTCTCCTCTCTCCTTCTCCCTCTCTCTCCTCTCCTTCTCTCTCCTCTCCTTCTCTCTCCTCTCTCCTTCTCCCTCTCCCTCTCCTCTTCTCTCCCTCTCTCCTTCTCTCTCCTCCTTTCTCCTCTCTCCTTCTCTCCTCTCTCTCCTCTCCTTCTCTCTTCTCTCCTCCTTCTCTTCTCTCCTCCTCTCTCCTTCTCTCCTCCTCTCTCCTTCTCTCTCCTCTCCTCCTTCTCTTCTCTCCTCCTCTCTCCTTCTTTCCTTCTCTCTCCTCCTCTTTTTTCTCTCTCCTCTCTCCTTCTCTCCTCTCTCCTTCTCTCTCCTCTCCTCCTTCTCTTCTCTCCTCCTCTCTCCTTCTTTCCTTCTCTCTCCTCCTCTCTTTTCTCTCTCTCCTCTCTCCTTCTCTCCTCTCTCCTTCTCTCTCTCTGGACTCAGACTCGAGGGTCCGTCTGTATTTTCTCATCTTCTGTTCATGATTCTTTGCTCCAGGACAGTTTCTCCTCGTTTGTTTTTAAAGATGATTTTCACTTTCTTAAAATCTTAAAAACATGAAAATCTTCGCGAGTTCGTGTGAAACTGTTTTTCTGCACTCACCTCGAGAATTCAGAGCGTCACAATTATTCACCGTGATGAGTTTAGAAGCACTTTTCACAAGTTTCTAACGTGATATAATCGGACAATAAAACGCTTTATAATCACAGACAGAAAACAGCGGATTATTTAGAGTTCAGCAGCTGCTTACGCGTCAGATCTGCCCTGAGGCGAGACACAGTTTACTCAAATACACGGAAAAAACGAGTGCAGTCGTTTTAACCGATTCACTACGAATTTACTACGACTTTAATGAACATAAACCACCTACAGACCTATACTTTAGACCTGGTTTAGTCCTGGTTAAGTCCTGGTTTAGTCCAGGTTTAGTCTTAGTTTAGTCCTGGTTTAGTTCTGGTTTAGTCCAGGTTTAGTCTTAGTTTAGTCCTGGTTTAGTTCTGGTTTAGTCCTGGTTTAGTCTTAGTTTAGTCCTGGTTTAGTTCTGGTTTAGTCCTGGTTTAGTCCAGGTTTAGTCTTAGTTTAGTTCTGGTTTAGTCCTGGTTTAGTCCAGATTTAGTCTCATTTTAGTCCTGGTTTAGTCCTTATTTAGTCCAGGTTTAGTCCTGGCTTAGTCCTGGTTTAGTCCTGTCTTAGTCCTGGTTTAGTCCTGGCTTAGTCCTGGTTTAGATCTAAAGTTCAGTCCAGGTTTAGCCATGGTTTAGTCTTGGTTTAGTCCAGGTTTAGTCCTGGTTTAGTCTTAGTTTAGTCCTGGTTTAGTCCTGGTTTAGTCCTGGTTTAGTCCAGGTTTAGTCTTAGTTTAGTCCTGGTTTAGTTCTGGTTTAGTCCTGGTTTAGTCTTAGTTTAGTCCTGGTTTAGTCCTGGTTTAGTCTTGGTTTAGTCCTGGTTTAGTCCTGGTTTAGTCCTGGTTTAGTCTTAGTTTAGTCCTGGTTTAGTCTTGGTTTAGTCCTGGTTTAGTCCTGGTTTAGTTCTGGTTTAGTCCTGGTTTAGTCTTAGTTTAGTCCTGGTTTAGTTCTGGTTTAGTCCTGGTTTAGTCCTGGTTCAGTCTTGGTTTAGTCCTGGTTTAGTCATTGGTTTAGACCTGGTTTAGTTCTGGTTTAGTCCTGGTTCAGCCTTGGTTCAGTCCTGGTTTAGTTCTGGTTCAGTCTTGGTTTAGTCCTGGTTTAGTCCTAGTTCAGTCTTGGTTTAGTCCTGGTTTAGTTCTGGTTTAGTCCTGGTTAAGTCCTGGTTTAGTTCTGGTTTAGTCCTAGTTCAGTCTTGGTTTAGTCCTGGTTTAGTTCTGGTTTAGTCCTGGTTTAGTCTTAGTTTAGTCCTGGTTTAGTCCTGGTTTAGTTCTGGTTTAGTCCTGGTTTAGTCTTAGTTTAGTCCTGGTTTAGTTCTGGTTTAGTCCTGGTTTAGTCCTGGTTCAGTCTTGGTTTAGTCCTGGTTTAGTCCTGGTTCAGTCTTGGTTTAGTTCTGGTTTAGTCCTGGTTTAGTCTTAGTTTAGTCCTGGTTTAGTTCTGGTTTAGTCCTGGTTTAGTCCTGGTTCAGTCTTGGTTTAGTCCTGGTTTAGTCCTGGTTTAGCCCTGTTTTTTCCACTTTAATGACCACAAACGTATCAGAGAAACTGTGATCTTCTGTTTCTCTGCAGAGCCACAAACTGCTCATCAGATTTTGCCTGTTTTTGCCACAGATCAGATTCTTTGTGGTGAAAGTCAAACCCAGATTATGACGTGATCCCGTTTATTTTGGTTTGTTAATCCCAAACTCAGAATAGCAGTGAGCTCGGACGTGTGGAGGGTAAATATAGTCCAGGGAACAAAGCCCCGTGATCCACACCGGCTACGTTTACACGGACGGGGAAAACCAGATCACACCAGAACGTAATCAGATAACCAATAAGTAGAGCTGATTTTGAGTCCGTGTTTACATGCAGCAGTATCAAAACTCAGAAACTAATCAATACTAAAACTAGTGCTGAAACTAGATCCTCATCTGAGCAAATATCAGGACTAAAAACGTCACATTCACAGGACGGAAATGAACCTTTAGATTTACAATGATCCTGAACTGTGGAGGTTTTAGTCCTGGTTTAATCCTGGTTTAGACCTGGTTTAGGGTTATCCTAGTCAAAATTTAGTCCTGGTTTAGTCTTGGTTTAGTTTTGGTTTAGTCCTGGTTTAGTCCTTGTTTAGTCCTGGTTAAGACCTATAGTTTAGTCTTGGTTTAGTCCTTGTTTAGTCCTGGTTTAGTCTTACTTTAGTCCTTGCTTAGTCCTGGTTTAATCCTATAGTATAGTCCTGGTTTAGTCCTGGTTTCGTCCTATAGTCTAGTCCTGGTTTAGTCCTGGTTTAGTCCTGGTTTAGTCCTGGTTTAGTCCTGGTTTAGTCCTGGTTTAGTCCTGGTTTAGTCCTGGTTTAGTCCTGGTTTAGTCCTATAGTATAGTCCTGGTTTAGTCCTGGTTTAGTCTTAGTTTAGTCCTATAGTTTAGTCCAGGTTTAGTCCTAGTTTAGTCTTAGTTTAGTCCTTGTTTAGTCCTGGTTTAGTCCTATAGTTTAGTCCTGGTTTAGTCCTGGTTTAGTCCTCGTTAGTCCTGGTTTAGTCCTGGTTTACTCCTTGTTAGTCCTGGTTTAGTCCTGGTTTAGTCCTATAGAATAGTCCTGGTTTAGTCCTCGTTTAGTCTTAGTTTAGTCCTTGTTTAGTCCTGGTTTAGTCTTAGTTTAGTCCTTGTTTAGTCCTGGTTTAGTCCTATAGTTTAGTCCCGGTTTAGTCCTGGTTTAGGCCTGGTTTAGTCTTAATTTAGTCCTTGTTTAGTCCTGGTTTAGTCCTATAGAATAGTCCTGGTTTAGTCCTGGTTTAGTCTTAGTTTAGTCCTTGTTTAGTCCTGGTTTAGTCTTAGTTTAGTCCTTGTTTAGTCCTGGTTTAGTCCTCGTTAGTCCTGGTTTAGTCCTGGTTTAGTCCTATAGTTTAGTCCTGGTTTAGTCCTCGTTAGTCCTGGTTTAGTCCTGGTTAGTCCTGGTTTAGTCCTGGTTAGTCCTGGTTTAGTCCTATAGTTTAGTCCTGATTTAGTCCTCGTTAGTCCTGGTTTAGTCCTCGTTAGTCCTTCTTTAGTCCTGGTTTAGTCCTCGTTAGTCCTTCTTTAGTCCTGGTTTAGTCCTTGTTAGTCCTGGTTTAGTCCTCGTTAGTCTTGGTTTAGTCCTCGTTAGTCCTGGTTTAGTCCTCGTTAGTCCTTCTTTAGTCCTGGTTTAGTCCTCGTTAGTCTTGGTTTAGTCCTCGTTAGTCCTGGTTTAGTCCTCGTTAGTCCTTCTCTAGTCCTGGTTTAGTCCTCGTTAGTCCTTCTTTAGTCCTGGTTTAGTCCTCGTTAGTCCTTCTTTAGTCCTCGTTAGTCCTTCTTTAGTCCTGGTTTAGTCCTCGTTAGTCCTGGTTTAGTCCTCGTTAGTCCTTCTTTAGTCCTGGTTTAGTCCTCGTTAGTCCTGGTTTAGTCCTCGTTAGTCCTTCGTTAGTCCTGGTTTAGTCCTCGTTAGTCCTGGTTTAGTCCTCGTTAGTCCTTCTTTAGTCCTGGTTTAGTCCTCGTTAGTCCTGGTTTAGTCCTCGTTAGTCCTTCTTTAGTCCTGGTTTAGTCCTCGTTAGTCCTGGTTTAGTCCTCGTTAGTCCTGGTTTAGTCCTCGTTAGTCCTTCTTTAGTCCTCGTTAGTCCTTCTTTAGTCCTGGTTTAGTCCTCGTTAGTCCTGGTTTAGTCCTCGTTAGTCCTGGTTTAGTCCTCGTTAGTCCTCGTTAGTCCTGGTTTAGTCCTCGTTAGTCCTTCTTTAGTCCTGGTTTAGTCCTCGTTAGTCCTGGTTTAGTCCTCGTTAGTCCTGGTTTAGTCCTCGTTAGTCCTGGTTTAGTCCTCGTTAGTCCTGGTTTAGTCCTCGTTAGTCCTAGTTTAGTCTTGATTTAGTCCTGGTTTAGTCCTCGTTAGTCCTGGTTTAGTCCTCGTTAGTCCTGGTTTAGTCCTCGTTAGTCCTATAGTTTAGTCCTTCTTTAGTCCTGGTTTAGTCCTCGTTAGTCCTGGTTTAGTCCTCGTTAGTCCTGGTTTAGTCCTCGTTAGTCCTTCTTTAGTCCTCGTTAGTCCTTCTTTAGTCCTCGTTTAGTCCTCGTTAGTCCTGGTTTAGTCCTCGTTAGTCCTTCTTTAGTCCTCGTTAGTCCTTCGTTAGTCCTGGTTTAGTCCTCGTTAGTCCTGGTTTAGTCCTCGTTAGTCCTGGTTTAGTCCTCATTAGTCCTGGTTTAGTCCTGGTTAGTCCTGGTTTAGTCCTCGTTAGTCCTCGTTAGTCCTGGTTTAGTCCTCGTTAGTCCTGGTTTAGTCCTCGTTAGTCCTGGTTTAGTCCTCGTTAGTCCTTCTTTAGTCCTGGTTTAGTCCTCGTTAGTCCTGGTTTAGTCCTCGTTAGTCCTTCTTTAGTCCTGGTTTAGTCCTCGTTAGTCCTGGTTTAGTCCTCGTTAGTCCTTCTTTAGTCCTCGTTAGTCCTTCTTTAGTCCTGGTTTAGTCCTCGTTAGTCCTGGTTTAGTCCTCGTTAGTCCTGGTTTAGTCCTCGTTAGTCCTTCTTTAGTCCTGGTTTAGTCCTCGTTAGTCCTGGTTTAGTCCTCGTTAGTCCTTCGTTAGTCCTGGTTTAGTCCTTCGTTAGTCCTGGTTTAGTCCTCGTTAGTCCTTCTTTAGTCCTGGTTTAGTCCTCGTTAGTCCTGGTTTAGTCCTCGTTAGTCCTGGTTTAGTCCTCGTTAGTCCTTCTTTAGTCCTGGTTTAGTCCTCGTTAGTCCTGGTTTAGTCCTCGTTAGTCCTTCTTTAGTCCTCGTTAGTCCTTCTTTAGTCCTCGTTTAGTCCTCGTTAGTCCTGGTTTAGTCCTCGTTAGTCCTTCTTTAGTCCTCGTTAGTCCTTCGTTAGTCCTGGTTTAGTCCTCGTTAGTCCTGGTTTAGTCCTCGTTAGTCCTGGTTTAGTCCTCGTTAGTCCTTCTTTAGTCCTGGTTTAGTCCTCGTTAGTCCTGGTTTAGTCCTCGTTAGTCCTGGTTTAGTCCTTCGTTAGTCCTGGTTTAGTCCTCGTTAGTCCTGGTTTAGTCCTCGTTAGGCCTGGTTTAGTCCTCGTTAGTCCTGGTTTAGTCCTCGTTAGTCCTTCGTTAGTCCTGGTTTAGTCCTCGTTAGTCCTGGTTTAGTCCTCGTTAGTCCTGGTTTAGTCCTCGTTAGTCCTCTGCGGGGATTGTCCCAGACTGTGCCATTCGCTTAATTACACAGAATTCCTGCAGCTCCATCTGTAAAATCTGTTTTTTTTTTCTTTTCACAGAACGACGAGAATAAAAACCTTCAAACAACGAACCAGAAAACAACATCTGCTTCTGTCTGACTCCAGCTCGTCTGCTCCTCTCACACTTCACACTTCACCAGGACTAATCACAGCACCGTAAAGCTGCACCGTGGAATATTTCTGGGGATGTTATTGCTTTGCCCGACAATTTACTCAAAACAAGATCACAACTTCAACTTTATCGAGGAAACTTAGACTTAAACTAATTTCACTGATCCACAAGGGAAATTATTTGCACACAGAAGCTCACACATCACAAAATATTAGAATAACAAAGAGTCAAAGATATAAATAACTAAATAAATCTGTATGTAACTACAAATAACTGAAGCTCTCACTGTTTTTAAAGCGCACTCTTCGCTGTGATTGGTTAATTCCACCTGTCACTCGATAATAAGAGCTGAATAACACGCCCCCTTTGTCTGCAGAAACATTCTCCCGCAGAAGCACAGAAGCGTTTTTGTGAAATCAAACTGTCCGTGTTCTGACAGGGCGCAGTTTTCATAAAGGTCAGATTTTGGAGGGATTGGAGGGATTTTTTTTACAATATGAACTTGAAAAATGTTTGAAAATCCTCACGCTCTGATCAGGACTGTCATTCCATTCAAAGAAAACGGCGTATAAAACTGCAGGCAGGGCGTCGGTCGTTTCAAATATGAGCTATAATATTTACAGTGTTTTAATATTTGAAGAATACAGAGGTTTTTGCATTTTTTTTACACTTTTTTTCGGAAGCGACGGGGCTTCCTGACGTTCACGTTGGGCGGCGTAGGGTAAAGTAAATGAGGAAGTAAAAATCTTTTTTGTAGTCAGGCGCCAATGAGCACAGATCACTGAAAACGACACGGCGCCATCTTGGATTCATCCTCCAGAGTTTATTATAGTTCTATGAGGAGGAGAGGATGATGGGAAGAGCGTTTTTGACCAGAAAACCGCTTTAAACAGAAAAACAATGACTCACGATATGACGATTTTACCAAAATAACAGATCGTCACAGGAATCACAATTTGATTTTAATTTGATTTTGATTTGAGGTTTGATTTTGAGTTGATTTTGAGTTAGATTATGACTTGATTTTGAGTTAGACTATGATTTGATTTTGAGTCCGACTATGATTTGATTTTGAGTTAGACTATGATTTGATTTTGAGTTAGATTATGATTTGATTTTGAGTTAGACTATGATTTGATTTTGAGTTAGATTATGATTTGATTTTGAGTTAGATTATGATTTGATTTTGAGTTATATTATGATTTGATTTTGAGTTAGATTATGATTTGATTTTGAGTTAGACTATGATTTGATTTTGAGTTAGATTATGATTTGATTTTGAGTTAGATTATGATTTGATTTTGAGTTAGATTATGATTTGATTTTGAGTTATATTATGATTTGATTTTGAGTTAGACTATGATTTGATTTTGAGTTAGATTATGATTTGATTTTGAGTTAGACTATGATTTGATTTTGAGTTAGATTATGATTTGATTTTGAGTTAGATTATGATTTGATTTTGAGTTAGACTATGATTTGATTTTGAGTTAGATTATGATTTGATTTTGAGTTAGATTATGATTTGATTTTGAGTTAGACTATGATTTGATTTTGAGTTAGATTATGATTTGATTTTGAGTTATATTATGATTTGATTTTGAGTTATATTATGATTTGATTTTGAGTTAAACTATGATTTGATTTTGAGTTAGACTATGATTTGATTTTGAGTTAGATTATGATTTGATTTTGAGTTAGATTATGATTTGATTTTGAGTTAGATTATGATTTGATTTTGAGTTAGATTATGATTTGATTTTGAGTTATATTATGATTTGATTTTGAGTTAGACTATGATTTGATTTTGAGTTAGATTATGATTTGATTTTGAGTTAGACTATGATTTGATTTTGAGTTAGATTATGATTTGATTTTGAGTTAGATTATGATTTGATTTTGAGTTAGACTATGATTTGATTTTGAGTTAGATTATGATTTGATTTTGAGTTAGATTATGATTTGATTTTGAGTTAGACTATGATTTGATTTTGAGTTAGATTATGATTTGATTTTGAGTTATATTATGATTTGATTTTGAGTTATATTATGATTTGATTTTGAGTTAAACTATGATTTGATTTTGAGTTAGACTATGATTTGATTTTGAGTTAGATTATGATTTGATTTTGAGTTAGATTATGATTTGATTTTGAGTTAGACTATGATTTGATTTTGAGTTAGATTATGATTTGATTTTGAGTTAGATTATGATTTGATTTTGAGTTAGATTATGATTTGATTTTGAGTTAGACTATGATTTGATTTTGAGTTAGATTATGATTTGATTTTGAGTTAGATTATGATTTGATTTTGAGTTAGATTATGATTTGATTTTGAGTTAGACTATGATTTGATTTTGAGTTAGATTATGATTTGATTTTGAGTTAGACTATGATTTGATTTTGAGTTAGATTATGATTTGATTTTGAGTTAGACTATGATTTGATTTTGAGTTAGATTATGATTTGATTTTGAGTTAGATTATGATTTGATTTTGAGTTAGACTATGATTTGATTTTGAGTTAGATTATGATTTGATTTTGAGTTAGACTATGATTTGATTTTGAGTTAGATTCTGATTTGATTTTGAGTTAGACTATGATTTGATTTTGAGTTAGATTATGATTTGATTTTGAGTTAGACTATGATTTGATTTTGAGTTAGATTCTGATTTGATTTTGAGTTAGATTCTGATTTGATTTTGAGTTAGACTATGATTTGATTTTGAGTTAGACTATGATTTGATTTTGAGTTAGATTATGATTTGATTTTGAGTTAGATTATGATTTGATTTTGAGTTAGACTATGATTTGATTTTGAGTTAGATTATGATTTGATTTTGAGTTAGATTATGATTTGATTTTGAGTTAGATTATGATTTGATTTTGAGTTAGACTATGATTTGATTTTGAGTTAGATTATGATTTGATTTTGAGTTAGATTATGATTTGATTTTGAGTTAGATTATGATTTGATTTTGAGTTAGACTATGATTTGATTTTGAGTTAGATTATGATTTGATTTTGAGTTAGACTATGATTTGATTTTGAGTTAGATTATGATTTGATTTTGAGTTAGACTATGATTTGATTTTGAGTTAGATTATGATTTGATTTTGAGTTAGATTATGATTTGATTTTGAGTTAGACTATGATTTGATTTTGAGTTAGACTATGATTTGATTTTGAGTTAGATTCTGATTTGATTTTGAGTTAGACTATGATTTGATTTTGAGTTAGACTATGATTTGATTTTGGTTTAATTTTGATTGGATTTTGATTGGATTTTGATATAATTTTGGTTTGACTTTGGGTTACATTTTGATTTAGTTTTGGTTTGATTTTGGGTTTGATTTTGATTTGGTTTTCAGCCCTATCTAGAATGTTCCACAGTACGGCATTACGGCATTAGCATGTTGGTTGGTAAATGTATTTTGCTGTACAATAAACCTGGGATCTTCACTGAAAACCCCCACAAAACCATTCCCGTTTTCTTCACATTTTACCCTCTTATTAAAGCAGACTTATTATCCGCGTGTCGCTGTATCGTTATAATCTATGACGCCCGTGGATCACTGTGGCATAAATTACACATTTTAAATCGCAATATCCGTCTAAAACAACTTCATAAAAGAAAACTGCCGTGCCCGACGGGAGCCGACTTCACCGTAAACATCATCACAACATCCTCTTATGGATAACTGCGCCTCACTGTCGAGCAGACGCTGTTAAATCCTTCGAGTATCACCAATTAAGGATATAAAACGGGAAAACGGGGTAAGTACAGAGTAGTTTGTGTGTATCAAGGCGAGGAAAACAGGAGCTGAATGAGCTGTAATATGGAGTCTTGAATATGCGTGATTAAAAAGTGTTCAAACGCACAAATGTCTCCAAATACAACTCCAGGTGAGCACAAACAACTATAACATCTATGGTTAAAAGCTCTGAAAAGTCGATTTTATAGAATAGATCTGTTTAAAATTCACAGAACTAAACACAACTACGTACAGATACTGTAGATCTTTTCCTCTCTCTTCATGGACGGATGGACTGATTGTATCGACCTAATTTCATACATAAATCCACGTGTATTTAATGGCTTGTTATTTTGGCCAGATCAGCCGTGTGCAAAACATATGGTAGAAAAAAAAACATTTCAGTACAAATAATAGACAATGTCAACTATTCAGGCTCTTAAAGGGGAAGTGAAGAAGCTCAACACCACTTTAACCCGTCTTACAACAGCCACGGGTCTAACAAACAAAACGCTCTGCCTGGTTCACTCATTAGTGTCTGGAAACGTTAGAAAACATCTTTATAAGCACCTCACACTTCCCTCTGTTGATTTCCCACTGCACAGACCAAAGCCCAAAAGACTCGATCGTCGACTCCAGCGGCGGCGAGAGGCTCGAGCCGCCAGAAGCAACAGGTGAAGGTCGACTACTGACGGTGAAGAAGAAGAGAAACTGAAAATTGTTCAAAGAAAATGGTTCAGGAATGTATTTTTTAGCGTTTTTAGAAAATATAATTCACTGGTAAATAAATGGGATTAGAAACGACATCGGCGCTTGAGTCTTTTGGGCTTTGGCCTGTGCAGTGGGAAATCAACAAGGTAATGCTAAAGCTGCTTATGAAGTTGTTTTCTAACGTTTCCAGACACTAATGAGTGAACCAGGCAGAGCGTTTTGTTTGTTAGACTCGTGGCTGTTGTAAGATGGGTTAAAGTGGTGTTAAGCTTCTTCAGTGTGAAGCAAATTGTCGTTTTACGTGGAAGTTCAGAACTTGCCCCCATCACTGCACTAGTTTGTTGCCTTGACAGACTCACTGCCACAGTGAGATCTCCACCGAGGAAACACTGATCTGTGCCGTTTTTTGGCTTCTGACAGAATTCCACCACCTCTAGCGACGGACTTTAGCTTCAAACGTGCCGGAGTTCCCTTTTAAGCCACGTTAGAATGACGTTACGTTTCATTGACATGTTTGAGTAACCCCACTTTATTCGTCTGTCTAGTTTCCAAGTTAACAGCTACTTTTATCTTTAGTTCAGCAAAGATCAGTTATTCCAGGTCTGAAATCATCCGGATGATTCTTGTGGAGGTGTCTGGAGTTTAAAAACACTGTGGAGCACTCCCTGTATTACCACATGACGTCACAAGGTGGAACAACACATGAAAAACACAACTCTAGGTATGTTTCTGACGAGGAAATATTATGACATAGATCAGAAAATAGAGTAATGTGGGACCTTTAAATTCATCCAAAAGAACTGAGAGAAAATACTGAAATATGAACGGACGACGTAGCACAAGAATCCCATTTCAGAACGCGTTTGTGCAGATCTAAACTGCAGGACTAGCACTTTTTCTGCAAAATAAAACAGGAGACTTTCGCTGGAGGAAACGACGGTACGTCAGAAACTGCAGCCATTGTGATTCGCCAATTACGTCCGTTCAAACTGAATTTTCGATTGCGTTTAAGCGCGCGGCTCCATCTGAAAGTGCAAGCTCGCAGCTGGAGGATGATATCGCGCTCTGATATTCCACTTGGTCGGGTTTGGATAAAAGTTTGATGAGTTCATTTAGGCCGAACACAAGCGCGGCTCTGTGGGTCGACCAGTGACACCTGAGCAGGTAACTCGACCTGCGCCCGAGCGACAGGGAGGATGTAGGACTGCGTTTGTGAACAGAAAATCAAATATTAATCGATATTAAACCTGGTGTCGAAACTAGATTTGAGTAAATATCAGGGACGGGCATTCGATTAAATGTTCTTAATCAGTCGTCTGGAAAATGAATGATCGGTTATTGATTAATCATTAACATTTTTATGTT
Source organism: Odontamblyopus lacepedii (assembly GCA_034769755.1). NCBI lineage: Eukaryota > Metazoa > Chordata > Actinopteri > Gobiiformes > Gobiidae > Odontamblyopus > Odontamblyopus lacepedii. The sequence goes on from CM068348.1 coordinate 4,249,800, forward strand.
AAAATTATCCTCATTATTATTACTGTTACTAATCTGCATAAATAAACTCAACTTTACAGCATATAAACCTCCTGACTCCAGAGCCTCATCAGTGTGAGATCAGAATGTGTTTAATGCAGCTTTAAACATTTGTTTATGTTTTACAGAAACTAAACTTAAAACCTCATGGCTCATTTGCATAAACTGTAAGAGCTGAAAAAAGCAGCTCTTTCCTTGTGCTGCTGCTTCAGCTTCTGTGGGACTAAAGGACTCGACTCAGTGAATATGAGTGTTCTCCCTGTGACTCAGTGAATATGGAGGTCGTACGTGTGCAGGTTTAGTGCAGCTCTTTATTTAACATCATTTCACTTCATTTCTGTCGGTCACTTTATTTATTTTGGCCTCTGCTGTGATGAAAAGACTGAAAAGTGTTTGTCTTTTGGACTCGTTCGCACTCGACTGGTGCAGTAACCGAGACACTGCGTATACTGTGCAATACTGGGACCATGTGCAATACTGTGAAATTTAAGATAGCAATTTATTGTATATAGTTTTATAATCCTTTTCTTTATAGATCTTTATCGAGTTTGTCTATTTTTAAGTAATTCTGTGCTTCTTTTGCTGCTACTGTTTTCTTGCTGTTCTCTTAACTGTGTGTTGCAACACTGAAATTTCCCCATTGTGGGACAAATAAAGGATATCTTATCTTATACATGCACCAGGACGAAACCCGGATGCTCAAACCCGATCATACCCGGGACACTGATGTGCAGGTAAACGCACTCTGAGGAATATAGGGATCTCCAAGGAGTCAGAGGTGAGACGTGTGACTGTGAGGCTCCAGAGTTTGTGCTCAGACCTCGACTCCTCACGATACAGACGCCGACGTTCAGTTTGACGACTAAAAATGAACGTGATCGACGAAATTCTTAATGATCACTTATGGATTAGTTGACTAATCCTGCCCATTTCTAGTCGATATCAGGACTAAAAAAGTTGCATGACAGAAATGACGCTTTCCTGAGGAGTTTTAAAATGATCTTGAGCTGTATCAGAACAAATACAGGCCCCATCTTCACTAGTACGAGTATTCGAGTAGTTTTCATTGCAGGTGCAGTGTTCATCCACATTAATCCGATGGGGCTTTGTCCTGTGCAGTGGGAAATCAGCAGAGGGAAGTGTGAGGTGCTTATGAAGATGTTTTCTAACGTTTCCAGACACTAATGAGTGAACCAGGCAGAGCGTTTGGTTTGTTAGACTCGTGGCTGTTGTCAGATGGGTTAAAGTGGTGTTGAGCTTCTTCAGTGTGAAGCAAATTGGTGTTTTACGTGGAGGTTCAGAACTTGCCCCCATCACTGCACTAGTTTGTTGCCTTGACAGACTCACTGCCACAGTGAGATCTCCACCGAGGAAACACTGATCTGTGCCGTTTTTTGGCTTCTGACAGAATTCCACCACCTCTAGAAACGAACTTTAGTTTCAAAAGTGCCCGAGTTCAACTTTAATGTTTAAGGATTTATGAAGAGACAATAAGAAAACACAGTATACAATACATACCTCCTACATAAATAGATTATTATCAATATTACAATATTATACTCTTAATGACAATGCAGCTGTCAAGCCCAGAATTTAAACCTTTTTTTAATTACGAGTGAACCTGTTCTAATGTTTGTCAGTTGTTAGTATTAGTGTTGTGCTGTCCAAGTTCAGCGTTATAGCTCCAGTGTGACCGTTTTAATTCTTCACAGTGAACTTGCACTTAAAATAAGAAATAAAATCAAATGTTGCTTGAATTAAAAAAAAAAAAAAACACTTATTCCGCTGCAGATCATTTCACTTGTCAAGTTGAATCGACTCAAATAAAGTAAAATGTTTTTAATTTAAGTCATTTTAAATTACCCAGGTATTGTTCTTTTCCCAGTGTAAATATGTAAGATTATTAAGCTTATTTCAAGAAAACATTACTTTTTTATATCTTTTTTTAATCTATAAACTAGTTAGAATTCACACAAAACAAGCAGAACAAATGTTAAGAGTTTAAGACATTTTTATGGATGGATGTGAATTGTCCAGTATCTCTGAACCTTCTGTTTATAGCATGGACATATTTAAAAGTTTTAGGACAGCGCTGCAGTTTGTCAGTAATTTATCAAGTGGTAATTAGTCTTAAAATAAGGAAATAAAGAATTTTAATAAGATTCATTCACTAAAAAGAATAATAAAACAGCTTTATATTCTATTATATATATATATATATATATATATATATATATATATATATATATATATATATATATATATATATATATATATATATATATATACTATTCTCAAATAAAGTAAAATGTTCTTAATTTAAATCATTTTAACTTACCAAAGATATTGTTTTTTCCAGTGTAAATATGTAAGATTATTAAGCTTATTTCAAGAAAATATTTATTTTTTATGTAGTTTTTATATCCATAAACTAATCAGAACACACAAAACAGACAACAAGTGTTAAGATGGAGTTTAAGATATTTTTATGGATGTAAATGAGTCGATCTTGGACTGAAATTGTCCAAATCGTGGAAAGAATAAAAGATTTAAAAGTTTTAGGAGAGCGCTGCAATTTGTCGATATGTTACCAAGAGGTGATTAGTCTTAAAATAAGAAAATAAACAATGTTATTAAGATTCATTCACTAAAAACAAGAATAAAACAGTCAATAACGAGCTTTATATTCTATTACATATATTCTATTCTCAAATAAAGTAAAATGTTCTTAATTTAAGTCATTTTAACTTACCTCGATATTGTTTTTCCGGTGTATGTTTTATTTTATTGTGCTCAAATAAACACTGATGATGATGATGATGGTTTGTGATGTGTGGATAAAACAAAGCACAAGTCACAAGTGGAAATATTCTAACATAAATCAGAAAACAGCCTCATATGGCCCTTTAAATGTGGAGATAAATAAATAAAACCTCCCATCGCAGTTGTCTCCGGAGCTCTTACCTGGGACCTGCCTGGAGTTGCCCGGGCGCAGTGAACTCCTCCGGCTGCTCCTCCTCGGTGAGCGCTGCGGTTCCTCCAGGAAAAGCGGTCCAAACTGCGCCAAACCGGGACAGAGATGGGGCGCGGGCACGGTGATGGTTGAGGATAAGATCCGGGAGACACGCCCTGGAGCCCGGGTGGTGTGTGCGAGAGGAGCGGGCAGAGCGCTGGAGACACGCCGCTCGGAGTGCGCCAGGAGCGGACTGAGCAGAGGGAGGAGCGCGTCAAGGCGCCGGGACTGAGGGAAGAGGAGAGAGGAGGATTTCACAATAAAAACACGGCAGAACACGTGTTTGCAGAGGTCTTACGGTCCGTGTGAAAATGAGGTTTTACGACCCACGAAAAATAAAATAAATATAGTGCGCGTGCAATTATTTTTGTCCGTGGGGCCACATCAGGAACAGAAAACACAGCCTGTACCGGGGGTCGGCAACCCGCGGCTCCGGAGCCACGTGCGGCTCTTTCCTCCTCCTGCTGCGGCTCCTGTGACTTTGGAAAATAAATAGCGAGTATTTAATTACACTGTATTTTTATTTTAGTTTGTTCGTTTTTAAATGTAATTCTAAATTTTTAGATAATGGTCTCGTAACATTCAAATAAAACGTCTTTGGAGCCAACGCACCTCCTCCCGTACAGGTCTGAACCAGGACTAAACCAGGACTAAACCAGGACTAAAACCAGGACTAATACCAGGACTAACACCAGGACTAACACCAGGACTAAAACCAGGACTAACACCAGGTCTAAAACCAGGACTAACACCAGGTCTAAAACCAGGACTAAAACCAGGACTAAAACCAGGACTAAAACCAGGACTAAGCCAGGACTAAAACCAGGACTAAGCCAGGTCTAAACCAGGACTAAACCAGGACTAAACCAGGACTAACACCAGGACTAAAACCAGGACTAACACCAGGACTAACACCAGGACTAAAACCAGGACTAAGCCAGGACTAAAACCAGGACTAAGCCAGGTCTAAACCAGGACTAAACCAGGACTAACACCAGGACTAAAACCAGGACTAACACCAGGACTAAACCAGGTCTAAAGCAGGTCTAAACCAGGTCTAAATCTAAAACCAGGACTAAGCCAGGTCTAAAGCAGGTCTAAACCAGGACTAAACCAGGTCTAAAGCAGGTCTAAAGCAGGTCTAAACCAGGACTAAACCAGGTCTAAAGCAGGTCTAAACCAGGACTAAACCAGGACTAAACCAGGTCTAAACCAGGACTAAACGAGCATTAAACCAGGACTAAACCAGGTCTAAACCAGGACTAAACCAGGTCTAAACCCAAACAAGAATAGAATTTGCAGGAGGTGTTTCCTACAAAAAAAGTTTCTGAAGAACAGAAGGTTTCTGCTCCGTGGGCAGATGCTTTCGCTCCAGTGCAGGAGATAAAATGATGATGGACACAGGTCGGTTCGCTGCAGGTGGATAATTTAATGTTGGATTTTTATTTGCTACAAGCAGAACTCAAATAGACATTTAGTAATAATGTGTTTAATGCAGCTTTGTGCACATTTGTTTCCTTAGAGAAACTAACTTAAAGCTCATGGCTCATTTGCATAAACTGCGCTGAAAACAGCTCTGTGGGACTGAAGGACACGACTCAGTGGATTATTTCCGTTGTATTTTCATTGAGTTCATAAATGCAACACACTATAGTCTTCTATAAAGAGCGACAGGTAAAAAAAAAAAAAAAATCATATGCAGTGTTCTGTTCATTTTAGGGTTTTGTGGCTCCGCGGGTGTTTTTTCTGTGGCTCAAAACGGCTCTTTGAGTGTTTAAGGTTCCCCTGGCCTATACATTTATTAGTACTTGTATGAAAAGGAATTATTATTTTTGATTTTCCATCAAACCATTTACAGTAACATTTAATTATTAACAGTGTAACTATTATTACTATAATTTTATTTATTGAATTATTATTTTTTCTATATCTTATCTTTTGTGTTTTTATATATGTACATGCTTTTTATATATACATATTTATGTGTATATGGCAGGGTGGCAAGAGACTATTATTTTGTTTAATACTTTTATACGGTTTTATACTGCTTAACTCAATTCTGCATCAAATAATTAATAAAATTAATTACACACACGTCTTGATTTGTTGTCATTGTGTGAAGACAAAACACCCATAAAATTAAAGCATTGCAGCTTTAGCCCGTGCACGGGGTAAAAATATAAAATGTTTTGTAATTCCAACATGTGTCACTTCAGAATCAGAAAATCAAAACATAAACAATCTGAAATTCAAATAAATTAAAGCAAAGACGACCCAGTTATTTATAAAAGTAAATGAGCTCCGTTTATAACGTTTTAATAATTATTATGCCTCAAAATTAGAAGTAGCTTTAGCACGGCTCAACTATTTGTTTTATTCGTGCACTTTTGTACATGTTGTGCAGTATTTTATTACTTGTAACTCGTCACCATTTATCAACAGTGTGTGTTCATTTCTGTTGTATCTTTGCAAAGAGGAAAAGCAGGTGCAGATCGTTCTACAGAAACTTTAATGTTCCGGCTGGATTCAAAGCAGCGTGAAATAGAGCGTCTGTAAGTGTCGAGCAGAGAGTTTCTGAGAGTCCAAAGCTTCAGTACTGTCTGGGTAAGGTAAGGTTTATTTATATAGTGCTTTACACAGACACATGTCCCCAAAGCGCTTTACACAGACACATGTCCCCAAAGCGCTTCACACAGACACATGTCCCCAAAGCGCTTTACACAGACACATGTCCCCAAAGCGCTTCACACAGACACATGTCCCCAAAGCGCTTTACACAGACACATGTCCCCAAAGCGCTTTACACAGACACATGTCCCCAAAGCGCTTTACACAGACACATGTCCCCAAAGCGCTTTACACAGACACATGTCCCCAAAGCGCTTTACACAGACACATGTCCCCAAAGCGCTTCACACAGACACATGTCCCCAAAGCGCTTCACACAGACACATGTCCCCAAAGCGCTTCACACAGACACATGTCCCCAAAGCGCTTTACACAGACACATGTCCCCAAAGCGCTTTACACAGACACATGTCCCCAAAGCGCTTTACACAGACACATGTCCCTAAAGTGCTTTACACAGCATTTTACAGAGCTTTTTTATATATATATATATTTATAAATGTTTTCTTTAACTGATCCTGTGAATCTTCTGGAGTTTCTGTGATAAATCAAAGTAGCGAGCATTATCCAAGGGTCCTGAACACAACAGTTTGCACTTTAACTGTAGCAAACATTAAGTATTAAATGAATATAATGAGATTATTGTCCACACCTATTACACAGGTTTTGCCCATGGTTAACATTATAGTTTCTAATCTAATTTATGTTTATGGAATTATCCTGTAATAATCAGAAGATTCTGAATTTCACTGCCCACTGCTCTGGACTTTGATTATTTGAAAAAAATACTGCGTTTTACAGGAAAGGTTCTAAACTGTCACAGATATTTCCAACAATCAAAAACACGGAAATCAAAATGATGTATCACCTGTTTCATTATGGGTCTTTTTATTCTCTGCTGAGCTTGAGATACGGGTCAGATCTGTGCAGTGGCGACCTCACTCGCAGCGTGAATGGTTTTCATTCTTTCAGTCAGATATTTTTGAGCAGAAAAAGCACAGGTCATGAAAAGTTGAGGGGGAAGGAGGGCCGGGATCTGGGCTCACAAACATCTGGCTGTGATCAGGGCAGTTCTGTGTGGTGTCACCACCTACTTTAACCTGCAGAGGCCACTGGAGGCAGCACACACTCAGTTTTGACGGACAGAGTTTGCTCTCATCGTCTGAAAAAGGCCTCGCAGCAACATAAACTATGAAAACGGCACAGACACAGTGTTGTTTTGAGGCAAATAAAAGTGGTTTTAGCTGCAGTTCCACTTTAAACCCTCCGTTCTTCAGATGCTTTTATTTTGGAGGTCAAACTGGAAGCTGTGTGCTCTCCTGGACGCTCCTCGTGCAGAGCAGAGGTGTGGTGCGTGCGTCCCCCCGGAGCTCGCGCGCAGCAGCAGACACGGCGCGAGGACTCCTCTCTCCATGGCAACAGGCAAAGCGCGTGCAGGGGCAGGAGCTCTCAAACATCCGCAGCTTCTCTTTGGTCACTTCTTCTTCATAAGTTCAGTTTCACACAGATTTTCCTTCACATTCTCTATATTCACATATTTTTAGTGCGATTTGATGCTTTTCCAGGCATAGAATTCATTAAAGCTGTACTGTGTAACTTTCCTTGTGGAGGGTCCATCGCTTATTGCCACATTTTTATTCAGCGCTTTTCCAACACACTCAAACCACTCACGCATTCATCTGTGGGAATCGCACTGCCGACCTTTGGATCAGTCGACACACACTCAGCTGAGCTCCTGTAGCATTAAAGAGGGAGTATCATGTAAAACAGCACTATTTACTGCATGCTGTTAGTACTTCTTGAATATTACCGAGTCAGTGGTTCTTCTCATCCAAAGCATTTGTAACAGACCCAGGTTCCGGGGCCTGTTGAGCAGATTAAATGTTTCCTGTAAAACACAGGGAAAGAATGAGACAGGCGATCGTGAAGTTGCTCTTTGCCTCGCTTCTGCCATATTTATTTATACGATCATGTATTTTCATTCATATTCAGCCTTTCAACAGTTTCTTGGTTTACAAGTCACGATCATGTATACAATTTTCCTTATCAAAATCATGTTTCAAGATCATGTACAGTAAACATTTCCATTAGACATCTCTGTTCACATTAACATTGTTCACATATTTCCAATATGGCTATTTTAAAGTTTTTAACCAAAATACACTATCTATGTTTACATCTGCAGCTGGACTGTTTTTAACATACCATCTTTAATTTTAATATATATATATATATATATATATATATATATACGTGTCCTGTTGTGTCCTGCTAAAGAAACTCCTGCATCACATCCAGGAGCAGGAAGATGAGGAGGAAGAGGAGCAGGAAGATGAGGAGGAAGAGGAGCAGGAAGATGAGGAGGAAGAGGAGCAGGAAGACGAGGAGGAAGAGGAGCAGGAAGATGAGGAGGAAGAGGAGCAGGAAGACGAGGAGGAAGAGGAGCAGGAAGACGAGGAGGAAGAGGAGCAGGAAGATGAGGAGGAAGAGGAGCAGGAAGAAGACGAGGAATAGGAGCAGGAAGACGAGGAGGAAGAGGAGCAGGAAGTCGAGGAGGAAGAGGAGCAGGAAGATGAGGAGGAAGAGGAGCAGGAAGATGAGGAGGAAGAGGAGCAGGAAGATGAGGAGGAAGAGGAGCAGGAAGATGAGGAGGAAGAGGAGCAGGAAGACGAGGAGGAAGAGGAGCAGGAAGACGAGGAGGAAGAGGAGCAGGAAGATGAGGAGGAAGAGGAGCAGGAAGACGAAGAGGAATAGGAGCAGGAGAGGAGGAAGAGGAGCAGGAAGACGAGGAGGAAGAGGAGCAGGAAGATGAGGAGGAAGAGGAGCAGGAAGATGAGGAGGAAGAGGAGCAGGAAGATGAGGAGGAAGAGGAGCAGGAAGATGAGGAGGAAGAGGAGCAGGAAGATGAGGAGGAAGAGGAGCAGGAAGACGAGGAGGAAGAGGAGCAGGAAGATGAGGGAGGAAGAGGAGCAGGAAGACGAGGGAGGAAGAGGAGCAGGAAGACGAGGAGGAAGAGGAGCAGGAAGAGGAGGAGGAAGAGGAGCAGGAAGAGGAGGAGGAAGAGGAGCAGGAAGACGAGGAGGAAGAGGAGCAGGAAGATGAGGAGGAAGAGAGGAGCAGGAAGACGAGGAGGAAGAGGAGCAGGAAGACGAGGAGGAAGAGGAGCAGGAAGACGAGGAGGAAGAGGAGCAGGAAGACGAGGAGGAAGAGGAGCAGGAAGACGAGGAGGAAGAGGAGCAGGAAGACGAGGAGGAAGAGGAGCAGGAAGATGAGGAGGAAGAGGAGCAGGAAGATGAGGAGGAAGAGGAGCAGGAAGACGAGGAGGAAGAGGAGCAGGAAGATGAGGAGGAAGAGGAGCAGGAAGACGAGGAGGAAGAGGAGCAGGAAGACGAGGAGGAAGAGGAGCAGGAAGACGAGGAGGAAGAGGAGCAGGAAGATGAGGAGGAAGAGGAGCAGGAAGATGAGGAGGAAGAGGAGCAGGAAGACGAGGAGGAAGAGGAGCAGGAAGACGAGGAGGAAGAGGAGCAGGAAGACGAGGAGGAAGAGGAGCAGGAAGACGAGAAGGAAGAGGAGCAGGAAGATGAGGAGGAAGAGGAGCAGGAAGACGAGGAGGAAGAGGAGCAGGAAGACGAGGAGGAAGAGGAGCAGGAAGACGAGGAGGAAGAGGAGCAGGAAGACGAGGAGGAAGAGGAGCAGGAAGATGAGGAGGAAGAGGAGCAGGAAGACGAAGAGGAATAGGAGCAGGAAGACGAGGAGGAAGAGGAGCAGGAAGACGAGGAGGAAGAGGAGCAGGAAGACGAGGAGGAAGAGGAGCAGGAAGATGAGGAGGAAGAGGAGCAGGAAGACGAAGAGGAATAGGAGCAGGAAGACGAGGAGGAAGAGGAGCAGGAAGACGAAGAGGAAGAGGAGCAGGAAGATGAGGAGGAAGAGGAGCAGGAAGACGAGGAGGAAGAGGAGCAGGAAGATGAGGAGGAAGAGGAGCAGGAAGACGAGGAGGAAGAGGAGCAGGAAGACGAGGAGGAAGAGGAGCAGGAAGATGAGGAGGAAGAGGAGCAGGAAGACGAAGAGGAATAGGAGCAGGAAGACGAGGAGGAAGAGGAGCAGGAAGATGAGGAGGAAGAGGAGCAGGAAGATGAGGAGGAAGAGGAGCAGGAAGAGGAGGAGGAAGAGGAGCAGAAAGAGGAGGAGGAACTGGATCAGGAAGAGGAGGAGGAAGTGGTGCAGGTAGGGGAGGAGGGAGTGGAGCAGGAAGATGAGGACGAAGACCAGCAGTAAGACGATGTGGAATAGGAGCAGGAAGACGAGGAGGAAGAGGAGCAGGAAGATGAGGAGGAAGAGGAGCAGGAAGATGAGGAGGAAGAGGAGCAGGAAGACGAGGAGGAAGAGGAGCAGGAAGATGAGGAGGAAGAGGAGCAGGAAGACGAGGAGGAAGAGGAGCAGGAAGATGAGGAGGAAGAGGAGCAGGAAGACGACGAGGAATAGGAGCAGGAAGACGAGGAGGAAGAGGGGCAGGAAGACGAGGCGGGAGAGGGGCAGGAAGATGAGGAGGAAGAGGAGCAGGAAGATGAGGAGGAAGAGGAGCAGGAAGATGAGGAGGAAGAGGAGCAGGAAGATGAGGAGGAAGAGGAGCAGGAAGATGAGGAGGAAGAGGAGCAGGAAGAGCGAGGAGGAAGAGGAGCAGGAAGACGAGGAGGAAGAGGAGCAGGAAGAGCGAGGAGGAAGAGGAGCAGGAAGATGAGGAGGAAGAGGAGCAGGAAGATGAGGAGGAAGAGGAGCAGGAAGACGAGGAGGAAGAGGAGCAGGAAGACGAGGAGGAAGAGGAGCAGGAAGACGAGGAGGAAGAGGAGCAGGAAGACGAGAGGAGGAAGAGGAGCAGGAAGGCGAGGAGGAAGAGGAGCAGGAAGAGCGAGAGGAGGAAGAGGAGCAGGAAGATGAGGAGGAAGAGGAGCAGGAAGATGAGGAGGAAGAGGAGCAAGAACGAGAGGAAGGAAGGAGCAGGAAGATGAGGAGGAAGAGGAGCAGGAAGACGAGGAGGAAGAGGAGCAGGAAGACGAGGAGGAAGAGGAGCAGGAAGACGAGGAGGAAGAGAGCAGGAAGATGAGGAGGAAGAGGAGCAGGAAGATGAGGAGGAAGAGGAGCAGGAAGACGAGGAGGAAGAGGAGCAGGAAGACGAGGAGGAAGAGGAGCAGGAAGACGAGGAGGAAGAGGAGCAGGAAGACGAGAAGGAAGAGGAGCAGGAAGACGAGGAGGAAGAGGAGCAGGAAGACGAGGAGGAAGAGGAGCAGGAAGACGAGGAGGAAGAGGAGCAGGAAGACGAGGAGGAAGAGGAGCAGGAAGACGAGGAGGAAGAGGAGCAGGAAGATGAGGAGGAAGAGGAGCAGGAAGACGAAGAGGAATAGGAGCAGGAAGACGAGGAGGAAGAGGAGCAGGAAGACGAGGAGGAAGAGGAGCAGGAAGATGAGGAGGAAGAGGAGCAGGAAGATGAGGAGGAATAGGAGCATGAAGAGGAGGGAGGAAGAGGAGCAGGAAGATGAGGAGGAAGAGGAGCAGGAAAGACGAGGAGGAAGAGAGGAGCAGGAAGACGAGGAGGAAGAGGAGCAGGAAGATGAGGAGGAAGAGGAGCAGGAAGAGCGAGGAGGAAGAGGAGCAGGAAGACGAGGAGGAAGAGGAGCAGGAAGATGAGGAGGAAGAGGAGCAGGAAGACGAAGAGGAATAGGAGCAGGAAGACGAGGAGGAAGAGGAGCAGGAAGATGAGGAGGAAGAGGAGCAGGAAGATGAGGAGGAAGAGGAGCAGGAAGATGAGGAGGAAGAGGAGCAGGAAGATGAGGAGGAAGAGGAGCAGGAAGATGAGGAGGAAGAGGAGCAGGAAGATGAGGAGGAAGAGGAGCAGGAAGACGAGGAGGAAGAGGAGCAGGAAGACGAGGAGGAAGAGGAGCAGGAAGACGAGGAGGAAGAGGAGCAGGAAGACGAGGAGGAAGAGGAGCAGGAAGATGAGGAGGAAGAGGAGCAGGAAGACGAGGAGGAAGAGGAGCAGGAAGACGAGGAGGAAGAGGAGCAGGAAGACGAGGAGGAAGAGGAGCAGGAAGACGAGGAGGAAGAGGAGCAGGAAGACGAGGAGGAAGAGGAGCAGGAAGATGAGGAGGAAGAGGAGCAGGAAGACGAGGAGGAAGAGGAGCAGAGGGGAGGAAGAGGAGCAGGAAGATGAGGAGGAAGAGGAGCAGGAAGATGAGGAGGAAAAGAGGAGCAGGAAGTTGAGGAGGAAGAGGAGCAGAAGACGAGGAGGAAGAGGAGCAGGAAGAGGAGGAGGAAGAGGAGCAGGAAGAAGATGAGGAGGAAGAGGCGCAGGAAGACGAGGAGGAAGAGGAGCAGGAAGACGAGGGAGGAAGAGGAGCAGGAAGACGAGGAGGAAGAGGAGCAGGAAGACGAGGAGGAAGAGGAGCAGGAAGATGAGGAGGGAAGAGGAGCAGGAAGACGAGGAGGAAGAGGAGCAGGAAGACGAGGAGGAAGAGGAGCAGGAAGATGAGGAGGAAGAGGAGCAGGAAGACGAAGAGGAATAGGAGCAGGAAGACGAGGAGGAAGAGGAGCAGGAAGACGAGGAGGAAGAGGAGCAGGAAGATGAGGAGGAAGAGGAGCAGGAAGATGAGGAGGAAGAGGAGCAGGAAGATGAGGAGGAAGAGGAGCAGGAAGATGAGGAGGAAGAGGAGCAGGAAGATGAGGAGGAAGAGGAGCAGGAAGATGAGGAGGAAGAGGAGCAGGAAGAGGAGGAGGAAGAGGAGCAGGAAGACGAGGAGGAAGAGGAGCAGGAAGACGAGGAGGAAGAGGAGCAGGAAGATGAGGAGGAAGAGGAGCAGGAAGACGAGGAGGAAGAGGAGCAGGAAGACGAGGAGGAAGAGGAGCAGGAAGACGAGGAGGAAGAGGAGCAGGAAGACGAGGAGGAAGAGGAGCAGGAAGACGAGGAGGAAGAGGAGGAGCAGGAAGATGAGGAGGAAGAGGAGCAGGAAGATGAGGAGGAAGAGGAGCAGGAAGTTGAGGAGGAAGAGGAGCAGGAAGACGAGGAGGAAGAGGAGCAGGAAGACGAGGAGGAAGAGGAGCAGGAAGACGAGGAGGAAGAGGAGCAGGAAGACGAGGAGGAAGAGGAGCAGGAAGATGAGGAGGAAGAGGAGCAGGAAGATGAGGAGGAAGAGGAGCAGGAAGACGAGGAGGAAGAGGAGCAGGAAGATGAGGAGGAAGAGGAGCAGGAAGATGAGGAGGAAGAGGAGCAGGAAGACGAGGAGGAAGAGGAGCAGGAAGATGAGGAGGAAGAGGAGCAGGAAGACGAGGAGGAAGAGGAGCAGGAAGATGAGGAGGAAGAGGAGCAGGAAGACGAGGAGGAAGAGGAGCAGGAAGATGAGGAGGAAGAGGAGCAGGAAGATGAGGAGGAAGAGGAGCAGGAAGATGAGGAGGAAGAGGAGCAGGAAGATGAGGAGGAAGAGGAGCAGGAAGACGAGGAGGAAGAGGAGCAGGAAGACGAGGAGGAAGAGGAGCAGGAAGACGAGGAGGAAGAGGAGCAGGAAGAAGAGGAGGAAGAGGAGCAGGAAGACGAGGAGGAAGAGGAGCAGGAAGATGAGGAGGAAGAGGAGCAGGAAGACGAGGAGGAAGAGGAGCAGGAAGATGAGGAGGAAGAGGAGCAGGAAGACGAGGAGGAAGAGGAGCAGAAAGACGAGGAGGAAGAGGAGCAGGAAGATGAGGAGGAAGAGGAGCAGGAAGACGAGGAGGAAGAGGAGCAGGAAGACGAGGAGGAAGAGGAGCAGGAAGATGAGGAGGAAGAGGAGCAGGAAGACGAGGAGGAAGAGGAGCAGGAAGATGAGGAGGAAGAGGAGCAGGAAGACGAGGAGGAAGAGGAGCAGGAAGATGAGGAGGAAGAGGAGCAGGAAGATGAGGAGGAAGAGGAGCAGGAAGACGAGGAGGAAGAGGAGCAGGAAGACGAAGAGGAATAGGAGCAGGAAGACGAGGAGGAAGAGGAGCAGGAAGACGAGGAGGAAGAGGAGCAGGAAGATGAGGAGGAAGAGGAGCAGGAAGACGAGGAGGAAGAGGAGCAGGAAGACGAGGAGGAAGAGGAGCAGGAAGATGAGGAGGAAGAGGAGCAGGAAGACGAGGAGGAAGAGGAGCAGGAAGACGAAGAGGAATAGGAGCAGGAAGATGAGGAGGAAGAGGAGCAGGAAGACGAGGAGGAAGAGGAGCAGGAAGATGAGGAGGAAGAGGAGCAGGAAGACGAGGAGGAAGAGGAGCAGGAAGATGAGGAGGAAGAGGAGCAGGAAGACGAGGAGGAAGAGGAGCAGGAAGATGAGGAGGAAGAGGAGCAGGAAGACGAGGAGGAAGAGGAGCAGGAAGACGAGGAGGAAGAGGAGCAGGAAGATGAGGAGGAAGAGGAGCAGGAAGACGAGGAGGAAGAGGAGCAGGAAGACGAGGAGGAAGAGGAGCAGGAAGATGAGGAGGAAGAGGAGCAGGAAGACGAGGAGGAAGAGGAGCAGGAAGACGAGGAGGAAGAGGAGCAGGGAGAGGAGGAAGAGGAGCAGGAAGATGAGGAGGAAGAGGAGCAGGAAGATGAGGAGGAAGAGGAGCAGGAAGACGAGGAGGAAGAGGAGCAGGAAGAAAGAGGAATAGGAGCAGGAAGAGCGAGGAGGAAGAGGAGCAGGAATACGAGGAGGAAGAGGAGCAGGAAGAAGAGGAGGAAGAGGAGCAGGAAGACGAGGAGGAAGAGGAGCAGGAAGACGAGGAGGAAGAGGAGCAGGAAGATGAGGAGGAAGAGGAGCAGGAAGATGAGGAGGAAGAGGAGCAGGAAGACGAAGAGGAATAGGAGCAGGAACAGTAGGAGGAAGAGGAGCAGGAAGAGGAGGAGGAAGAGGAGCAGGAAGATGAGGAGGAAGTGGAGCAGGAAGACGAGGGAGGAAGAGGAGCAGGAAGATGAGGAGGAAGAGGAGCAGGAAGACGCAGGAGGAAGAGGAGCAGGAAGATGAGGAGGAAGAGGAGCAGGAAGACGAGGAGGAAGAGGAGCAGGAAGACGAGGAGGAAGAGGAGCAGGAAGATGAGGAGGAAGAGGAGCAGGAAGACGAGGAGGAAGAGGAGCAGGAAGACGAGGAGGAAGAGGAGCAGGAAGAAGAGGAGGACGAGGAGCAGGAAGACGAGGAGGAAGAGGAGCAGGAAGACGAGGAGGAAGAGGAGCAGGAAGACGAGGAGGAAGAGGAGCAGGAAGATGAGGAGGAAGAGGAGCAGGAAGATGAGGAGGAAGAGGAGCAGGAAGATGAGGAGGAAGAGGAGCAGGAAGACGACACACCACTTTCACACTAGGCAATGTGGGTGATGTGTTTTGCCTGAGGACACTACGACAGTTTTTGCCACTGGCGCCCCCCTGTGGCACCTGCTGTTCCCAGTGTCTCCATCCAAGTCCTGACCAGAACCTGCTGAGCGTCTGAGATCTGACGGGATCAGACTGTGACAAACCGGCCACAAAAAAACCACCTGTAACTGCATGAATGTGAAGTCCAGCAGTTTAAAGCCGCACTGTGGAACATTCCGGGTGGATTTCGCGGGTCTGGTCCTCGTGTGTCGTCCCTGCGGAGAGTGAAACGTGATTCTGGGGCCTGTTTGTTCAGTTTGGTCTCGGGGGAGTTTCTTCTGCCCTGACGACAGCTGCAGACTGAGGAGCTCAGTCCTGTGCTGCTCGTTTATTCGCTTTTCAAAATAAAAACGAAAATGAGAAAATGAAAAAACAAAAACTCTTTTCTTCATTATTTGTCTCCAAAACCAGGACTAAACCAGGACTAAACCAGGACTAAACCAGGACTTGACCAAGACTAAACCAGGACTAAACCAGGACTAAACCAGGACTAAACCAGGACTAAACCAGGACTTGACCAAGACTAAACCAGGACTAAACCAGGACTAAACCAGGACTTGACCAAGACTAAACCAGGACTAAACCAGGACTAAACCAGGACTTGACCAAGACTAAACCAGGACTAAACCAAGACTAAACCAGGTCTAAATCAGGACTAAACCAGGTCTAAACCAGGACTAAACCAGGTCTAAACCAGGACTAAACCAGGTCTAAATCAGGTCTAAACCAGGTCTAAACCAGGACTAAACCAGGTCTAAACCAGGACTAAACCAGGACTAAACCAGGTCTAAACCAGAACTAAACCAGGACTTGACCAGGACTAAACCAGGGCTAAACCAAGACTAAACCAGGACTAAACCAAGCCTAAACCAGGACTAAACCAAGACTAAACCAGGTCTAAATCAGGACTAAACCAGGTCTAAACCAGGACTAAACCAGGTCTAAACCAGGACTAAACCAGGTCTAAATCAGGTCTAAACCAGGTCTAAACCAGGACTAAACCAGGTCTAAACCAGGACTAAACCAGGACTAAACCAGGTCTAAACCAGAACTAAACCAGGACTAAACCAGGTCTAAACCAGGACTAAACCAGGTCTAAACCAGGTCTAAACCAGGACTAAACCAGGACTAAACCAGGACTAAACCAGGTCTAAACCAGGTCTAAACCAGGACTAAACCAGGACTAAACCAGGACTAAACCAGGACTAAACCAGGTCTAAACCAGGACTAAACCAGGACTAAACCAGGTCTAAAACCAGGTCTAAACCAGGACTAAACCAGGTCTAAACCAGGTCTAAACCAGGACTAAACCAGGACTAAACCAGGTCTAAACCAGGTCTAAACCAGGACTAAACCAGGACTAAACCAGGTCTAAACCAGGACTAAACCAGGTCTAAACCAGGACTAAACCAGGACTAAACCAGGACTAAACCAGGTCTAAACCAGGAATAAACCAGGTCTAAACCAGGACTAAACCAGGACTAAACCAGGTCTAAACCAAGTCTAAACCAGGACTAAACCAGGTCTAAACCAGGACTAAACCAGGTCTAAACCAGGACTAAACCAGGACTAAACCAGGTCTAAACCAGGACTAAACCAGGAATAAACCAGGTCTAAACCAGGACTAAACCAGGACTAAACCAGGTCTAAACCAAGTCTAAACCAGGACTAAACCAGGTCTAAACCAGGACTAAACCAGGTCTAAACCAGGTCTAAACCAGGACTAAACCAGGTCTAAACCAGGACTAAACCAGGAATAAACCAGGTCTAAACCAGGACTAAACCAGGACTAAACCAGGTCTAAACCAGGACTAAACCAGGACTAAACCAGGTCTAAACCAAGTCTAAACCAGGACTAAACCAGGTCTAAACCAGGTCTAAACCAGGACTAAACCAGGTCTAAACCAGGACTAAACCAGGAATAAACCAGGTCTAAACCAGGACTAAACCAGGACTAAACCAGGTCTAAACCAGGACTAAACCAGGACTAAACCAGGAATAAACCAGGTCTAAACCAGGACTAAACCAGGACTAAACCAGGTCTAAACCAGGTCTAAACCAGGTCTAAACCAGGTCTAAACCAGGACTAAACTAGGTCTAAACTAGGTCTAAACCAGGTCTAAACCAGGACTGAACCAGGACTAAACCAGGTCTAAACCAGGTCTAAACCAGGACTAAACTAGGTCTAAACTAGGTCTAAATCAGGACTGAACCAGGTCTAAACCAGGACTAAACCAGGACTAAACCAGGACTAAACCAGGACTAAACCAGGTCTAAACCAGGACTAAACCAGGACTAAACCAGGTCTAAACCAGGTCTAAACCAGGACTAAACCAGGTCTAAACCAGGTCTAAAACCAGGACTAAACCAGGACTAAACCAGGTCTAAACCAGGTCTAAAACCAGGACTAAACCAGGACTAAACCAGGTCTAAACCAGGACTAAACCAGGTCTAAACCAGGACTAAACCAGGACTAAACCAGGTCTAAACCAGGACTAAACCAGGAATAAACCAGGTCTAAACCAGGACTAAACCAGGACTAAACCAGGTCTAAACCAAGTCTAAACCAGGACTAAACCAGGTCTAAACCAGGACTAAACCAGGTCAAAACAAGGACTAAACCAGGACTAAACCAGGTCTAAACCAGGACTAAACCAGGAATAAACCAGGTCTAAACCAGGACTAAACCAGGACTAAACCAGGTCTAAACCAAGTCTAAACCAGGACTAAACCAGGTCTAAACCAGGACTAAACCAGGTCTAAACCAGGTCTAAACCAGGACTAAACCAGGTCTAAACCAGGACTAAACCAGGAATAAACCAGGTCTAAACCAGGACTAAACCAGGACTAAACCAGGTCTAAACCAGGACTAAACCAGGACTAAACCAGGTCTAAACCAAGTCTAAACCAGGACTAAACCAGGTCTAAACCAGGTCTAAACCAGGACTAAACCAGGTCTAAACCAGGACTAAACCAGGAATAAACCAGGTCTAAACCAGGACTAAACCAGGACTAAACCAGGTCTAAACCAGGACTAAACCAGGACTAAACCAGGAATAAACCAGGTCTAAACCAGGACTAAACCAGGACTAAACCAGGTCTAAACCAGGTCTAAACCAGGTCTAAACCAGGTCTAAACCAGGACTAAACTAGGTCTAAACTAGGTCTAAATCAGGACTGAACCAGGTCTAAACCAGGACTGAACCAGGACTAAACCAGGACTGAACCAGGACTGAACCAGGTCTAAACCTGTACATGGAAAAGTTGGATCGTGACTCTTTAATAAATCAAAACTGCTCAAAATAAGTCAAATATTTGCGTAATGTTTCAGGAAGGAACAGCAGGGGGCGACAGAGGACAGGAATGTATTTTTTAGCGTGTTTCAAAAAATATAATTCACTCATAAATAAATGGGATTAGAAACGACATCGGCGATCGAGTCTTTTGGGCTTTGGCCTGTGCAGTGGGAAATCAGCAGAGGGAAGTGTGAGGTGCTTATAAAGTTGTTTTCTAATGTCTCACGTGGAGGTTAATAACTTGCCCCCATCACTGCACTAGTTTGTTGCCTCGTGTCGCTCTAAAGTCCGTTTTATAGAACACAGATTTGTTTTTCGCGGTGACACATTTTCAATATCGCGGGTCCATTAAGTCCGGTACAATCTGGTCCCTCCCGCAGGTCCAGGAAACAGATGAGCCTCCGCCCTCAAACTGGCACTTATCGACCCGAAACACCGACCTGATCCAGACCAGGACCCGACCGAGC
Source organism: Odontamblyopus lacepedii (assembly GCA_034769755.1). NCBI lineage: Eukaryota > Metazoa > Chordata > Actinopteri > Gobiiformes > Gobiidae > Odontamblyopus > Odontamblyopus lacepedii. The sequence continues at coordinate 4,268,598 of CM068348.1, forward strand.
GACACGGGGTCCCAGGGGAGAGGGGGAGAGGAGAGGAGAGGAGGAGAGGAGGAGAGGAGGAGAGGAGAGAGGAGGAGAGGAGAGAGGAGAGGAGAGGGAGGAGAGGAGAGAGGAGAGGAGAGGAGGAGGAGAGGGAGGAGGAGAGAGGAGAGGAGGAGGAGAGGGGGGGAGAGGAGGAGGAGAGGAGAGAGGAGAGAGGAGAGGGAGAGGAGAGGAGGAGGAGAGGGGGAGGAGAGGGAGAGGAGAGGAGGAGGAGAGGGAGGAGAGGAGGAGAGGGGGAGGAGAGGGAGGAGAGGAGGAGGAGAGGGAGGAGGAGGAGGAGAGGGGGAGGAGAGGAGGAGGAGAGGGAGAGGAGAGGAGAGGAGGAGGAGAGGGAGAGGACAGGAGGAGAGGAGAGGAGGAGGAGAGGAGGAGGAGGAGAGGAGAGGAGAGAGGAGGAGGAGGAGGAGGAGAGGGGGAGGAGAGGAGGAGGAGAGGAGAGAGAAGAGGAGAGGAGGAGGAGAGGGAGAGGAGAGGAAGAGGAGAAGAGGAGTGAAGATGAGAGGAGAGGGGGAGAGGAGGAGGAGAGGAGAGAGGAGAGGAGGAGAGGGAGGAGAGGAGAGGAGGAGAAGAGGAGAGGGAGGAGAGGAGGAGGAGAGGAGGAGAGGAGGAGGAGAGGGAGGAGAGGGGGAGGAGAGGGAAGAGAGGTGGAGAGGAGAGGGAGGAGAGGAGGAGGAGAGGGAGGAGAGCAGAGGAGGAGGAGAAGAGGAGAGGGAGGAGAGGAGGAGGAGAAGTGGAGTGAAGAGGAGAGGAGAGGGGAGAGGAGGAGGAGAGGGAGGAGAGGGGGTGGAGAGGGAGGAGAGGGAAGAGAGGAGGAGAGGAGAGGAGAGGGAGGAGAGGAGAGGAGGAGGAGAAGAGGAGAGGGAGGAGAGGAGGAGGAGAAGTGGAGTGAAGAGGAGAGGAGAGGGGAGAGGAGGAGGAGAGGGAGGAGAGAGGAGAGGAGGAGGAGAAGAGGAGTGAAGAGGAGAGGAGAGGAGAGGGAGGAGAGGAGGAGGAGAGGAGAGAGGAGGAGGAGGACAGGAGGAGAGGGAGGAGAGGAGAGGAGGAGGAGAAGAGGAGAGGGAGGAGAGGAGAGGAGGAGGAGAAAAGGAGAGAGAGGAGAGAAGAGAGGAGAGGAGGAGGAGAAGAGGAGAGGAGAGGAGAGAGGAGAGGGGGAGAAGAGAGGAGAGAGGAGAGAGGAGGAGGAGAGAAGGAGAGGGAGGAGAGGAGGAGGAGAAGAGGAAAGGAGAGAGGAGAGGAGGAGGAGAGAGGAGAGGGGGAGAGGAGAGGGGGAGAGGGAGGAGAGGAGAGGAGGAGAGGAGAGAGGAGAGGAGGAGGAGGAGAGAGGAGAGGAGGAGGAGAAGAGGAGAGGAGAGGGAGGGGAGGATGAGAGGAGAGAGGAGAGGAGAGGAGGAGAGGAGAGAGAAGAGGAGAGGGGGAGGAGGAGGAGAGGAGGAGGAGAGGAGGAGGAGAGGGGGAGAGGAGAGGAGAGGAGGAGGAGAGGGAGAGGAGAGGAGAGAAGAGAGGAGAGAAGAGAGGAGAGGAGGAGAGGGAGGAGAGGAGAAGGAGGAGAGGAGGAGGAGGAGAGGACGAGGACAGGAGAGAGAAAGAGAGGGAGGAAGGAAAGAAGAGGAGAGGGGGAGAGAGGAGGGGATAAGAGAGGAGGAGAAAGAAAGAGGGAGGAAGGAAGGAAGGAAGAAAGGAAGGAAGAGGAGAGGGGGAGAGAGGAGAGGAGGAGGAGAGGGGGAGAGGAGGAAGGAAGGAAGAGGAGAGGGGAAGAGGAGGAGAGGAAGAGGAGAGAAGGAGAGAGAAAGAGAGGGAAGAAGTAAGAGGAGGGGAAGAGAGGAGGAGGAGAGGGGGTGAGGAGGAAGGAAGGAAGAGGTGAGAGTGAGAGAGAAAGAGAAAGAGGGAGGAAGGGAGAGTAGAGAGTGTAGGGTGAAAGAGAGAAAGAGAGGGAGGAGGAGGAGAGAGGGAGAGAGAAAGAAGCGGAGGAGCGTTTGTCTCTATCGTGTTGTGAGGAGGTCAGTTCATTTGGATCTGAAGATACTGCACCAAAAGTGAGGGAGAACTTTGAAGTAGTAGTAATAATAGTAGTAGTAGCAGTAGCAGTAGTAGTAGTAGTAGTAGTAGCAGTAGTAGTAGTAGTAGTAGCAGTAGTTGCTGCTAAGCGCTGTTGCTGTTGCTCGCTGCTGCCGCTGTGCTTGCTGCTTGCTGGCCAGCGTTAAGCTGCTGCTGGTTGGGCTGCTGTTGCCGCCGCTGCTGCCGCTGCCGCTGCTGCTGGTTGTTGTTGCTGGGTTGGTTGTTGCATGCTGCTGCTGTCGCTGCTGTTGCCGGCTGGTTCGCTGCTCGCTGCTCGTTGCTCCTTGGTTGGCTGCTTGCTGGTTGCCAGTTGGCTGCCGGGGCTGCTGCTCGCTAAGCCAGCTGCTCGCCAGCCGCTGTGCTGTTGCTTGGTTGCTGCTGGTTCATTGGCCGCTTCAGCTGCCGCTGCGTCGCTGCTGTTGTTGCTGTTGCCGCTGCTGCCGCTGCCGCTTGTTGTTGCTGGCTGTTAGCTAGTCAGTTGCCGCTGCTCGGCCGCTGCCGCTGCTCGCTGCTGCTGCTCGTTGCTCGCTAAGCTGCTGCTGTTGGCCTGCTGCTGGCCTGCCGCCGCTGCCAGCTGTTGTTGCTGGCCGCTGTTGCCGCTGTTGCTGCTTGCCGCTACGGTTGCTGTTGCCGCTGCTGCCGGCTTAAGATGCTGTTGCTGCTGCTGGTTGCTGCTTGCTGCCAGCTTGCTATGCATTGGCTGGCTGCTGGGCTAAGGTTGGCTGCTGCTGCTGTTGCTGCTCGCTGTTGGTTGCCGCTGTTGCCGCTATTGCTAATGCTGCTGCTAAGCTGTTGCCGCTGTTGCTGCCGCTGCTGGCTGCTTGCTTGCTTGTCTGCTGCTGCTGTCTGCTGGTTTATTGCATATTGCTGCTGTTGCCGCTGGTTGCCGCTGTTGCCGCTGTTGCTAAGGTTAAGAACGCATCGCTTTGCTAGTTCAAACTGTTGCCAGCTAAGCTGTTGCCGCTGGCTGCTAGCTTGCCATTGCTGCTGCTGCTGCTGCTCGGGCTAGTTGCTAAGGCCATTGCTATGTTGCCAGCAGCGTTGCTAAGCGGCAGCAATTGTTATTGTTGTTGTTGTTGTTGTCGCTGCTGCTGTTGGTTGCTCGCTGTTGCCGCTGGCTAAGGCTTCATGGTTGCTGCTAAGAAACGAGCCGGCTGTTGCTGTTGCCAAACAGCTGCCGCTTGCTTAAGGTTGCTGGTTGCTGTTAAGTCAACCAGCATTACTGTTGCTGTTGCTAAGGTGTTCAAGCAGCAAATCAGCAGCCTAAGAACGCTAAGCGTACGCTGGTTATTGGCTGGCTGCTATATGGTTACCCAAGCGTTGTTGTTCGCTTAAGCCAGCTGGCTTGGTTGGCTGTTCTTAAGCTGCTATAAGCAACATTGCTGCTGTTGGTTGTTGCTGGTTATACGCTCGCTGCCGCTGTTAGTTGCTGGTCATTGTTTCAAACGCGCGAGCTGCCATAAGCTGTTATGCTGCTGCTGCTGCCGCCCTGCTGTTGCTGCGGCCAGTTGGCTGCTGTTGCTGGCTGCGTTGCTGCTGCTGTTGTTGGCTGCTGCCGTTGCCGCCTGCTGTTATATTTATGGCTCTGCTATAAGTTGCTGCTTCACCGCTAAGGCTTTTGGTTGCTGCTGCTGCTGCTTGTTAAGCTACCGTTAAGGCCAATATCGTTGCCGCTATTTATTAGCTATAAGCATATTAAGGCTTAAGGCTACTGTTAGTTAGTTGCTGTTAGTTAAGGCGGCATATATATACAGCTGCTGCAGCTATTATAACAAGCTGCCGGTTGCTACAAGCATCGCAAGCCGCTGTTGGCTGTTGCCGCACCATTGGCTGCTGCTTGTTGCTGCTGCTGTTGCCGCTGCTGCCGCTGTTGCTGCCGCTTGCTGCTGGCCGCACGCTGTTGCTGCTTGCCGGCCATAAGTAAGCAACCGCTGGCTTCGGCGGTTGCTGCTGCCGCTGTTGCTGCTTGCTGCTGGCTACCGCTTGCTCAGCTGCTGCTGCTGCCGCTGCTGCCGCTGCTGGCTGCTGCCGCTGGCCAGTTGCTGCTACCGCTGCTGCCAGCTGCTCGCCATGCTAAGCCGCTGCCGCCGCTGCTGCTGCTCGCCGCTGTTAGTTGCTAGCTGCTTCGCTGCTGCCAGCATATTGTTAAGCAACCGTTAGCTGTTACCATAGCGCCGCTGTTGCCGCTGTCGCTGCTTGCTGGTTGCCGCCAGCTGGTTGCTGCTGCTGGTTGGCTTGCCGCTGCTGGGTTGCTGCCGCTGGTTGCCGCTGCTGCTGCCAGCTGCTGCTGTTGCCTCGCTAAGCTACCGCTGTCGCTGCTGCGCCAACCACATAGTTGCTTGTTGCTGGTTAAGCGTTAAGCCGCCGGCTGCCGCTGGCTGGGCTGCTGCTGGCTGCCGGGCTGCTAGCCGGGCTGCTGCTGCCGCTGTCGCTGTTGCTCGCTGTTCCACCGCGTTGTTGCTGCTGGTTGCTCGCTGGTTGTTGCTGCTTGCTGTAAGCTAGCTTCGCTGTTGCTTCGCTGCTGCTGCTGGCGCGCTGTTGCCGCTAAGGTTGGGCTTAAGGCTCGCTGCTAGCTGTTGCTGCTCAGTTGGGGCTGCTCGGCTAGTCGCTGGGCTGCCGCCGTTCCGTTGCTGGTTGCCACCCAGTTGGTTGCTGCTAAGCCAGTTGGTTCAGCTCGCTGCTGGCCGCTGGTTGCTAGCTGCTGTTGTTTCCGCCAGTTGCCGCTGTTCCTGGCTAGTTGGTTAAGCTGCTGCTGGTTAGTTAAGCTGTTGCTCGTTTGCTGCTGGTTAAGCGCTGCCAAACCGGCTAGTTGCTGCTTGCTGTTGCCGGCCAGTTGCCGGCTGTTCCGCTAAGCTGCTTGGCTGCATAGCTGGTTGCTGCCGCTGCTGGTCGCTGCTGTTGTTTTGCCAGCTAAGGCTCGCCGCCACGCCGCTGTTGCTGCGCTGCTGTTAAGGTTGCTGCTGCTTGCTGCTTGTTGCCGGGCCAGTTGCTGCCGCTGCTGCTTGCCTGTTGCCGCTTACTGCTGGCCGCTGCTGTTGCTGCTGCTGCTTGCCGCTGGCTGCTGCTCGCTGCTAAGCTGTTGTTGCCGCTGCTGCGCTCGCTCGCTGCGCTGTTGCTGTTGCTGTTGCTGTTGCTGCCGGTTGGCCGGCTGCTGGTTGCCGCTGCTTGCCGCTGCTTGCTGGCGCTAAGTCTTGCTGCTTGTTATGCTGCTGGCTGGCTGTTGCTTCGCTGGCCGTTGCTTGCTGCTGCTTAAGGCTGCTTAGCCGCCGGCTGCTGCTGGCCGGCTGGGTTAACCAGCTGGCTTGCTGCCAGCTTCTGCTGTTGGCTGGCTCGCTTAGTTGCTGCTTGCCGGTTGCTTGCCGCTGCTTGCCGCTGTTTCGCTAAGCTGTTGCTGTTGTTTGCTGGTTAAGGTTGCTCGCCAAATCGTTGCTGGTTGCCGCTGCTCTGCTATGCTCGTTGCTGCTTGCTGTTGCCGCTAAGGCCGCTAGCTATTGCTGCTGCCGCTGCTGCTAAGGTTAAGCATAAGGCTCGCTAAGGTTGGTTGTCGCTAAGCTAGCGTATTGGCTATATATGTTGGTTGCTGCTGGCTGCTGGCACTGTTGCTTCAGCGTTAAGGTTGCCGGCTGCCAGCTGGTTAGTTTGCCGCTGGCTGCTGGCTCGCTAGTTGCTAGCTAAGAAACCCGCCGCTGCTGGTTGTTGTTGCTGCCAACCGTTGCCAGAGGTTACTGCTTGCCGTTGCCGCTAGTTAGCTATTAAGGTTGCTTGCCGCTGTTGTTGCTGGTTAGCGCATTGTTGCTGCTGGTTAAGCTGCTGCTCGCTAAATACGAGTTATTAGCTAAGGCTATTCGCTTGTTCTTAAGGTTAAGCCGTTGCTGCTGCTAAGGTTGCTGTTACCGCTGCTGCCGCTGTCAGCTGCATTCGCTGGGGCCATTAAGCCGGGTTAAGCCAAACATTATTGGCTGCTGCTGTTGTTTTGAACGCATGGTTGGCCATAGCATACGCTTAAGCTAGTTAGCTGCTGCCGCTGCTGCTGCTGTTATTGCCAGCTGCTGCCGGCTTTCAGCCACGCATAGTTGCCAGCTGATTGCTGCCGCTGCTTCGCTGTTGGCCAGCGCCAGTTAAGCTTGCTTGCTGCCGCTAAGGTTATTGCTGCCGCTGGTTACGCTTGCTGTTATTGCCGCTTGCTCGCCAACCGTTGCTGCTGTTGCCGCTGCTGCTGCTTGCCGTTGCTGCCGGCTGTCAGCTGTTGCTTCGGCTGCTTCGCTGGTTGCTTAACCGGCTGGCCGCTGCTGGTTGCCAGCTTGCTGTTGCCGCTGCTAAGCGTTGCTGCTGCACCGCTGGCCGGCGCTGTTGCCGCTGTTGCTGTTGCCGCGCTGCTGCTGCTGCTCGCTGGTTGTTGCCGCTGTTGCTGTTGAAACCACCGGCTGCCGCTGCTGCTGGCTCGCTGTTGCTGCTCGCTGTTGCTGCTGGTTGCCGCTGCTGCTGCTCGCCGCTGTTGCCGGCTGTTGCTGGCCGCCGCTGCTGCTGCTGGTTGCTGCTGCTGGCTTGTTGCTGTCAGCTGGCTCTGCTGCTTGCTGCCGCTGGCTTAGCTGCTGGCTGCCGCTGCCGCTGTTGCTGCTGCTGCCGCTGCTGCTGGCTGCTAAGCCGTTGCTGCTGCTGTTGCCGCTGCTGCTTGCCGCTGTTGTTGCTGGCTGCGTTGCTGCTGTTGCCGCTTGCTGCTGCCGCTGCCGCTGGCAGCATTGCCGCTGCTGGTTGTTGCCGCTGCTTAGTTGCTGCCGCTTAAGCTGCTGCTGCTGCTGGTTGCGTGCTGGTTGCTGCGCTTGCTGCTTCGCTGTTGCCGCTGCTGCCGCTAAGCGTTGCCGCCGCTGCTGCCGCTGCCGCTGTTGGCTGGCTGCGCAGTTGCTGCTGAGCTGGTTGGCCGCTGTTGCCGCTTAAGGTTGCTGTTGCTGCTGGTTGCTGCTAAGCATAAGCGTTGCCGCTGCTGCTGCCAGCTAGCTGCCAGCTGTTGCTTGGCTAGCTTTGCAGTAGCAGTAGTAGTAGTAGTAGCAGTAGTAGTAGCAGTAGTAGTAGCAGTAGCAGTAGTAGTAGCAGTAGCAGTAGTAGTAGTAGTAGTAGTAGTAGTAGTAGTAGCAGTAGTAGTAGTAGTAGCAGTAGCAGTAGTAGTAGCAGTAGCAATTGTAAACAGGACACAGTCCACAGTCTCAGCACAGTTTAGCACTAGCTCCTCCTGCTGGTGCAGAAACATATTGCGTCTCTTAGTTCGTTTTATTTTCTGCAGTGGGAAACTCACAGACTCTGAGGTGTGAAGCTTCAGTGAAACCAAATGTTCCTTTCGATTTGCTTTAGCGACATCGGTACTGACAAAAACAGCTCCATCTGACTGTGTTTGGATGAGTAAACAGCCCCCGGGCTTCAGAACACAAACATATTTAAAGCCTTTGTGTTGCTCTAGTTTCGGATGTATAATTATAATGATGTGTCCTCCTCACAAACAGACCTGGAGTTCTGTTTTGTTTCATTCACACATTTAACACACAAACCCTGTGACGTTCTTCCCTCAAACAGAAGAGAATGAATACAGGTGATCAAATAAAATAAAAGTTTACTTACAAATTTTCATACAAAAAATGTAGCACAAAATCCTTTACAGTGATTAAAAACAACCCCACATTTCCTTCCACCCACCCAACCCCACCTAACCAAACAACCCCGACACACACACACTAAAATACAAGGTAAAACATGAGGGATGAGGCTGAAGACAGCAGTTCATCATGGCCCTAAAAGATCCATAAAATGACTTACAAAATGGAGCGGGGACTGGATCTAAAGGACATGCGGTGGGACACACTGAGGAGAAAACTTTGTCAAGCATCTCAGCATTAACCAGGTGTCAAACTGTGGAACATTTCCGGCAGAATAGTGACCAAAAATGTACACAGGGCATCATTAAATGAATCAAGAAAACTGCAGTCGTAGCCAAAAGTTTTGACAATAACACAAATATTAATGTTGGAACCAGAACGTCCTCCGAGAGCAACGTCTCCCAACCGTCCCAGAGCAGTTTGGTGATGAACAAAGTCTTTTCCAGCAGGATGGAGCCATAAAGCAAACGGAATAACTAAACAGCTCAGGGAACAAAACATAAAGATCCCACTGAGACATAAACCCACTGAGAAGTTGGGGTCAGTCCTCAAGTCCTCAAAAAACCCACAAATTCAGACAAACTCAAAGCTTTGATTGTGTAAAAATGGACGACCTCAGTCAGGATTTGGTCCAGAAGTTGCACCGCAAAAAAGGCCCATCAAAAAATAAGAAAAAAATGCCCTATTTTAAGTGAAATTTTCTGCCAGTGCAGTAAGAAATTTTCACTTACCAAGTTTTCTTAAAACAAGACGAAGTACAAATCTTGTTCTAAGCAGAAAACACGAGTTTCAAGTATTTATGTCCAGATTTTTCCCCTTATTGGTTTGAGAAGGAAGTTAAAGAGGCTTAACCTGGACTGAGTTAATATAAAAAGTGCTTAGAATAAGTTGTAATATCGAGATAAGATAAATCAGGATGGAATATCTTGAAACAAGTCAAAAAATCTCATCTTAAGTAAAAAAAAATCTTAAAATTGATCTTTTAAGATGAATCTGCTTAATTCAAGTCAGTTTAACTATGACAGAAAATCATTTTTTGTAGTGTGACTGAAGCTGCCAGGGAGAAGTGCAGAGAAGAAGAGTCAACACTGCAAATACTGACTTGCTGCATGAACTCAGTGTAATTGTCAATAAAATCTTTTGATCCTTATGAAATGCTTGTAATTATATTTCAGTAAACCATAAAACCATGTGAGAAAACACCTAAAAACAATGAAGCAGCAGCAGAACCTGTGAAAATGTAACATTTGTGTGATTCTCAAAACCTTCGGCCTCGACTGTAGAACGTCTGGTCCTGCAGAAGGATCCGGCTCTTACTCTCCTTGGGTTGGGGACATGGTCTGCTCCGTCTCCGTCGTTTTGCAGCAGGTTATTTGACGAATCATTGACATGTAAAACAGCGGCCCCACGTAGAGTCCGAAGTCTGGAAACGTCAGCAAATAATGCACGACTGAGCATCGCTCTGGAGTGTAGCTCAGGGCTCTGTTTTTGGACACTATGACTGATATATAACAAACCATGGCCACTAGGGGGATGTAGGCGATTGCTGAAGGCACAATAACTATTATAATGTTCACTAGAGCTCTTTTCTTTAGCGAATCACTGCCACTAGCGCCATCGCCTGGTCCACCCTGGCACAGCACGAACACTATTCCAGCCAGACACAAGATCATGATCAGGAAGAAGATAGAAATAACAATGGCCAAGGACAGAAACGTCACAAATTCTTCATGATAGAACAACAAAACTGAGACCAAAAATGTCAAAATCCACGTGACAAAACTCAAAATAATGCGGGGTTTTCTTTTGCCGAATCGCAGGTACATCATGGGGAAGGAGGCGGCGATGTACCTCTCTAAGCACATTAAAGATAAAAACATTGGACATCCGAATATGTTAAAAGCCAAGACAGATTCTGTAAGATGATGAAACAAATCTGAAACGGGACTGAGCTTGTCGTAAATCTGAAACGGTAAAGACAGGCAGAAGAGGATGTCCAGAATGGAGATGTTGAACGCCAAAAGCTGTGATGGCGACAGGTTGCGTATGGACTTGAAAAGCAGCCAGAAGAGGGCGCAGTTGGCCGGAAGAGCAGTGACCAGGATGAAGACTTTGAGCCCGAGCCACACCATCTCCTCCTGGGGCTTTCCGCAGTATTTCAGGATTTTCTCAACACTGACATGGGTCATCCATGTGTCATCGTCGTCGTAGTAGTAGTAGTAGTAGTAGTAGTAGTAGTAGTTATTCTGGGTTGTAGAATTAACAGGAGGGGAGCTGGTGTTGTACGACATTGTGGCACCTAAAAAGAAATAAAAAAACATGTTTCCAAAGTTCTTTGGTGAGATGATTGGTGCTGTTGAACAAGTCTCACAATCACAAGCAACAGATTTTCAGTTTGTTTGTTGAAAACGTAAACAGGACCATATACGCTCATACTGATCACAGGCTCCGGAAAATATCTGGTTTAAATCCATATTGTATTTTTTCAGACCATCTTCAAACTTCTTTGCTGATGTGAGTCTTCATGATGATGAAGATTCACCACAGACACACTTCTGTTTTAGGCAGGTGTAAAAATGCTGTAAACAAAGAATGATGACAAAAATATAAATAATGATTGTTTCCATCCATTTTCTTCCTCTTATCCGGGGCCGGGTAGTGGGGGCCTCAGTCTAAACAGGGACTCCCAGACTTCCTTCACCCCCGATGTGGATGAGCAGCGGCTCTACTCCGAGCTCCTCCCCCTCTCTCTAAGGGAGGCCCGGTCACTCTGGAGGAAACTCATTTCTTCGCTTGTATCTGGATCTGGTCCTTTCGGTTGTTCCCAGAGTCAGGACCACAGGTGAAGGAGGAACGAGACTGAGGTAAATCCAGAGCTTTGCCTTTGGGCTCAGCTCCTCTTCACCACAAGGGCCGATACAGCGACCGCATCACTGCCGACGCTGCACCGATCCACCTGTCAACCTCACGCTCCATCCTCCCCTCACTGAGAACAAGACCCCGAGATACTGAACTGCTCCACCTGAGGCAGAGACTCCACCTGAGGCAGAGACTCCACCTGAGGCAGGGACTCCACCTGAGGCAGGGACTCCACCTGAGGCAGAGACTCCACCTGAGGCAGGGACTCCACCTGAGGCAGGGACTCTCGATTGTTTTTTATCAAGTTTAATCGACTTCCTTCAAAAACTGTATGAAGTAAACCTACAACTGATGTTCTTTTACCAAATATTGATTTGATTCAGATTTCTCTTTTGTTCAGTCACTGCATTTTGTTTTGATGAATGAAAATAAATGAACAGTTCCTTTTTTGTTTACAGCCCTTTTTCCACTCCTGAATATAACTTTTGCACAGAACTGTACATGTAGAACAGCCCAAATGTGACGTCACTTTTAAAGTATCGATCAGTTCACACAGACACGTGACCTGTCGCCATCGGCCTTATTGGTTTTACTGTAAACAAATGTCAACTCCAGAGAAAATGCATAAACAGCTCAAATATCCAAACAGTCCTGATCTGTTCTATCAGCTCTAGTCTCACACAATAACAAATGACTTTGTACAAAAGTGCAGCTGTGTTTTAAAATGCAAATGTGGCGTGTTTGCAGAGGGATATCCATGAGATGCAAATGTATGATTAGCATTTGAGATTAGCATCCTCAAATATAATGGACTCGTCTAACCTGGAATATGGCTGCAACTTTCCGTGTGTGTCGTAATAGTGCTGCACTAAATATTAATGACGTTTTCAAGTTATTTTGAGCTTCCAGTTTATAAAACGGCAAAGTAGAAAGACGAAGCATTCACTGCTTTCCATAGAAACAACATGGCTCCAAACAAAAGCAGATTCATTTAATTAAATCCTGAATGTGCGATGTGCACTGGCACAAACTGATGAGTGTTTTTCAGATTCAAGAACGTGATGATGTTTTACTCTGGGATGAGGGCGAGAATGAAATATCCAAAGAGGTAAATTCACAAATGTTGAACCTGATCGTTTTTTATCAGTGACAAGACCCAAGAACTCAGTGTTACAACAGAAATCTGCATTTTAACATATCAACTTTAACGGCCCCCATCTGTACGAAATATGATTGGTCTGTAGAAAACCTGCGTGAACCTTCCCCCATCAAACTCAAACCTGCACAAAAACTATGTCCATCATCTGTGCTGCAAAAAGTTTCATTTGTGCCTGTCACAGGTTCGTTTGGACCAAATAGAAGAAAAAATTATGGCGCAGTCGGATACTTTTCTTAAGTTGATTTTTCCTTTATTCGCACCACAGCCCAATGTGCAGAGTGCAAATATTTACAGTGAAACACGTCCAATAACAAAAAGAAAGTATTTACAATAGAGTTCACAGCAGCCAGCACCCACATAGTCAGGCCAAGGACAGACAGCCCCAGATTGAGCAAAGCTCTCCCTGATATACCCCTTAGCCCCTCCCCTTTGGGCTAACCAATTAACACAGTGGGGTTTTAAGTTTGAAATCAATGCCCACCTGTACCCATTATAATAAAACATCTGTAGTTCAATATAATAATGAAAATACTTGAATAACCCCCCATATGGTATGACTTCATTATTTAATAAACTCAAGAAAACAGAATAAACCCACAAATTAACCCTAATGGTAAAGTCCGGGGTCATGTGGCCCCCTTTGCGCGCCACTATGCGCTATTTATCGCACGACCAGGAAGCGCCCCGGTTTGGCCCCTGAACCAGAGAGCGGCGCGGAGACAGCGGAAGGTAAGGTCTGTGGACCCGTAGGCGCCAAGTGTGCACCCTCGAACGCACTAGGGGGGGAAGGGGAACAGAGTCCAGGCAGCGGGGAAACAGTTTATAAGAAGTCCTGTGGGTAACAGTTTGTACCGGAGCTTGGCTCCGAAAACCCAGGGGAAACGAGCAGCGCGCTCCGCTAGCTAAGGCGCACTCTCGGGCCGAGAGAGAGGCGCCGGTCGGGGAAACCGACGGGGAGCTACGGGTGCTCCGTCACAGTGCCTCTTTAGTTTTGGAGAAATTAACAATTCTTTTACAGGTCAAATTGGGGTCAGCCCCACAGGAAGCTTCAAAATGCTCGAAAACGCCCAAAATGGAGTCAGTCGTTTGTGCTGCAAAAAGTTTTGTTTGTGCGATTCTGGTTCTTCAGATATTTGCAGTTTTATTTTGGGCCGATGACGTCGTCCAGAACCTCAGAATGTGAAACAGCCTCAAAACAGAAGAAAATTATAGAAAACGTTTGTATTTGGTTTGTGCTGTTTTGTGCTGTGACAGTTTCATTTGTGTGAGTTTATTTCTAAAATTATTCATTATTATTTCTGTGGTAATTATAGGACGTCATTTCTGCTCAGCTGACGGAGACAAACTCCACAAAACTAGTGAAGAGAAACGACCTGAGGCTGTGGAAAAGTCTGTCTCAGTCTTTAGTCATTTGCTTTTGATTCATGTTTTATAGAATAACACAGACTTTTTGAAAACTGTCACAGCACAAAACAGCACAAACCAAATACAAACGTTTTCTATAATTTTCTTCCTGTTTTGAGGCTGTTTCACATTCTGAGGTTCTGGACGACGTCATCGGCCCAAAATAAAACTGCAAATATCTGAAGAACCAGAATCACACAAACAAAACTTTTTGCAGCACAAACGACTGACATAGTTTTTGTGCAGGTTTGCGTTTGATGGGGTGACTTCACACAGGTCTGTAAAATGTGACGCTGTCTGAAACAGCAGAACTTTGAGACGTTCAATTAGAAACAAGGATTTGCATTAATGCTGCGTTCTCTGATTATTTTAGTGGAGGGTTGTCTGTTTACATTGAGATAAATGTAATGATAGGACAAGCAGGGAGTCTTTACTTATAATTACAACAGGCAAAGGACACACACATTTGAATTTAAACTAATTATAATAACAGAAATAAAAGGTTAAATATTAATAAAAACTCCTTACCTTTCGATTTTGTTGCTCTGTGGTCAAAGGGTCTCTGTCTGTGGACTGTTTGATTTCACATGGACAAATGCATTTTCATAGTTAATACAGATTCAAAACATTTCTCATTTGCATGTGTGCACAAAAAATAGCCAGAGCATCAGAATAATATTTGTTTAGACCTGTTTTACATCTGAACGAAACTGTGCGGCGTTTCTTAAACACTCGAAGAGGATAAAGGACAGTCACACTCCCCTGAATAATAATAATTGTGTGTATTTGGCACATTTCTGGGAACAAAAAGTCGTCTCAGATTCAAAACACAATTCAGACATTTTTATTACCATTGTTTTATCATTTGTCATTTTAATCAGCATAAACAGTAAAGAGAGTTATACATATTTTTGGCTTTAAAAAATGACAAAAACTACAGTCTTTACCGTCGAGAACAGGAGCGGGCCGATGTAGAAAAGGTTTCAGGCGTCGTCATCTGGACTGTTTTGGTTCCAGAAGCCATTTTCTACTAGTTTAGTTTAGTAGCACTTTTGTAGTTTTAAAGGGACAGTTTGGAATTTTGGACATAGATCCTCATTTCCTGTTGAGCCAGAGTGTTGGAGACGTGTGGAGACACTTTTTTAAATATTCTGTCCAGTCCTTGTGGTGGGAATCTCTCACTTTGTTATCTGCCGTGGTCTGTTTAAGCTGAAGAGTGAATTCTATGGGTTCACGATGTCGATATTTGCAGAGACTTGATTATCACACATTGTTGTCGTAAATATAACATAATAAACATTACATTTAATAGTTAACAAAGTGTTACCATGATTTAAAGCCATAGTATCAAACATTTTCCCCCCAAAATAGACAGAAAGGTGCTAGTGATATCATTATGCATGTTTTTATTGCACTGCCCTTTCTCTGAGCATATATCTCCATGGAGAATAGTTTAAACGTTTACAGGGATGCATCGATACTGATACTGGGTATCGGCCCGATACTTCCATAATATACTCGTATTAACGATACCACACACCAATACCACTATTACACGACACATTCCACAGTTTCCCGGTCTCAGTGTCCCACTTATGAGAAACCAGAGCAACATAAAGCGACTGTAGTGACATCAGTGAAAGAGCTGCTGCACTCGTACGATCGATGAAAAGTTTAACATGAACCAACGCGACAAACGCACAGAACAGACTCAGCATCAGCAGAACATCCTGTGTCACAGAGAGAACACTCATATTCCACTGACTCGTGTCCTTTAGTCCCACAGAAGCTGAAGCATCAGAGCATGAGCTGTTTTTATCAGCGTTTATACTCTATGCAAATAAACATGCGGTTTTAAGTTTAGTTTCTGTAAAAAGTAAACAAATGTGCCAAATCTGCATTAAACACTTTCTAATCTTTTTTTTCCATGAGCATCATTTACCTTCTTACACCTGTAGCAAACAGCCACATTCTTGTTTTTTCAGTACTCATTATAATCAAGATTCAAAAAGTTTGTCAGTTTTCATATTCACATATGAAAAAATAAAATTATGTTTCTCAGTCAAAGCTAAATTAAATAATAAGAAGAAAAGAAAAGTTGAAAGTTCTTCTTAGGGGCCCAGCCTGGTGTGTGGAGGGAATATCAGGGGTGTTTGTATTTTTTTTATTAGAAATGTTTATTAAAAATATATTTTTTGAGCTTTCAAATTTTTAAGATTGGTAAAGTATCGGTATCGGTACCCGGTATCAGCAAGTACAGAAATGATTGTACTCGTATCGGTTTTTTAAAAAGTGGTATCGGTGCCTCCCTAAACATTTAATTTCCATTGAATCGTGCAGTTGAATTTCCACCTCCAGAAAGTTACACACTATCACTTTAAACAAATGATAAACATTTTAATTTCATGTTTTCAGTTTTTATGTCATTTTTATTTACAGTGTAACTTAAACGCTTTACTCTGCTTGCGTTTTACACTTCCTGCAGCAGGTCATTTGTCGAATCCTGGACAGATAAAACAACGGGCCGATGTAGAGTCCGATGCTCGGACACGCCAACAGAAAATACATGACGGTGCATTCTTCCGGGGTGAACGCCTGTTTGCCTTTGGACATGATGAACGCCCAGTACCACACCAGCGCCACCAGGGGGGCGTAGGCCATCGCCGAGGGCACGATCACCATTATGACGTTCACCAGCGCTCGTTTCTTTAGCGAATCACTGCTGTTGGCGCCCTCTCCTGGTCTGCTCTGGCACAGCACGAACACGATCCCAAACAAACACAACAGCATGACGAGAAACAACAGCACGATGACGACCACTAAAGACAAAACAAAGGGAACTGTTTGGAAAAAGACTGACAGAATCATGACGAAAACTATCAAAACCCACGATACGACGCACAGAATGACGCGCGGTTTCCATTTTCCCAATCGTATGTACGCAATTGGGAATGTGGCGGCGATGTATCTTTCTAAACACATGAGCGTCAAAAACAACGGACAACCGAAAGTCTTTAAAACTTGTAGAGATCTCATGGTTTTGTGAACAGTTTGGGAAGCGCCGTTCTGCATGGTGTAGAATTGGACGGGCAAACGCAGGCAGTACAGGATGTCGACGATGGAGATGTTGAGCGCCAAGAGTTGCGACGGGGAAAGGTTGTGTCGCGACTTGAAGAGCAGCCACAAGAGGGCGCTGTTGGCGAGCAGGGCCGTGACGAGCATGAAGATTCCGAACCAGAGGACGGAGCCCGATACGGTGTCGCCGCAGTGGCTCATCATGTCGCTGATGCTGAGGGTGATCCAGGAGACCTCAGACAGAAATCCAAACGGATGAGACGAGTTTGAGCTGGAGTTTGTCGGCGACGGAAAAGGGAGAGAAGAAGAAGAAGGGGAAGAAGAAGTGGAAGAGGAGGAAGAAGAGGAAGTGGAAGAGAAGGAGGGAGAAGAGGGGAAGGAAGGAAAAGCCTGCGAGCTGCTGTTGCTCATTGTAAACTGCAGCCTAAAAACAAACGAAAACACCATCAAACATGTTATATTTATTTATTTCACACCGCAAAAAGCAAAATCTAGTCAAGTTAAGATGACTTGAATTTACAAAGTTTGATGATTTGAGTAAATTTCAAGTAAAATTATCACCTCTGTGAAGTTGGCCCATTAAACAAACTTAGACAAAAACTGTCCATTGTTTGTGCTGCAAAAAGTTTTGTTTGTGCTTCTTTCGTTTTGGAGAAATTAACGATTCTTTTACAGGTCAAACTGGGGTCAGCCCCACAGGAAGAAGAAAAATGCAATCGTTTGTGCTTCGTTTGTGCTGCAAAAACTTTTGTTTGTGCGATTCTGGTTTTTAAGATATTTGCAGTTTTATTTTGGTCAATGACGTCGTCCAAAACAGCAGAAAATTATAGAAAACGTTTGTATTTCATTTGTGCTGTTATGAGCTGTAACAATGTTCACTTGTGCGAGTTTATTTCTAAAATTATTCATTATTATTTCCTAATTATCGTACGTCATTTCTGCTCAGCTGATGGCGACAAACTCCACAAAACTAGTGATGAGAAACGATCTGAGGCTGTGGAAAAGTCTATGTTATTCTATAAAACATGAATCAAAAGCAAATGACTAAAGACTGAAACAGACTTTTCCTCAGCCTCAGGTCGTTTCTCTTCACTAGTTTTGTGGAGTTTGTTGCCGTCAGCTGAGCGGAAATGACGTCCTATTATTACCACAGAAATAATAATGAATAATTTTAGAAATAAACTTGCACAAGTGAAAATAGTCACAACACAAAACAGCACAGGGAGGAGTTCAGGGAGGCCATGGAGGAGGACTATCGGATGGCCCCAAGGAAATTCTGGCAAATCGTCCAGCGCCTCAGGAGGGGGAAGCAGTTCTTCACCAACACTGTTTACAGTGCGTGGGGAGAGCTGCTGACCTCGACTGGGGATGTTGTCGGGCGGTGGAAGGAATACTTTGGGGATCTCTTCAATCCCACCATCACGTCCTCCGAAGAGGAGGCCGAGGCTGGGGACCCAGAGGCGGACTCATCCATCACCCTGGCCGAAGTCACTGAGGTGGTCTGAAAGCTCCTCGGTCGCAAGGCTCCGGGGGTGGATGAGATCCGTCCTGAGTACCTTAAGTCTCTGGTTGTTGTGGGGCTGTCTTGGCTGACACGCCTCTGCAACATCGCGTGGCGGTTGGGAACAGTACCTCTGGACTGACAGACCGGGGTGGT
The DNA here is from genome assembly GCA_034769755.1 of Odontamblyopus lacepedii. Lineage (NCBI taxonomy): Eukaryota > Metazoa > Chordata > Actinopteri > Gobiiformes > Gobiidae > Odontamblyopus > Odontamblyopus lacepedii. Next base: position 4,286,494 of record CM068348.1, read on the forward strand.
GGTCCCTCTGTATAAGAAGGGGGACCGGAGGGTGTGTTCCAACTACAGGGGAATCACACTCCTCAGCCTCCCCGGTAAAGTCTATGCCAGGGGACTGGAGAGAAGAGTCCGGCCGATAGTCGAGCCTCGGATTCAAGAGGAGCAGTGTGGTTTTCGGCCTGGTCGTGGTCATGGTTGAATAATCCTGCATTATTCGTCTGCTCTGTTCCAAACTGTGATGAAGTGTTGGTTTTCAGATCAACAGAGACATTTTATCTTCAGTAGAAAAATTCTAGGGCTGAAATTATCCCAATGATTCTTGTATTATCTTGTGTCTCAAACATAAAACAAAACTCCAGATAAGTTTTGATGAGGAAACAACATAACAGATCAGAAAATAGTGTAATTTGGGCTCTTCAAGCCCCTGTAAATTTGGTTTGATCCTGTTTTAGTCCTGGTTTAGTTCCAGGTTCAGTCCTGGTTTAGTCTCAGTCTTGATGTGATGATTGTGCAAGTGTGAACGCACCAAAGCACGAAAGCACGGACTAAATCAGGTCTAACAGTGACATCGATCCTGCCTAAATTACACCACAAAAAAGGATTTTCTAGCATAGTTAAACTGACTTGAATTAAACAGATTCATCTTAAAAGATCAATTTTAAGATTTTTTTTAACTTAAGATGAGTTTTTTTTACTTGTTTCAAAATATTCCATCCTGATTTATCTTATCTCGATATTACAACTTATTCTAAGCACTTTTTATGTTAACTCAGTCCAGGTTAAGCCTCTTTAACTTCCTTCTCAAACCAATAAGGGGAAAAATCTTGCCATAAATACTTGAAACTCGTGTTTTCTGCTTAGAACAAGATTCGTATTTCATCTTGTTTTAAGAAAACTTGGTAAGTGAAAATTTCTTACTCCACTGGCAGAATAATTCACTTAAAATAGGCATTTTTACCTCAAAGTTAGTATTTTTTTTCTTATCTTTTGACAGGCCTTTTTGCAGTTCACACAGACACGTGACCTGTCGCCATCGGCCTTATTGGTTTTACTGTAAACAAATGTCAACTCCAGAGAAAATGCATAAACAGCTCAAATATCCAAACAGTCCTGATCTGTTCTATCAGCTCTAGTCACACAATAACAAATGACTTTGTACAAAAGTGCAGTTGTGTTTTAAAATGCAAATGTGGCGTCTTTGCAGAGGGATATCCATGAGATGCAAATGTATGATTAGCATTTGAGATTAGCATCCTCAAATATAATGGACTCGTCTAACCTGGAATATGGCTGCAACTTTCCGTGTGTGTCGTAATAGTGCTGCACTAAATATTAATGACGTTTTCAAGTTATTTTGAGCTTCCAGTTTATAAAACGGCAAAGTAGAAAGATGAAACATTCACTGCTTTCCATAGAAACGACATGGCTCCAAACAAAAGCAAATTCATTTAATTAAATCCTGAATGTGCGATGTGCACTGGCACAAACTGATGAGTGTTTTTCAGATTCAAGAACGTGATGATGTTTTACTCTGGGATGAGGGCGAGAATGAAATATCCAAAGAGGTAAATTCACAAATGTTGAACCTGATCGTTTTTTTATCTGTCATGGTTTGAGTGTGGTTGAGGACCCCAAAGCAGAGACATAGATGGAAGATGTTTAACAGGTTTATTGCCGGGATTGTAAGATGTGGTGATGGGAGCTGGAGACAGACGGAGGGAAGACACTGGGGAAGACTCACGGGTCGACAGACTGGACGACAAGGGCAGGATGAGAACGAGGATGTGGACGTGCACAAGCAGGACGAGGACGTAGACAAGGGATAGAGGAGGAATGAACTGAACGAGAACACAGGACAAGGACAAGACTAAGTACTGGGGCTGATTAAACAATGAGCTGCAGGTGAACCACCGAGCAGGTGATCCACACTGCAGCATTAGCCCAACCACACCCCCGAGAGGAGCAGACAGACGCAGAAGGGAGGGGGAACACATAAACACCAAACCCTGACATTATCAGTGACAAGACCCAAGAACTCACAGTGTTACAACAGAAATCTGCATTTTAACAATATCAACTTTAACGGCCCCCATCTGTACGAAATATGATTGGTCTGTAGAAAACCTGCGTGGACCTTCCCCCATCAAACTCAAACCTGCACAAAAACTGTCCATCGTTTGTGCTGCAAAAAGTTTCATTTGTGCCTCTTTAGTTTTGGAGAAATTAACGATTCTTTTACAGGTCAGATTGGGATCAGCCCCACAGGAAGCTTCAAAATGCTCGAAAACGCCCAAAATGGAGTCAAACTTTTGTATTTGGTTTGTGCTGTTTTGTGCTGTGACAGTTTCATTTGTGTGAGTTTATTTCTAAAATTATTCATTATTATTTCTGTGGTAATTATAGGACGTCATTTCTGCTCAGCTGACGACGACAAACTCCACAAAACTAGTGAAGAGAAACGACCTGAGGCTGTGGAAAAGTCTGTCTCATTGACATAGTTTTTGTGCAGGTTTGCGTTTGATGGGGCGACTTCACACAGGTCTGTAAAATGTGACGCTGTCTGAAACACAGCAGAACTTTGAGACGTTCAATTAGAAACAAGGATTTGCATTAATGCTGCGTTCTCTGATTATTTTAGTGGAGGGTTGTCTGTTTACATTGAGATAAATGTAATGATAGGACAAGCAGGGAGTCTTTACTTATAGATAATTACAACAGGCAAAGGACACACACATTTGAATTTAAACTAATTATAATAACAGAAATAAAAGGTTAAATGTTAATAAAAACTCCTTACCTTTCGATTTTGTTGCTCTGTGGTCAAAGGGTCTCTGTCTGTGGACTGTTTGATTTCACATGGACAAATGCATTTTCCTAGTTAATACAGATTCAAAACATTTCTCATTTGCATGTGTGCACAAAAAATAGCCAGAGCGTCAGAATAAATATTTGTTTAGACCTGTTTTACATCTGATCGAAACTGTGCGGCGTTTCTTAAACACTCGAAGAGGATAAAGGACAGTCACACTCCCCTGAATAATAATAATTGTGTGTATTTGGCACATTTCTGGGCACAAAAAGTCGTCTCAGATTCAAAACACAATTCAGACATTTTTATTACCATTGTTTTATCATTTGTCATTTTAATCAGCATAAACAGTAAAGAGAGTTATACATATTTTTGGCTTTAAAAAATGACAAAAACTACAGTCTTTACCGTCGAGAACAGGAGCGGGCCGATGTAGAAAAGGTTTCAGGCGTCGTCATCTGGACTGTTTTGGTTCCAGAAGCCATTTTCTACTAGTTTAGTTTAGTAGCACTTTTGTAGTTTTAAAGGGACAGTTTGGAACTTTGGACATAGATCCTCATTTCCTGTTGAGTGTTGGAGACGTGTGGAGACACTTTTTTAAATATTCTGTCCAGTCCTTGTGGTGGGAATCTCTCACTTTGTTATCTGCCGTGGTCTGTTTAAGCTGAAGAGTGAATTCTATGGGTTCACGATGTCGATATTTGCAGAGACTTGATTATCACACATTGTTGTCGTAAATATAACATTATAAACATTACATTTAATAGTTAACAAAGTGTTACCATGATTTAAAGCCATAGTATCAAACATTTTCCCCCCATAATAGACAGAAAGGTGCTAGTGATATCATTATGCATGTTTTTATTGCACTGCCCTTTCTCTGAGCATATATCTCCATGGAGAATAGTTTAAACGTTTACAGGGATGCATCGATACTGATACTGGGTATCGGCCCGATACTTCCATAATATACTCGTATTAACGATACCACACACCAATACCAGTATTACACGACACATTCCACAGTTTCCCGGTCTCAGTGTCCCACTTATGAGAAACCAGAGCAACATAAAGCGACTGTAGTGACATCAGTGAAAGAGCTGCTGCACTCGTACGATCGATGAAAAGTTTAACATGAACCAACGCGACAAACGCACAGAACAGACTCAGCATCAGCAGAACATCCTGTGTCACAGAGAGAACACTCATATTCCACTGACTCATGTCCTTTAGTCCCACAGAAGCTGAAGCATCAGAGCATGAGCTGTTTTTATCAGCGTTTATACTCTATGCAAATGAACATGCGGTTTTAAGTTTAGTTTCTGTAAAAAGTAAACAAATGTGCCAAATCTGCATTAAACACTTTCTAATCTTTTTTTTCCATGAGCATCATTTACCTTCTTACACCTGTAGCAAACAGCCACATTCTTGTTTTTTCAGTACTCCGTATAATCAAGATTCAAAAAGTTTATTGTCAGTTTTCATATTCACATATGAAAAAATAAAATTATGTTTCTCAGTCAAAGCTAAATTAAATAATAAGAAGAAAAGAAAAGTTGAAAGTTCTTCTTAGGGGCACAGCCTGGTGTGTGGAGGGAATATCAGGGGTGTTTGTATTTTTTTTATTAAAAATGTTTATTAAAAATATTTTTTTTGAGCTTGCACATTTTTAAGATTGGTAAAGTATCGGTATCGGTACTCAGTATCAGCAAGTACAGAAATGATTGTACTCGTATCGGTTTTCAAAAAAGTGGTATCGGTGCCTCCCTAAACATTTAATTTCCATTGAATCGTGCAGTTGAATTTCCACCTCCAGAAAGTTACACACTATCACTTTAAACAAATGATAAACATTTTAATTTCATGTTTTCAGTTTTTGTGTCATTTTTATTTACAGTGTAACTTAAACACTTTACTCTGCTTGCGTTTTCCACTTCCTGCAGCAGGTCATTTGTCGAATCCTGGACAGATAAAACAACGGGCCGATGTAGAGCCCGATGCTTGGACACGCCAACAGAAAATACATGACGGTCCACTTTTTCGGGGTGCACGCCTGTTTGCCTTTGGACATGGTGAACGCCCAGTACCCCACCAGCGCCACCAGGGGGGCGTAGGCCATCGCTGAGGGCACGATCACCATTATGATGTTCACCAGCGCTCGTTTCTTTAGCGAATCACTGCTGTTGGCGCCCTCTCCTGGTCTGCTCTGGCACAGCACGAACATGATCCCAAACAAACACAACAGCATGACGAGAAACAACAGCACGATGACGACCACTAAAGACAAAACAAATGGAACTGTTTGGAAAAAGACTGACAGAATCATGACGAAAACTATCAAAACCCACGATACGACGCACAGAATGACGCGTGGTTTCCATTTTCCCAATTGTATGTACGCAATCGGGAACGTGGCGGCGATGTATCTTTCTAAACACATGAGCGTCAAAAACAACGGACAACCGAAAGTCTGCAAAGCATGTAGAGATCTGATGGTTTTGTGAACAGTTTCGGAAGCGCCGTTCTGCATGGTGTAGAATTTGACGGGCAAACGCAGGCAGTACAGGATGTCGACGATGGAGATGTTGAGCGCCAAGAGTTGCGACGGGCAAAGGTTGTGTCGAGACTTGCAGAGCAGCCACAAGAGGGCGCTGTTGGCGAGCAGGGCCACGACGAGCATGAAGATTCCGAACCAGAGGAAGGAGCCCGATACGGCGTCGCCGCAGTGGCTCATTATGTCGCTGATGCTCATCATGTCGCTGATGCTGAGGGTGATCCAGGAGACATCAGACAGAAATCCACACGGATGAGACGAGTTTGAGCTGGAGTTTGTCGGCGGTGGAAAAGGGAGAAAAGAAGAAGAAGGGGAAGAGGAAGTGGAAGAGGAGGAAGAAGAGGAAGTGGAAGAGAAGGAGGGGAAAGAGGAGAGAGAGGAAGAGGAGGAGGGAGAAGAGGGGAAGGAAGGAAAAGCCTGCGAGCTGCTGTTGCTCATTGTAAACTGCAGCCTAAAAACAAACGAAAACACCATCAAACATGTTATATTTATTTATTTCACACCGCAAAAAGCTAAATCTAGTCAAGTTAAGATGACTTGAATTTACAAAGTTTGATGATTTGAGTAAATTTCAAGTAAAATTATCACCTCTGTGAAGTTGGCCCATTAAACAAACTTAGACAAAAACTGTCCATTGTTTGTGCTGCAAAAAGTTTTGTTTGTGCTTCTTTCGTTTTGGAGAAATTAACGATTCTTTTACAGGTCAAACTGGGGTCAGCCCCACAGGAAGAAGAAAAATGCAATCGTTTGTGCTTCGTTTGTGCTGCAAAAACTTTTGTTTGTGCGATTCTGGTTTTTAAGATATTTGCAGTTTTATTTTGGTCAATGACGTCGTCCAAAACAGCAGAAAATTATAGAAAACCTTTGTATTTCATTTGTGCTGTTATGAGCTGTAACAATGTTCACTTGTGCGAGTTTATTTCTAAAATTATTCATTATTATTTCCTAATTATCGTACGTCATTTCTGCTCAGCTGATGGCGACAAACTCCACAAAACTAGTGACGAGAAACGATCTGAGGCTGTGGAAATGTGTTATTCTATAAAATATGAATCAAAAGCAAATGACTAAAGACTGAAACAGACTTTTCCTCAGCCTCAGGTCGTTTCTCTTCACTAGTTTTGTGCAGTTTGTTGCCGTCAGCTGAGCGGAAATGACGTCCTATTATTACCACAGAAATAATAATGAATAATTTTAGAAATAAACTTGCACAAGTGAAAATTGTCACAACACAAAACAGCACAGGGAGGAGTTCGGGGAGGCCATGGAGGAGGACTATCGGACGGCCCCAAGGAAATTCTGGCAAATCGTCCAGGCGCCTCAGGAGGGGGAAGCAGTTCTTCACCAACACTGTTTACAGTGCGGGGGGAGAGCTGCTGACCTCGACTGGGGATGTTGTCGGGCGGTGGAAGGAATACTTTGGGGATCTCTTCAATCCCACCGTCACGTCCTCCGAAGAGGAGGCCGAGGCTGGGGACCCAGAGGCGGACTCATCCATCACCCTGGCCGAAGTCACTGAGGTGGTCAGAAAGCTCCTCGGTGGCAAGGCTCCGGGGGTGGATGAGATCCGTCCTGAGTACCTTAAGTCTCTGGGTGTTGTGGGGCTGTCTTGGCTGACACGCCTCTGCAACATCGCGTGGTGGTCGGGAACAGTACCTCTGGACTGGCAGACCGGGGTGGTGGTCCCTCTGTATAAGAAGGGGGACCGGAGGGTGTGTTCCAACTACAGGGGAATCACACTCCTCAGCCTCCCCGGTAAAGTCTATGCCAGGGGACTGAAGAGAAGAGTCCGGCCGATAGTCGAACCTCGGATTCAAGAGGAGCAGTGTGGTTTTCGGCCTGGTCGTGGTCATGGTTGAATAATCCTGCATTATTCGTCTGCTCTGTTCCAAACTGTGATGAAGTGTTGGTTTTCAGATCAACAGAGACATTTTATCTTCAGTAGAGAAATTCTAGGGCTGAAATTATCCCAATGATTCTTGTATTATCTTGTCTCAAACATAAAACAAAACTCCAGATAAGTTTTGATGAGGAAACAACATAACAGATCAGAAAATAGTGTAATTTGGGCTCTTCAAGCCCCTGTAAATTTGGTTTGATCCTGTTTTAGTCCTGGTTTAGTTCCAGGTTCAGTCCTGGTTTAGTCTCAGTCTTGATGTGATGATTGTGCAAGTGTGAACGCACCAAAGCACGAAAGCACGGACTAAATCAGGCCTAACGGTGACATCGATCCTGCCTAAATTACACCACAAAAAAGGATTTTCTAACATAGTTAAACTGATTTGAATTAAGCAGATTCATCTTAAAAGATCAATTTTAAGATTTTTTTTAACTTAAGATGAGTTTTTTTTACTTGTTTCAAAATATTCCATCCTGATTTATCTTATCTCGATATTACAACTTATTCTAAGCACTTTTTATATTAACTCAGTCCAGGTTAAGCCTCTTTAACTTCCTTCTCAAACCAATAATGGGAAAAATCTTGCCATAAATACTTGAAACTCGTGTTTTCTGCTTAGAACAAGATTTGTATTTCGTCTTGTTTTAAGAAAACTTGGTAAGTGAAAATTTCTTACTGCACTGGCAGAATAATTCACTTAAAATAGGCATTTTTACCTCAAAGTTAGTATTTTTTTTTTCTTATCTTTTGACAGGCCTTTTTGCAGTTCACACAGACACGTGACCTGTCGCCATCGGCCTTATTGGTTTTACTGTAAACAAATGTCAACTCCAGAGAAAATGCATAAACAGCTCAAATATCCAAACAGTCCTGATCTGTTCTATCAGCTCTAGTCACACAGTAACAAATGACTTTGTACAAAAGTGCAGCTGTGTTTTAAAATGCAAATGTGGCGTCTTTGCAGAGGGATATCCATGAGATGCAAATGTATGATTAGCATCCTCAAATATAATGGACTCGTCTAACCTGGAATATGGCTGCAACTTTCCGTGTGTGTCGTAATAGTGCTGCACTAAATATTAATGACGTTTTCAAGTTATTTTGAGCTTCCAGTTTATAAAACGGCAAAGTAGAAAGACGAAACATTCACTGCTTTCCATAGAAACAACATGGCTCCAAACAAAAGCAAATTCATTTAATTAAATCCTGAATGTGCGATGTGCACTGGCACAAACTGATGAGTGTTTTTCAGATTCAAGAACGTGATGATGTTTTACTCTGGGATGAGGGCGAGAATGAAATATCCAAAGAGGTAAATTCACAAATGTTGAACCTGATCGTTTTTTATCTGTCATGGTTTGAGTTAGGGCTGGGCGGTATACCGTTTGAACCGGTATACCGGTAATTTTTATTTTTATGATATGAATTTTTTATTTACCGCCATACCGTGTGTGCGCGCATATGTCGGCAACACAGAGCGGCGGAACGTCGCACAGCGGTAGATTGAGCAGGGGCTGTTTTTCAGTGTTACACCAAACAAGCCAACAAGCCAGGTAAGGATAGTGAGTTGAGTGGTGCGCGCCCACCAAAGGGACCGTCCGCGCAGTGCCCCGCGACACGGCCCCCCCCCCGGAGAGCGGGAGCGCACGGAGCCGCGCCCGAGCGAGAGCGCGGGTGCGCGGAGCCCCGCTCCTCACCCCCTCGCCCGGGCACGGCCCCGCGCACCCCTGCCCCCCGACAAATGGGCCACGCCACAAAACACCACACAGACGGCCCCCCCAGCAAACGCGCCCACCAGGGACGTCTGTGTAGTGTTTTGTGCTGCACTGCCAACGTTACGCAGAGATTGGGGAGAAGATGCAGATTTTACTTTCATGCAATCTTCGTATTCTCCGTCTAAAGGGACCGTCTATGACAAGAAAAGCAGACGTTGGAATGATATTACCAACTCTATCACACTCCACTTAGCCAAAGACAAAAATACCGTTAAATACCGTGATACCGTGATAATTTAAAAAAATACCGTGATATCAATTTTTGGTCATACCGCCCAGCTCTAGTTTGAGTGTGGTTGAGGACCCCAAAGCAGAGACATAGATGGTAGATGTTTAACAGGTTTATTGCCGGGATTGTAAGATGTGGTGATGGGAGCTGGAGACAGACAGAGGGAAGACACTGGGGAAGACTCACGGGTCGACAGACTGGACGACAAGGGCAGGATGAGAACGAGGATGTGGACGTGCACAAGCAGGACGAGGACGTAGACAAGGGATAGAGGAGGAATGAACTGAACGAGAACACAGGACAAGGACAAGACAAAGTACTGGGGCTGATTAAACAATGAGCTGCAGGTGAACCACCGAGCAGGTGATCCACACTGCAGCATTAGCCCAGCCACACCCCCGAGAGGAGCAAACAGACGCAGAAGGGAGGGGGAACACGTAACAGACACCAAACCCTGACATTATCAGTGACAAGACCCAAGAACTCACAGTGTTACAACAGAAATCTGCATTTTAACAATATCAACTTTAACGGCCCCCATCTGTACGAAATATGATTGGTCTGTAGAAAACCTGCGTGAACCTTCCCCCATGAAACTCAAACCTGTACAAAAACTATGTCCATCGTTTGTGCTGCAAAAAGTTTCATTTGTGCCTCTTTAGTTTTGGAGAAATTAACGATTCTTTTACAGGTCAAATTGGGATCAGCCCCACAGGAAGCTTCAAAATGCTCGAAAACGCCCAAAATGGAGTCAAACCTTTGTATTTGGTTTGTGCTGTGACAGTTTCATTTGTGTGAGTTTATTTCTAAAATTATTCATTATTATTTCTGTGGTAATTATAGGACGTCATTTTCGCTCAGCTGACGACGACAAACTCCACAAAACTAGTGAAGAGAAACGACCTGAGGCTGTGGAAAAGTCTGTCTCATTGACATAGTTTTTGTGCAGGTTTGCGTTTGATGGGGCGACTTCACGCAGGTCTGTAAAATGTGACGCTGTCTGAAACAGCAGAACTTTGAGATGTTCAATTAGAAACAAGGATTTGCATTAATGCTGCGTTCTCTGATTATTTTAGTGGAGGGTTGTCTGTTTACATTGAGATAAATGTAATGATAGGACAAGCAGGGAGTCTTTACTTATAGATAATTACAACAGGCAAAGGACACACACATTTGAATTTAAACTAATTATAATAACAGAAATAAAAGGTTAAATATTAATAAAAACTCCTTACCTTTCGATTTTGTTGCTCTGTGGTCAAAGGGTCTCTGTCTGTGGACTGTTTGATTTCACATGGACAAATGCATTTTCATAGTTAATACAGATTCAAAACATTTCTCATTTGCATGTGTGCACAAAAAATAGCCAGAGCATCAGAATAATATTTGTTTAGACCTGTTTTACATCTGAACGAAACTGTGCGGCGTTTCTTAAACACTCGAAGAGGATAAAGGACAGTCACACTCCCCTGAATAATAATAATTGTGTGTATTTGGCACATTTCTGGGCACGAAAAGTCGTCTCAGATTCAAAACACAATTCAGACATTTTTATTACCATTGTTTTATCAGTCATTTTAATCAGCATAAACAGTAAAGAGAGTTATACATATTTTTGGCTTTAAAAAATGACAAAAACTACAGTCTTTACCGTCGAGAACAGGAGCGGGCCAATGTAGAAAAGGTTTCAGGCGTTGTCATCTGGACTGTTTTGGTTCCAGAAGCCATTTTCTACTAGTTTAGTTTAGTAGCACTTTTGTAGTTTTAAAGGGACAGTTTGGAATTTTGGACATAGATCCTCATTTCCTGTTGAGCCAGAGTGTTGGAGACGTGTGGAGACACTTTTTTAAATATTCTGTCCAGTCCTTGTGGTGGGAATCTCTCACTTTGTTATCTGCCGTGGTCTGTTTAAGCTGAAGAGTGAATTCTATGGGTTCACGATGTCGATATTTGCAGAGACTTGATTATCACACATTGTTGTCGTAAATATAACATAATAAACATTACATTTAATAGTTAACAAAGTGTTACCATGATTTAAAGCCATAGTATCAAACATTTTCCCCCCAAAATAGACAGAAAGGTGCTAGTGATATCATTATGCATGATTTTATTGCACTGCCCTTTCTCTGAGCATATATCTCCATGGAGAATAGTTTAAACGTTTACAGGGATGCATCGATACTGATACTGGGTATCGGCCCGATACTTCCATAATATACTCGTATTAACGATACCACACACCAATACCACTATTACACGACACATTCCACAGTTTCCCGGTCTCAGTGTCCCACTTATGAGAAACCAGAGCAACATAAAGCGACTGTAGCGACATCAGTGAAAGAGCTGCTGCACTCGTACGATCGATGAAAAGTTTAACATGAACCAACGCGACAAACGCACAGAACAGACTCAGCATCAGCAGAACATCCTGTGTCACAGAGAGAACACTCATATTCCACTGACTCGTGTCCTTTAGTCCCACAGAAGCTGAAGCATCAGAGCATGAGCTGTTTTTATCAGCGTTTATACTCTATGCAAATGAACATGCGGTTTTAAGTTTAGTTTCTGTAAAAAGTAAACAAATGTGCCAAATCTGCATTAAACACTTTCTAATCTTTTTTTTCCATGAGCATCATTTACCTTCTTACACCTGTAGCAAACAGCCACATTCTTGTTTTTTCAGTACTCCGTATAATCAAGATTCAAAAAGTTTGTCAGTTTTCATATTCACATATGAAAAAATAAAATTATGTTTCTCAGTCAAAGCTAAATTAAATAATAATAAGAAAAGAAAAGTTGAAAGTTCTTCTTAGGGGCACAGCCTGGTGTGTGGAGGGAATATCAGGGGTGTTTGTATTTTTTTTATTAGAAATGTTTATTAAAAATATATTTTTTGAGCTTGCACATTTTTAAGATTGGTAAAGTATCGGTATCGGTACTCGGTATCAGCAAGTACAGAAATGATTGTACTCGTACCGGTTTTCAAAAAAGTGGTATCGGTGCCTCCCTAAACATTTAATTTCCATTGAATCGTGCAGTTGAATTTCCACCTCCAGAAAGTTACACACTATCACTTTAAACAAATGATAAACATTTTAATTTCATGTTTTCAGTTTTTATGTCATTTTTATTTACAGTGTAACTTAAACGCTTTACTCCGCTTGCGTTTTACACTTCCTGCAGCAGGTCATTTGTCGAATCCTGGACAGATAAAACAACGGGCCGATGTAGAGTCCGATGCTCGGACACGCCAACAGAAAATACATGACGGTGCATTCTTCCGGGGTGAACGCCTGTTTGCATTTGGACATGATGAACACCCAGTACCCCACCAGCGCCACCAGGGGGGCGTAGGCCATCGCCGAGGGCACGATCACCATTATGACGTTCACCAGCGCTTGTTTCTTTAGCGAATCACTGCTGCTGGCGCCCTCTCCTGGTCTGCTCTGGCACAGCACGAACACGATCCCAAACAAACACAACAGCATGACGAGAAACAACAGCACGATGACGACCACTAAAGACAAAACAAATGGAACTGTTTGGAAAAAGACTGACAGAATCATGACGAAAACTATCAAAACCCACGATACGACGCACAGAATGACACGCGGTTTCCATTTTCCCAATCGTGTGTACGCAATCGGGAACGTGGCGGCGATGTATCTTTCTAAACACATGAGCGTCAAAAACAACGGACAACCGAAAGTCTTTAAAGCTTGTAGAGATCTCATGGTTTTGTGAACAGTTTCGAAAGCGCCGTTCTGCATGGTGTAGAATTGGACGGGCAAACGCAGGCAGTACAGGATGTCGACGATGGAGATGTTGAGCGCCAAGAGTTGCGACGGGCAAAGGTTGTGTCGCGACTTGAAGAGCAGCCACAAGAGGGCGCTGTTGGCAAGCAGGGCCGTGACGAGCGTGGAGATTTTGAGGCCGAACCAGAGGTCGTTTACGCCGTCGCCGCAATTGCTCATCATGTCGCTGATGCTGACGGTGATCCAGGAGGCCTCAGACAGAAATCCACACTGATGAGACGAGTTTGAGCTGGAGTTTGTCGGCGACGGAAAAGGGAGAGAAGAAGAAGGGGAAGAAGAAGAGGAAGTGGAAGAGGAGGAAGAAGAGGAAGTGGAAGAGAAGGAGGGAGAAGAGGGGAAGGAAGGAAAAGCCTGCGAGCTGCTGTTGCTCATTGTAAACTGCAGCCTAAAAACAAACGAAAACACCATCAAACATGTTATATTTATTTATTTCACACATAAAAAGCAAAATCTAGTCAAGTTAAGATGACTTGAATTTACAAAGTTTGATGATTTGAGTAAATTTCAAGTAAAATTATCACCTCTGTGAAGTTGGCCCATTAAACAAACTTAGACAAAAACTGTCCATTGTTTGTGCTGCAAAAAGTTTTGTTTGTGCTTCTTTCGTTTTGGAGAAATTAACGATTCTTTTACAGGTCAAACTGGGGTCAGCCCCACAGGAAGAAGAAAAATGCAATCGTTTGTGCTTCGTTTGTGCTGCAAAAACTTTTGTTTGTGTTAAACCAGGACCTGCTGAGGCTTTTGGTGATCGATACAGATGATAAAAGATAATATTGAAATGAATTTATGCCTCACTAAACTCACTAAACCCTCTTCTAAATGTTTAATATTGTTAAAACGCTCAAATGTATTTACACTCAACAAAAATATAAACGCAACACTTTTGTTTTTGCTCCCATTTGTCATGAGATGGACTCAAAGATCTAAAATTCATTCCAGATACACAATATTACCATTTCTCTCAAACATTGTTCACAAATCTGTCTAAATGTGTGATAGTGAGCACTTTTGCTTTGCTGAGATAATCCATCCCACCTCACAGGTGTGCCACATCAAGATTCTCATCAGACACCATGATTAGTGCACAGGTGAACCTTAGACTGCCCACAATAAAAGGCCACTCTGAAATGTGCAGTTTTGTCTCACAGCAAAATGCCACAGATGGCACAGGCATTGAGGGAGCGTGCAATTGGCATGCTGACAGCAGAAATGTCAACCAGATCTGTTGCTCGGGCATTGAATGTTCATTTCTCCACCATAAGCCGTCTCCAAAGGCGTTTCAGAGAATATGGCAGTACATCCAACCGGCCTCACAACCGCAGACCACGTGTAACCACACCAGCCCAGGACCTCCACATCCAGCAGGTTCACCTCCAAGATCGTCCCAGACCAGCTACTCAGACAGCTGCTGAAACAATTGGTTTGCATAACCAAAGAATTTCTGCACAAACTGTCAGAAACCGTCTCAGGGAAGCTCAACTGCATGCTCGTCGTCCTCATCGGGGTCTTAACCTGACTCCAGATCGTCGCCGTAACAGACTTGAGTGGGCAAATGCCCACATTCGATGGCGTCTGGCACGTTGGAGAGGTGTTCTCTTCACGGATGAATCTCGGTTTACATTGTTCAGGGCAGATGGCAGACAGCGTGTGTGGCGTCGTGTGGGTGAGCGCTTTGCTGATGTCAATGTTGTGGATCAAGTGGCCCATGGTGGTGGTGGGGTTATGGTATGGGCAGGCATCTGTTATGGACGAAGAACACAGGTGCATTTTATTGATGGCATTTTGAATGCACAGAGATACCGTGATGAGATCCTGAGGCTCATTGTTGTGCCATACATCTATGAACATCACCTCATGTTTCAGCAAGATAATGCACGGCCCCATGTTGCAAGGATCTGTACACAATTCTTGGAAGCTGAAAATGTCCCAGTTTTTGCATGGCCAGCATACTCACCGGACATGTCACCCATTGAGCATGTTTGGGATGTGCTTGACCGGCGTATACGACAGCGCGTACCAGTTCCCACTAATATCCAGCAACTTCGCACAGCCATTGAAGAGGAGTGGACCAACATTCCACAGGCCACAATTGACAATCTGATAAACTCTATGCGAAGAAGATGTGTTGCACTGCATGAGGCAAATGGTGGTCACACCAGATACTGACTGGTTCTGAGTCCCCAGACCCCCAATAAAGCAACAACTGCACATTTCAGGGTGGCCTTTTATTGTGGACAGTTTAAGGTACACCTGTGCACTAATCATGGTGTCTGATGAGCATCTTGATGTGGCACACCTGTGAGGTGGGATGGATTATCTCAGCAAAGCAAAAGTGCTCACTATCACACATTTAGACAGATTTGTGAACAATGTTTGAGAGAAATAGTAATATTGTGTATCTGGAATGAATTTTAGATCTTTGAGTCCATCTCATGACAAATGGGAGCAAAAACAAAAGTGTTGCGTTTATATTTTTGTTGAGTGTATAATAATGAGCAATGGAAGTTAATTATTTGACCCTCTGCAGCTAAATTCTTATCACACCAAAGACAAATAACAAAAATGTCCCCAGTAGTGCTCAGAAAATAAGTCGATACAGCGTTATTATTGTGAAACTGCACGTCACACAACCTAATGAGAGTATTTTTTATGATTTTGAACAGTTTAAAACAGTTAGACTAGAATGGGGCGTCCAAATAAAATAGACACAGTGGCGCCCCCTAAGTCTCTCTAAAAATGTTCACAGACGCACTGATTATATTTAACATGTAAAAAGTGGAATAAAGCTATGTTGTCGGGGGCTTTATGCCCCTGGTAGAGTCACCCAAGGCAAACAGGTCCGGGGGGACGGGTCAGACGAAGAGCGGTTCAGAAGACCCTTATGACGAGTAAAATTCAGAGGCCAGTTACGTCGCCCGGAATGGCGACACCGGGGCCCCACCCTGGAGCCAGGCCTGGGGTGGGTGCACGCCGGCGAGCGCCTGGTGGCCGGGCCTTTCCCCACGGGGCCCGGCCGGGCCCAGCCTGAAGGAGCGACGTGGGGCCGCCCTCTGGTGGGCCCACCACCTGCGGGAGGAGCCATAGGGGCCAGGTGCAGAGAGATCTGGGCGGCGGTCGAAGGCAGGGGCCTCGGCAACTGGATCTAAGGACATGGAGACTAGCTCTGGGGATATGGAATGTCACCTCGCTGGGGGGGGAGGAGCCTGAGCTTGTGCGGGAGGTTGAGCGCTACCGGCTAGATATAGTCGGCCTCACCTCCACGCACAGCTTGGGTTCCGGAACCCAACTCCTTGAGAGGGGTTGGACTCTCCATTTCTCTGGCGTTGGCCGCGGGGAGCGGCGGCGAGCTGGTGTGGGCTCATCACCCCACAGCTCAGCCGCTGCATGTTGGAGTTCACCCCGGTGAACGAGAGGGTCGCGTCCTTGCGCCTTCGGGTCGGGGACAGGTCTCTCACTGTGATGTCGGCCTACGGGCCAAACAGCAGTGCAGAGTACCCGGCCTTCTTGGAGTTTCTGGGAGGGGTACTGGACAGTGCACCAACCGGGGACTCCGTTGTTCTACTGGGGGACTTCAACGCCCACGTGGGCAACGACAGTGACACTTGGAGAGGGGTGATTGGGAGGAACGGCCTCCCTGATCTGAATCCGAGCGGTGTTCTGTTATTGGACTTCTGTGCTAGTCACAGTTTGTCCATAACGAACACCATGTTCGAGCACAAGGGGGTCCATCGGTGCACGTGGCACCAGGACTCCCTAGGCCGGAGGTCGATGATCGACTTTGTTGTCGTGTCATCTGACCTCCGGCCGTGTGTCTTGGACACTCGGGTGAAGAGAGGGGCAGAGCTGTCAACTGATCACCACCTGGTGGTGAGTTGGGTCCGCTGGCGGAGGAGGAAGCCGGAAAGACCTGGCAGGCCCAAGCGTATTGTGAGGGTCTGTTGGGAACGTCTGGCGGAACCTTCTGTCAGTGCGGCCTTCAACTCACACCTCCGGGAGAGCTTCTCCCGGATCCCGGGGGAGGCTGGGGACATGGAGCCCGAGTGGGCTTCGTTCTCGGCCTCTCGTAGCTGTGGCCATAAGGTCTGCGGTGCCTGTCGCGCCGGCAATCCTCGAACCCGGTGGTGGACACTGGAAGTAAGGGATGCCTTCAGGCTGAAGGAGGAGTCCTACTGGGCCATGCTGGCTCGGGGGACTCCTGAGGCAGCTGACAGGTACCGTAGGGCCAAGTGTGCTGCAGCCCGGGTGGTGGCAGAGGCAAAAACTCGGGTCTGGGAGGAGTTCGGGGAGGCCATGGAGGAGGACTATCGGACGGCCCCAAGGAAATTCTGGCAAACCGTCCGGCGCCTCAGGAGGGGGAAGCAGTTCTTCACCAACACTGTTTACAGTGCGGGGGGAGAGCTGCTGACCTCGACTGGGGATGTTGTCGGGCGGTGGAAGGAATACTTTGGGGATCTCCTCAATCCCACCGTCAGGTCCTCCGAAGAGGAGGCCGAGGCTGGGGACCCAGAGGCGGACTCATCCATCACCCTGGCCGAAGTCACTGAGGTGGTTGGAAAGCTCCTCGGTGGCAAGGCTCCGGGGGTGGATGAGATCCGTCCTGAGTACCTTAAGTCTCTGGGTGTTGTGGGGCTGTCTTGGCTGACACGCCTCTGCAACATCGCGTGGCGGTTGGGAACAGTGCCTTTGGACTGGCAGACCGGGGTGGTGGTCCCTCTGTATAAGAAGGGGAACCGGAGGGTGTGTTCCAACTACAGGGGAATCACACTCCTCAGCCTCCCCGGTAAAGTCTATGCCAGGGTACTGAAGAGAAGAGTCCGGCCGATAGTCGAACCTCGGATTCAAGAGGAGCAGTGTGGTTTTCGGCCTGGTCGTGGTCATGGTTGAATAATCCTGCATTATTCGTCTGCTCTGTTCCAAACTGTGATGAAGTGTTGGTTTTCAGATCAACAGAGACATTTTATCTTCAGTAGAGAAATTCTAGGGCTGAAATTATCCCAATGATTCTTGTATTATCTTGTGTCTCAAACATAAAACAAAACTCCAGATAAGTTTTGATGAGGAAACAACATTATAACAGATCAGAAAATAGTGTAATTTGGGCCCTTCAAGCCCCTGTAAATTTGGTTTGATCCTGTTTTAGTCCTGGTTTAGTTCCAGGTTCAGTCCTGGTTTAGTCTCAGTCTTGATGTGATGATTGTGCAAGTGTGAACGCACCAAAGCACGAAAGCACGGACTAAATCAGGTCTAACAGTGACATCGATCCTGCCTTACACCACAAAAAAGGATTTTCTAGCATAGTTAAACTGCCTTGAATTAAACAGATTCATCTTAAAAGATCAATTTTAAGATTTTTTTTTACTTAAGATGAAATTTTTTTACTTGTTTCAAAATATTTCATCCTGATTTATCTTATCTCGATATTACAACTTATTCTCAGCACTTTTTATATTAAATCAGTCCAGGTTAAGCCTCTTTAACTTCCTTCTCAAACCAATAAGGGGAAAAATCTTGCCATAAATACTTGAAACTCGTGTTTTCTGCTTAGAACAAGGTTTGTATTTCGTCTTGTTTTAAGAAAACTTGGTAAGTGAAAATTTCTTACTCCACTGGCAGAAAATTTCACTTAAAATAGGCATTTTTACCTCAAAATTAGTCATTCTTTTTTTCTTATCTTTTGACAGGCCTTTTTGCAGTTCACACAGACACGTGACCTGTCGCCATCGGCCTTATTGGTTTTACTGTAAACAAATGTCAACTCCAGAGAAAATGCATAAACAGCTCAAATATCCAAACAGTCCTGATCTGTTCTATCAGCTCTAGTCACACAATAACAAATGACTTTGTACAAAAGTGCAGTTGTGTTTTAAAATGCAAATGTGGCGTCTTTGCAGAGGGATATCCATGAGATGCAAATGTATGATTAGCATTTGAGATTAGCATCCTCAAATATAACGGACTCGTCTAACCTGGAATATGGCTGCAACTTTCCGTGTGTGTCGTAATAGTGCTGCACTAAATATTAATGACGTTTTCAAGTTATTTTGAGCTTCCAGTTTATAAAACGGCAAAGTAGAAAGATGAAACATTCACTGCTTTCCATAGAAACAACATGGCTCCAAACAAAAGCAAATTCATTTAATTAAATCCTGAATGTGCGATGTGCACTGGCACAAACTGATGAGTGTTTTTCAGATTCAAGAACGTGATGATGTTTCACTCTGGGATGAGGGCGAGAATGAAATATCCAAAGAGGTAAATTCACAAATGTTGAACCTGATCGTTTTTTATCTGTCACGGTTTGAGTGTGGTTGAGGACCCCAAAGCAGAGACATAGATGGTAGATGTTTAACAGGTTTATTGCCGGGATTGTAAGATGTGGTGATGGGAGCTGGAGACAGACAGAGGGAAGACACTGGGGAAGACTCATGGGTCGACAGACTGGACGACAAGGGCAGGATGAGAACGAGGATGTGGACGTGCACAAGCAGGACGAGGACGTAGAAAAGGGATAGAGGAGGAATGAACTGAACGAGAACACAGGACAAGACTAAGTACTGGGGCTGATTAGACAATGAGCTGCAGGTGATCCACACTGCAGCATTAGCCCGGCCACACCCCCGAGAGGAGCAGACAGACGCAGAAGGGAGGGGGAACACATAAACACCAAACCCTGACATTATCAGTGACAAGACCCAAGAACTCACAGTGTTACAACAGAAATCTGCATTTTAACAACATCAACTTTAACGGCCCCCATCTGTACGAAATATGATTGGTCTGTAGAAAACCTGCGTGAACCTTCCCCCATCAAACTCAAACCTGTACAAAAACTATGTCCATCGTTTGTGCTGCAAAAAGTTTCATTTGTGCCTCTTTAGTTTTGGAAAAATTAACGATTCTTTTACAGGTCAGATTGGGATCAGCCCCACAGGAAGCTTCAAAATGCTCGAAAACGCCCAAAATGGAGTCAAACTTTTGTATTTGGTTTGTGCTGTTTTGTGCTGTGACAGTTTCATTTGTGTGAGTTTATTTCTAAAATTATTCATGATTATTTCTGTGGTAATTATAGGACGTCATTTCTGCTCAGCTGACGACGACAAACTCCACAAAACTAGTGAAGAGAAACGACCTGAGGCTGAGGAAAAGTCTGTCTCATTGACATAGTTTTTGTGCAGGTTTGCGTTTGATGGGGCGACTTCACACAGGTCTGTAAAATGTGACGCTGTCTGAAACAGCAGAACTTTGAGACGTTCAATTAGAAACAAGGATTTGCATTAATGCTGCGTTGTCTGATTATTTTAGTGGAGGGTTGTCTGTTTACATTGAGATAAATGTAATGATAGGACAAGCAGGGAGTCTTTACTTATAGATAATTACAACAGGCAAAGGACACACACATTTGAATTTAAACTAATTATAATAACAGAAATAAAAGGTTAAATATTAATAAAAACTCCTTACCTTTCCATTTTGTTGCTCTGTGGTCAAAGGGTCTCTGTCTGTGGACTGTTTGATTTCACATGGACAAATGCATTTTCCTAGTTAATATAGATTCAAAACATTTCTGATTTGCATGTGTGCACAAAAAATAGCCAGAGCATCGGAATAAATATTTGTTTAGACCTGTTTTACATCTGAACGAAACTGTGCGGCGTTTCTTAAACACTCGAAGAGGATAAAGGACAGTCACACTCCCCTGAATAATAATAATTGTGTGTATTTGGCACATTTCTGGGCACAAAAAGTCGTCTCAGATTCAAAACACAATTCAGACATTTTTATTACCATTGTTTTATCAGTCATTTTAATCAGCATAAACAGTAAAGAGAGTTATACATATTTTTGGCTTTAAAAAATGACAAAAACTACAGTCTTTACCGTCGAGAACAGGAGCGGGCCGATGTAGAAAAGGTTTCAGGCGTCGTCATCTGGACTGTTTTGGTTCCAGAAGCCATTTTCTACTAGTTTAGTTTAGTAGCACTTTTGTAGTTTTAAAGGGACAGTTTGGAATTTTGGACATAGATCCTCATTTCCTGTTGAGCCAGAGTGTTGGAGACGTGTGGAGACACTTTTTTAAATATTCTGTCCAGTCCTTGTGGTGGGAATCTCTCACTTTGTTATCTGCCGTGGTCTGTTTAAGCTGAAGAGTGAATTCTATGGGTTCACGATGTCGATATTTGCAGAGACTTGATTATCACACATTGTTGTCGTAAATATAACATAATAAACATTACATTTAATAGTTAACAAAGTGTTACCATGATTTAAAGCCATAGTATCAAACATTTTCCCCCCATAATAGACAGAAAGGTGCTAGTGATATTATTATGCATGTTTTTATTGCACTGCCCTTTCTCTGAGCATATATCTCCATGGAGAATAGTTTAAACGTTTACAGGGATGCACCGATACTGATACTGGGTATCGGCCCGATACTTCCATAATATACTCGTATTAACGATACCACACACCAATACCACTATTACACGACACATTCCACAGTTTCCCGGTCTCAGTGTCCCACTTATGAGAAACCAGAGCAACATAAAGCGACTGTAGCGACATCAGTGAAAGAGCTGCTGCACTCGTACGATCGATGAAAAGTTTAACATGAACCAACGCGACAAACGCACAGAACAGACTCAGCATCAGCAGAACATCCTGTGTCACAGAGAGAACACTCATATTCCACTGACTCGTGTCCTTTAGTCCCACAGAAGCTGAAGCATCAGAGCATGAGCTGTTTTTATCAGCGTTTATACTCTATGCAAATGAACATGCGGTTTTAAGTTTAGTTTCTGTAAAAAGTAAACAAATGTGCCAAATCTGCATTAAACACTTTCTAATCCATTTACCTTCTTACACCTGTAGCAAACAGCCACATTCTTGTTTTTTCAGTACTCATTATAATCAAGATTCAAGTTTATTGTCAGTTTTCATATTCACATATGAAAAAATAAAATTATGTTTCTCAGTCAAAGCTAAATTAAATAATAATAAGAAAAGAAAAGAAAAGTTGAAAGTTCTTCTTAGGGGCACAGCCTGGTGTGTGGAGGGAATATCAGGGGTGTTTGTATTTTTTTTATTAAAAATGTTTATTAAAAATATATTTTTTGAGCTTTCACATTTTTAAGATTGGTAAAGTATCGGTATCGGTACTCGGTATCAGCAAGTACAGAAATGATTGTACTCGTACCGGTTTTCAAAAAAGTGGTATCGGTGCCTCCCTAAACATTTAATTTCCATTGAATCGTGCAGTTGAATTTCCACCTCCAGAAAGTTACACACTATCACTTTAAACAAATGATAAACATTTTAATTTCATGTTTTCAGTTTTTATGTCATTTTTATTTACACTTGCGTTTTACACTTCCTGCAGCAGGTCATTTGTCGAATCCTGGACAGATAAAACAACGGGCCGATGTAGAGTCCGATGCTCGGACACGCCAACAGAAAATACATGACGGTGCATTCTTCCGGGGTGAACGCCTGTTTGCCTTTGGACATGATGAACGCCCAGTACCACACCAGCGCCACCAGGGGGGCGTAGGCCATTGCCGAGGGCACGATCACCATTATGACGTTCACCAGCGCTCGTTTCTTTAGCAAATTACTGCTGCTGGCGCCCTCTCCTGGTCTGCTCTGGCACAGCACGAACATGATCCCAAACAAACACAACAGCATGACGAGAAACAACAGCACGATGACGACCACTAAAGACAAAACAAATGGAACTGTTTGGAAAAAGACTGACAGAATCATGACGAAAACGATCAAAACCCACGATACGACGCACAGAATGACACGCGGTTTCCATTTTCCCAATCGTGTGTACGCAATCGGGAACGCGGCGGCGATGTATCTTTCTAAACACATGAGCGTCAAAAACAACGGACAACCGAAAGTCTGAAAAGCTTGTAGAGATCTGATGGTTTTGTGAACAGTTTCGAAAGCGCCGTTCTGCATGGTGTAGAATTGGACGGGCAAACGCAGGCAGTACAGGATGTCGACGATGGAGATGTTGAGCGCCAAGAGTTGCGACGGGCAAAGGTTGTGTCGCGACTTGCAGAGCAGCCACAAGAGGGCGCTGTTGGCGAGCAGGGCCGTGACGAGCATGAAGAGTCTGAACCAGAGGAAGGAGCCCGATATGGTGTTGCCGCAGTGGCTCATTATGTCGCTGATGCTCATCATGTCGCTGATGCTGAGGGTGATCCAGGAGACATCAGACAGAAATCCACACGGATGAGACGAGTTTGAGCTGGAGTTTGTCGGCGGTGGAAAAGGGAGAAAAGAAGAAGAAGAAAAAGAAGAAGGGGAAGAAGAAGAGGAAGTGGAAGAGGAGGAAGAAGAGGAAGTGGAAGAGAAGGAGGGGAAAGAGGAGAGAGAGGAAGAGGAGGAGGGAGAAGAGGGGAAGGAAGGAAAAGCCTGCGAGCTGCTGTTGCTCATTGTAAACTGCAGCCTAAAAACAAACAAAAACACCATCAAACATGTTATATTTATTTATTTCACACCACAAAAAGCAAAATCTAGTCAAGTTAAGATGACTTGAATTTAAAAAGTTTGATGATTTGAGTAAATTTCAAGTAAAATTATCACCTCCTTGAAGTTGGCCCATTAAACAAACTTACACAAAAACTGTCCATTGTTTGTGCTGCAAAAAGTTTTGTTTGTGCTTCTTTCGTTTTGGAGAAATTAACGATTCTTTTACAGGTCAAACTGGGGTCAGCCCCACAGGAAGAAGAAAAATGCAATCGTTTGTGCTTCGTTTGTGCTGCAAAAACTTTTGTTTGTGCGATTCTGGTTTTTAAGATATTTGCAGTTTTATTTTGGTCGATGACGTCGTCCAAAACAGCAGAAAATTATAGAAAACGTTTGTATTTCATTTGTGCTGTTATGAGCTGTAACAATTTTCACTTGTGCGAGTTTATTTCTAAAATTATTCATTATTATTTCCTAATTATCGTACGTCATTTCTGCTCAGCTGATGGCGACAAACTCCTCAAAACTAGTGACGAGAAACGACCTGAGGCTGTGGAAAAGTCTGTGTTATTCTATAAAATATGACTCAAAAGCAAATGACTAAAGACTGAAACAGACTTTTCCTCAGCCTCAGGTCGTTTTCTCTTCACTAGTTTTGTGGAGTTTGTTGCCGTCAGCTGAGCAGAAATGACGTCCTATTATTACCACAGAAATAATAATGAATCATTTTAGAAATAAACTTGCACAAGTGAAAATTGTCACAACACAAAACAGCACAAACCAAATACAAATGTTTTCAATACTTTTCTGCTGTTTTGAGGCTGTTTCACATTCTGAGGTTCTGGACGACGTCATCGGCCCAAAATAAAACTGCAAATATCTGAAGAACCAGAATCACACAAATGAAACTTTTTGCTGCACAAACAATTGACACAGTTTTTGTGCGGGTTTGAGTTTGATGAGGCAAACTTCACGCAGGTAAAATGATCTGCCAGTAGAATAAGAATTCCATCCATCCATCTTCTCCCGCTTAATCCGGCTGGGTCGCAGGGGCAGCGTGCTGCCCAATACTCATAGCACCTGACCCCCCCTATGAACCCCTCCGCAGGTGGTGAACCCACAGGAGGGTGGACAACATGGTCCTTGATGTTAGTTCATAGGGGTACGGGCATGTTTTGGGTTGATGGGGGAAACCGGAGTACCCGGAGGAAACCCATCCAGACACGGGGAGGAACATGCAAACTCCACACAGAAAGGCCCGGGCGACCCGGGGATCGAACCCGCAACCTTCTTGCTGTGAGGCCTGAGTGTTGCCACTCAGCCACCGTGCCGCCAGAATAAGAATTTTTCTACTTAAAATATGAAAATACATCTGCTACACTTAAAATACTTGAATTAAGAAAAAAACACTTATTCCACTGCAGATCATTTCACTTGTCAAGTTGAATCAACTCAAATAAAGTAAAGTGTTCTTAATTTAAGTCATTTTAATTTACCGAGATTTTGTTTTTTTTCCAGTGCATAATAATAATTAAATTCAAGTTTATTTCTATAGCACATTTAAAACAACTTCAGTCGACCAAAGTGCTTCACATAAAAGTTCACAAAAACAGAAGAAACATACACATATATACAGATAACACAATGTGAAAACTGTAATAAAAAACCAAGATAATCTGACTCGCTTGTATTAAATCCCAGGGAAGTGGTGTCTCTAATCCAAAGAAATGTGTTGTAAAACTGGGGAGGTTTGCTTTATTGGATATAAGATCGACGGGGGAGCGTGAATCGATAGATGCCAGTGTCGTTTTAGTCTGTGGGAGCTCATTTCGACAGGACACGGGCCCTGCTGAGCTTCTGAGATCTGACGAGGCTTCGACGAGGAGGTTCAGCCACATTTTCCACCAAACATTATCGTGAGTTATTTCTCCAGGAGCCTTTCGAGAACCTTTTGGTCTAAACTGTGTCTTAAACCTCCACAGCTCAATATTGAACCAAACCAGAACCACAACAGAACTAAACTTAGACTAGAGCAGAACTAAACCAAGATCACAACAAACGTTCAAAACCAGGATTAAACCAGGACCTGCTGAGGCATTTGGTGATCGATACAGATGATAAAAGATAATATTGAAACAAATTTATGCCTCACTAAACTCACTAAACCCTCTTCTAAATGTTTAATATTGTTAAAACGCTCGAATGTATTTATAATAATGAGCAATGGAAGTTAATTATTTGACCCTCTGCAGCTAAATTCTAATCACAGCAAAGACAAATAACAAAAATGTCCCCAGTAGTGCTCAGAAAATAAGTCGATACAGCGTAATTATTGTGAAACTGCACGTCACACAACCTAATGAGAGTATTTTTTATGATTTTGAAGCATGTTTCACATTTACATCTACATTTAAAACAGTTAGACTAGAATGGGGCGTCCAAATAAAATAGACACAGTGGCGCCCCCTAAGTCTCTCTAAAAATGTTCACAGACGCACTGATTATATTTAACATGTAAAAAGTTGAATAAAGCTATGTTGTCGGGGGCTTTATGCCCCTGGTAGAGTCACCCAAGGCAAACAGGTCCGGGGGGACGGGTCAGACAAAGAGCGGTTCAGAAGACCCTTATGACGAGTAAAATTCAGAGGCCAGTTACATCGCCCGGAATGGCAACACCGGGGCCCCACCCTGGAGCCAGGCCTGGAGTGGGTGCACGCCGGCGAGCGCCTGGTGGCTGGGCCTTTCCCCACGGGGCCCGGCCGGGCCCAGCCTGAAGGAGCGACGTGGGGCCGCCCTCTGGTGGGCCCACCACCTGCGGGAGGAGCCATAGGGGCCGGGTGCAAAGAGATCTGGGCGGTGGTCGAAGGCAGGGGCCTCGGCGACCGGATCTCCGGACATTGAGACTAGCTCTGGGGACATGGAATGTCACCTCGCTGGGAGGGAAGGAGCCTGAGCTTGTGCGGGAGGTTGAGCGTTACCGGCTAGATATAGTCGGCCTCACCTCCACGCACAGCTTGGGTTCCGGAACCCAACTCTTTGAGAGGGGTTGGACTCTCCATTTCTCTGGCGTTGGCCGCGGGGAGCGGCGGCGAGCTGGTGTGGGCTCATCACCCCACAGCTCAGCCGCTGCGTGTTGGAGTTCACCCCGGTGAACGAGAGGGTCGCGTCCTTGCACCTTCGGGTCGGGGACAGGTCTCTCACTGTGGTGTCGGCCTACGGGCCGAACAGCAGTGCAGAGTACCCGGCCTTCTTGGAGTTTCTGGGAGGGGTACTGGACAGTGCACCGACCGGGGACTCCGTTGTTCTACTGGGGGACTTCAACGCCCACGTGGGCAACGACAGTGACACTTGGAGAGGGGTGATTGGGAGGAACGGCCTCCCTGATCTGAACCCAAGCGGTGTTCTGTTATTGGACTTCTGTGCTAGTCACAGTTTGTCCTGCGAACACCATGTTCGAGCACAAGGGGAGTCCATCGGTGCACGTGGCACCAGGACTCCCTAGGCCGGAGGTCGATGATCGACTTTGTTGTCGTGTCATCTGACCTCCGGCCGTGTGTCTTGGACACTCGGGTGAAGAGAGGGGCAGAGCTGTCAACTGATCACCACCTGGTGGTGAGTTGGGTCCGCTGGCGGAGGAGGAAGCCGGAAAGACCTGGCAGGCCCAAGCGTATCGTGAGGGTCTGTTGGGAACGTCTGGCGGAACCTTCTGTCAGTGCGGCCTTCAACTCACACCTCCGGGAGAGCTTCTCCCGGATCCCGGGGGAGGCTGGGGACATGGAGCCCGAGTGGGCTTCGTTCTCGGCCTCTCGTAGCTGTGGCCATAAGGTCTGTGGTGCCTGTCGCGCCGGCAATCCTCGAACCCGGTGGTGGACACTGGAAGTAAGGGATGCCTTCAGGCTGAAGGAGGAGTCCTACTGGGCCTTGCTGGCTCGGGGGACTCCTGAGGCAGCTGACAGGTACCGTCGGGCCAAGTGTGCTGCAGCCCGGGTGGTGGCAGAGGCAAAAACTCGGGTCTGGGAGGAGTTCGGGGAGGCCATGGAGGAGGACTATCGGACGGCCCCAAGGAAATTCTGGCAAACCGTCCGGCGCCTCAGGAGGGGGAAGCAGTTCTTCACCAACACTGTTTACAGTGCGGGGGGAGAGCTGCTGACCTCGACTGGGGATGTTGTCGGGCGGTGGAAGGAATACTCCGGGATCTCCTCAATCCCACCGTCATGTCCTACAAAGAGGAGGCCGAGACTGGGGACCCAGAGGCGGACTCATCCATCACCCTGGCCGAAGTCACTGAGGTGGTTGGAAAGCTCCTCGGTGGCAAGGCTCCGGGGGTGGATGAGCTCCGTCCTGAGTACCTTAAGTCTCTGGTTGTTGTGGGGCTGTCTTGGCTGACACGCCTCTGCAACATCGCGTGGCGGTCGGGAACAGTACCTCTGGACTGGCAGACCGGGGTGGTGGTCCCTCTGTATAAGAAGGGGGACCGGAGGGTGTGTTCCAACTACAGGGGAATCACACTCCTCAGCCTCCCCGGTAAAGTCTATGCCAGGGTACTGTAGAGAAGAGTTCGGCCGATAGTCGAACCTCGGATTCAAGAGGAGCAGTGTGGTTTTCGGCCTGGTCGTGGTCATGGTTGAATAATCCTGCATTATTCGTCTGCTCTGTTCCAAACTGTGATGAAGTGTTGGTTTTCAGATCAACAGAGACATTTTATCTTCAGTAGAGAAATTCTAGGGCTGAAATTATCCCAATGATTCTTGTATTATCTTGTGTCTCAAACATAAAACAAAACTCCAGATAAATTTTGATGAGGAAACAACATTATAACAGATCAGAAAATAGTGTAATTTGGGCCCTTCAAGCCCCTGTAAATTTGGTTTGATCCTGTTTTAGTCCTGGTTTAGTTCCAGGTTCAGTCCTGGTTTAGTCTCAGTCTTGATGTGGTGATTGTGCAAGTGTGAACGCACCAAAGCACGAAAGCACGGACTAAATCAGGCCTAACAGTGACATCGATCCTGCCTAAATTACACCACAAAAAAGGATTTTCTAGCATAGTTAAACTGACTTGAATTAAACAGATTCATCTTAAAAGATCAATTTTAAGATTTTTTTTACTTAAGATGAAATTTTTTTACTTGTTTCAAAATATTTCATCCTGATTTATCTTATCTAGAAATTACAACTTATTCTAAGCACTTTATATATTAACTCAGTCCAGGTTAAGCCTCTTTAACTTCCTTCTCAAACCAATAAGGGGAAAAATCTTGCCATAAATACTTGAAACTCGTGTTTTCTGCTTAGAACAAGATTTGTATTTCGTCTTGTTTTAAGAAAACTTGGTAAGTGAAAATTTCTTACTCCACTGGCAGAATAATTCACTTAAAATAGGCATTTTTACCTCAAAGTTAGTATTTTTTTTTTCTTATCTTTTGACAGGCCTTTTTGCAGTTCACACAGACACGTGACCTGTCGCCATCGGCCTTATTGGTTTTACTGTAAACAAATGTCAACTCCAGAGAAAATGCATAAACAGCTCAAATATCCAAACAGTCCTGATCTGTTCTATCAGCTCTAGTCACACAATAACAAATGACTTTGTACAAAAGTGCAGCTGTGTTTTAAAATGCAAATGTGGCGTCTTTGCAGAGGGATATCCATGAGATGCAAATGTATGATTAGCATTTGAGATTAGCATCCTCAAATATAACGGACTCGTCTAACCTGGAATATGGCTGCAACTTTCCGTGTGTGTCGTAATAGTGCTGCACTAAATATTAATGACGTTTTCAAGTTATTTTGAGCTTCCAGTTTATAAAACGGCAAAGTAGAAAGATGAAACATTCACTGCTTTCCATAGAAACAACATGGCTCCAAACAAAAGCAAATTCATTTAATTAAATCCTGAATGTGCGATGTGCACTGGCACAAACTGATGAGTGTTTTTCAGATTCAAGAACGTGATGATGTTTCACTCTGGGATGAGGGCGAGAATGAAATATCCAAAGAGGTAAATTCACAAATGTTGAACCTGATCGTTTTTTATCTGTCACGGTTTGAGTGTGGTTGAGGACCCCAAAGCAGAGACATAGATGGTAGATGTTTAACAGGTTTATTGCCGGGATTGTAAGATGTGGTGATGGGAGCTGGAGACAGACAGAGGGAAGACACTGGGGAAGACTCACGGGTCGACAGACTGGACGACAAGGGCAGGATGTGAACGAGGATGTGGACGTGCACAAGCAGGACGAGGACGTAGACAAGGGATAGAGGAGGAATGAACTGAACGAGAACACAGGACAAGGACAAGACTAAGTACTGGGGCTGATTAGACAATGAGCTGCAGGTGATCCACACTGCAGCATTAGCCCGGCCACACCCCCGAGAGGAGCAAACAGACGCAGAAGGGAGGGGGAACACGTAACAGACACCAAACCCTGACATTATCAGTGACAAGACCCAAGAACTCACAGTGTTACAACAGAAATCTGCATTTTAACAATATCAACTTTAATGGCCCCCATCTGTACGAAATATGATTGGTCTGTAGAAAACCTGCGTGAACCTTCCCCCATCAAACTCAAACCTGCACAAAAACTATGTCCATCGTTTGTGCTGCAAAAAGTTTCATTTGTGCCTCTTTAGTTTTGGAGAAATTAACGATTCTTTTACAGGTCAGATTGGGATCAGCCCCACAGGAAGCTTCAAAATGCTCGAAAACGCCCAAAATGGAGTCAAACCTTTGTATTTGGTTTGTGCTGTTTTGTGCTGTGACAGTTTCATTTGTGTGAGTTTATTTCTAAAATTATTCATGATTATTTCTGTGGTAATTATAGGACGTCATTTCTGCTCAGCTGACGACGACAAACTCCAAAAAACTAGTGAAGAGAAACGACCTGAGGCTGTGGAAAAGTCTGTCTCATTGACATAGTTTTTGTGCAGGTTTGCGTTTGATGGGGCGACTTCACACAGGTCTGTAAAATGTGACGCTGTCTGAAACAGCAGAACTTTGAGACGTTCAATTAGAAACAAGGATTTGCATTAATGCTGCGTTCTCTGATTATTTTAGTGGAGGGTTGTCTGTTTACATTGAGATAAATGTAATGATAGGACAAGCAGGGAGTCTTTACTTATAATTACAACAGGCAAAGGACACACACATTTGAATTTAAACTAATTATAATAACAGAAATAAAAGGTTAAATATTAATAAAAACTCCTTACCTTTCGATTTTGTTGCTCTGTGGTCAAAGGGTCTCTGTCTGTGGACTGTTTGATTTCACATGGACAAATGCATTTTCATAGTTAATACAGATTCAAAACATTTCTCATTTGCATGTGTGCACAAAAAATAGCCAGAGCATCAGAATAAATATTTGTTTAGACCTGTTTTACATCTGATCGAAACTGTGCGGCGTTTCTTAAACACTCGAAGAGGATAAAGGACAGTCACACTCCCCTGAATAATAATAATTGTGTGTATTTGGCACATTTCTGGGCACAAAAAGTCGTCTCAGATTCAAAACACAATTCAGACATTTTTATTACCATTGTTTTATCAGTCATTTTAATCAGCATAAACAGTAAAGAGAGTTATACATATTTTTGGCTTTAAAAAATGACAAAAACTACAGTCTTTACCGTCGAGAACAGGAGCGTGCCGATGTAGAAAAGGTTTCAGGCGTCGTCATCTGGACTGTTTTGGTTCCAGAAGCCATTTTCTACTAGTTTAGTTTAGTAGCACTTTTGTAGTTTTAAAGGGACAGTTTGGAATTTTGGACATAGATCCTCATTTCCTGTTGAGTGTTGGAGACGTGTGGAGACACTTTTTTAAATATTCTGTCCAGTCCTTGTGGTGGGAATCTCTCACTTTGTTATCTGCTGTGGTCTGTTTAAGCTGAAGAGTGAATTCTATGGGTTCACGATGTCGACATTTGCAGAGACAGAGAGATTTGTGCAGTTTAAATGCGAGACATGTAATACACCGCCACTCCGACAGCCCCCATTCCCACACTTTTTATGTTGCCATTCTGACAATTTACTCATGAGGTAGCGGCAAGAGGAGGTGCGTTGATTTAGATCTGCTTTTAGTCCTGATTTAGACCTGGTTTTAGTCTTGGTTTAAACCTGGTTTAGTCCCAGTTTAGACCTGGTTTAGTTCTGCTTTAGATCTGCTTTTAGCCCTGATTTAGATCTGGCTTTAGTCCTGGCATAGACCTGCTTTTAAACCAGGACTAAACCAGGACTAAACCAGGTCTAAACCAGCACTAAATCAGGACTAAACCAGGATTAAACCAAGTGGGATGTTGGAAAAAAGTGAATGTGCCGCTGCTCCGACCACGGGGGGAAAATGTGGGAGTGCAGGACGTTTGAGAACAAGAGACGATGGAGATGTTGAGCGCCAAGAGTTGCGACGGGGAAAGGTTGTGTCGCGACTTGCAGAGCAGCCACAAGAGGGCGCTGTTGGCGAGCAGGGCCGTGACGAGCGTGAAGATTTTGAGGCCGAACCAGAGGATGGAGCCCGATACGGCGTCGCCGCAGTGGCTCATCATGTCTCTGATGCTGACGGTGATCCAGGAGACAGACAGAAATCCACACGGATGAGACGAGTTTGAGCTGGAGTTTGTCGGCGATGGAAATGGTAGAAAAAGAGGAAGAGGAAGAGGAGAAGGGGAAAGAGGAGAGAGAGGAAAAGGAGGAGGGAGAAGAGTAGAAGGAAGGAAAAGCCTGCGAGCTGCTGTTGTTGCCCAAAATTATTCATAATGTTATAATGTTGTTGCCTAAAATTATTCATTATTATTTCCTCATTATCGGATGTCATTTCCGCTCAGCTGACGGTGACAAACTCCACAAAACTAGTGAAGAGAAACGATCTGAGGCTGTGGAAAAGTCTGTGTTATTATAGAAAACATGAATCAAAAGCAAATGACTAAAGACTGAAACAGAGTTCTAACACAGAATCACTTTCTCTTTCTATGGAAGTCCATTTCCGCCAGTAAATAAAAAATAAAAGCCTCACAGAAAGTCATAATTATGAGTTTAAAAGTCATAATTATGAGTTTAAAAGTCATAATTATGAGTTAAGTCGACTCTGAATCTGCCCTCATCATGGAGCGACTCCATTTCCTCGTTCACTTGTGAATGTTTTAAAAAGACAAGAAAGAGACAGAAATTCACACAAATCCCACATGAACGACACGAGTGAAGTGTCTGTGACTCTGTCCATGGAGCTGGTTCAGTCCAAACGGTAAATGAAGCTAAAACATGTAATTATGACTTTCAAACTCATAATTATCACTTTTAATCTCATAATTATGACTTTTAAACAGATAATTACAACTTTTAAACTGATAATTGACTTTTAATCTCATAATTATGACTTTTACACTCATAATTATGACTTAATCTCATAATTATGACTTTTAAACAGATAATTAAAATTTTTAAACTGATAATTATGATTTTTAATCTCATAATTATGACTTTTACACTCATAATTATGACTTAATCTCATAATTATGACTTTTACACTCATAATTACCAGTCCAAACAAACAAACAAACAAACAAAAACAAAAAACTTTTCATAAACATTTTATATTACATATTATTATGTCACCTGGTGTGAAGATAACAGCTGTGAAAGGGAGTGGGCTCCCATAAGCTCTTGCTTCTGCCCACTCCTTTTGAGCATTTCTTGTTACTGTATAATTTTTTTTTTGCTTTGCTTCGGTATTTTATTATGAACCTTGTATGCTCAAATAAACGATGAAAATGAAAAAAATGAATTATGACTTAATCTCATAATTATGACTTTTAATCTCATAATTATGACTTTTAAACAGATAATTACAACTTTTAAACTGATAATTGTGATTTTTAATCTCATAATTATGATTTTTACACTCATAATTATGACTTAATCTCATAATTATGACTTAATCTCATAATTATGACTTAATCTCATAATTATGACTTTTACACTCATAATTATGACTTAATCTCATAATTATGACTTAATCTCATAATTATGACTTAATCTCATAATTATGACTTTTACACTCATAATTATGACTTAATCTCATAATTATGACTTAATCTCATAATTATGACTTAATCTCATAATTATGACTTTTAATCTCATAATTATGACTTAATCTCATAATTATGACTTAATCTCATAATTATGACTTAATCTCATAATTATGACTTTTACACTCATAATTATTACTTTTACACTCATAATTATGACTTTTAATCTCATAATTATGGCTTTTAAAACTCATAATTTTGACTTTCTATGAGGCTTTTATTTTTTATTTACTTGCGGGAATGGGCTTCCATATATTTTTGACAATTAAAGCTACAATATATTTAAACAAAATCAAGGTGTTGTCCTTTATTTTTTTTAGTCTAATGATTCACTTCATCATTACTGCTCGTGTCACTGCTGCTCGTGTCTAACCAGGAAGATCTAAACTCCACCAGAATTTAACACCAGACAATAAAAAATGAGGCACGACTTTTAGTAAAGCTTTACAATATATTAATACTTAGTAAAATCTGTCTTTAAAGTTTAGATATTAAGACTATATTCCCCTAATTCTGCAGTCAAACAGTAAAATGAGGCGTTGAACAAATGACAAATCCACAGAGACTCGTTTGCAGCACCAGACGACAAAATAAACTTTATTACATATGTTACACACGTCATATTTTTATAGTTTTCTTTGCACTGTACAGAATAAATATGTAACCCGCCGCATTCACTCTAATGCCGCACTGCGGAACATTCCAGGCAAAGTAATGACGGCCGTCCTGTAGAAAAGTTACACGGTGCGTCTTTAAATTAAATATTTTCAGTAGCCTACAATAAAAGCGAATCAATCTAAATAAATAAATAAGATCCAACTAGAAATCAAAGTTTTCCTGACATGAAAATTATCTCGACTTTTGTGCGTTAAACGTGTGAATGAAACAAAACCCAACGACACGACGACAATGAGCTTCTGCCACTGTCGCCCCCTGGAGGTTAGAAAATCACATAATGAGGGCAGTTTAAACTCAAAATAAAATGATTCACGTATTGTTCGGACTATAAATCGCACTTTTTTTCAGGGTTTGGATCCGTTTTTTCATTTTAGTTTTAGAGACAAAAACAGAATAATTAGATAATAATAGATAGAAAGAATAAAGTTGTTTTTTCGTTTTCTTAATTTTGGTTCTAAATTGAAAAACGAACAAACGAACGATTCACAGATTCTTCTCTATTCAGTTGTTTTTATTACTATAACTTCTATAACTCGCCTTTCGAGATGAAATGTCGGTTCTTGGTCTCTGATTTTATAAAATAAATTTCCCCCAAAAAGTGCGACTTATAGTCCGAAAAATACGGTCGTCTAATTCTAATTGTGTTTGGCAAAGTACATAAAATATTACACTCGGGAACAATCTGAGTTAGACTTTTATGCTGATTAAAACTAAAATTGTCGCGCTGATTCCAAAATTGCAGTCAGTTTTTTTTCTTGCACGGCAGTTGAACCTCCAGATAAACAAAACTCCACTGATTCTCTGTAATAAGACTTGCAGGTGATCACAACTGGACTCACAGCGATGAGGCGACGTGTTTGTGCTTCACCACTGAGACGGTGAGGAGTGTGTCAGGACTATTACAGTACAAATGCAGCAGCACATCCTTTGTAAAAACAGAATAGTGTTAAAGAAACTCTGCAGTCAGGCCTGTTTCTTTCATATTTCATTGTCAGTATTTCAGCATTTTTATAAAACCAGCACATGTCTGTGAAGTCCAGTTTTTTTAATCTTGTATTTATTTTGTGTTTGTATTTATTTTTGTGTTTGTCTGTATTTATTTTTTTTGTTTGTGTTTTCTTTTAAACAAAAAGGGAGATGCCACTCAATTTCGTTGTATCTTTTGTTACAATGACAATAAAGGCTATTCTGATTCTGATTCTGATTCAGTAAAAGGGGATCCTATAGTTCAAAAACTGAGCACAGGTTTGGATTCTGCACCCAAAAATGAGTTAAAAACAAGTGTCAGACCGAACTTAACCAAAATGATGTTCCCCGGTTTTATCTTTTATTCTGATTTTCTCTGTTGTGATATATTATAGTTCAAAATGCTTTATTGTGACAGGCCTAAATCGAACATCTGGGCAAAAAAACGGAGTGTGCTGTTTGTGAGTGTGAGTTTTGATGTCAGCCGGTGTTTCCGTCCTCGGCCTCTCGTCTGTTTTCTTAGAGCCAGTGTAAATTTCATGCTCCGTCCATCCGAACAAGACGCTGCATGAAACATTCAGAACGATTCTCACCACGTCACCGACACACGACGACAAACATGGATCACACCACTGCCTCAGCATTAAAAATAAATATGTGTGTTGTTTAATCTTTACTACATATTTACAGTGTGGGTTTGGGGTCGAGGAAAGTTGATTTTTTTTCTCATTGTGATTGTTTTGATACATATATATGTCTTATTTTGTGTAAAAGCCGTTAAACCTGTTGATTAGACCTCTACAAACGTGTTCTGAAATGCATTCTTAGACTCTTGTATTAGATTAAAGTTCAGATTAATTGTATGTTTGAGCAGTTTTTGCACATTTCCTCAGATGACAGTTTAATATTAAACACTCCTCACAGCCCATCTGTCCTGGCTCCACCTGCTGTGAGATCAGCCATCACCAATCACAGAGCAGCATTTTAGTTTGGGCAAAGAGAGACACGTGTTTATCTGGTGAGAGACGGGGTGCAGTTTAAAGCCAGACTGTGGTAAATGGTCCATTTTTTTACATCAAGAAACTGGAGTTCGCCGCCTGTTCTGACATCCTTCCATCACGACATGTTTAGGCCACGTTTACACGGAAACAGTCTGAAGCAAAAACACAAAAGTGTGTTTCGCCCTCACTCTTATTCCGCGTTTACACGAGTGTTTTGGGGAATTCTGCTGCACACGGAGACGCCAAACCTGCAGTTTGCAGATGTAGTTTACATACCCAGAGCGTAGGGGGCAGCACCAGCAACACCAAATGCTGAGTATAACTTATATATAACCCTTCTGCTTCTACTTCCTCTTCTCCAGCGCCTCAGCTCAAAACAACATGGAGAAGCGTAATAACACCACCAACTTCATGTGAACAGACGAGGAAATAAATTACGTTAAATTAAAAAACCAACAAGGCTTTTGAAAATGCTCTTTCAGGTTTGTTTTTTTCCTGAACTGACTCGTGCTTGTGACGTAATCTCTACGCCACGGCCACGAAAACACAGTTTCAGTTTTCAACCGTTTACACGGCGACGACAGGGTGGAGCGTTTAAGATTTGCGCTCTGGAGGGCGGGTTCAGATTTTTGCGTGTTCAGATTTTTGCGTGTTCAGATTTTTGAGTGTTCAGATTTTTGCGTGTTCAGATTTTTGCGTGTTCAGATTTTTGCCTGTTCAGATTTTTGCCTGTTCAGATTTTTGCGTGTTCAGATTTGAAGTGTCCAAATTGCAGAGCGCAGCCAGGCTTGGCCAGAAGGCACCGAGATGGAACTGATTTGGCCAAAAGAAATAGAGGCCTAATGCATCTATAATCACATGTAGGTGTCAAATGTGTTTTTGGGTCTCATTGAGCTGCTGCTATGAGCTTGATTGGTTCTTTATTTAGGCTGTGGTGTTCTCCACAGATCACCTACATGATGAAGTGAATGAAGCGCAAAGGGCCCAAGCAGCCGCTTTTAGATTAGATATTAGATAGATAAGACTGGCCTAAGCTCTTTTTTAAAATGCACGACTGTTTCCCACGGCGCTCAGTGAGGACATCTTCCCTCAGTCTGATCTCCTCTGTGGCCCAAGTATTTTCTGATCAAGCATCTTATGATAAATGTGAGCACAAAGTACAACAGGCTCACATTAGTATTATTCATGTTGGAAAAGCAGAATGACTCTGACAATGAAAAAAGAAAGTCGGGGTTATGGGACGCTTGAAAATTAATGTTAATGTTGCTACTCCGACAGTTAGACGTCAAAGTCTGAGTAGCGGCGTGTGGGAAAAGCAGCATCGTACCAAAGGAACCATACGGAAGCCGGAGGGGCTCACGGCAAACGCCGCAACACAAGTCACAGTGGAAGTGGCCGCGGGAGTTTATTTTAGGAGGATCAAACAGGAAATTATTCCCGACGATCCGACAGTGACATCGATCCTGCCTAAATTACACTGCAAAAAAGGATTTTCTACCATAGTTAAACTGACTTGAATTAAGCAGATTCATCTTAAAAGATCAATTTTAAGATTTTTTTACTTAATAAGATGAGATTTTTTTTACTTGTTTCAAGATATTTCATCCTGATTTATCTTATCTCGATATTACAACTTATTCTAAGCACTTTTTATATTAACTCAGTCCAGGTTAAGCCTCTTTAACTTCCTTCTCAAACCAATAAGGGGAAAAATCTGTACATAAACACTTGAAACTCGTGTTTTCTGCTTAGAACAAGATTCATATTTCATCTTGTTTTAAGAAAACTTGGTAAGTGAAAATTTCTTACTGCACTGACAGATAATGTCACTTAAAATAGGCATTTTTACTCCAAAATTGGTATTTTTTCTTATTTTTGATTGGCCTTTTTTGCAATGTACTTTTACTTACGTTTCCAACTTCGTTCACTCTGTTCCTTTCTTTTCACATTCTTCTTCAACTTTTCCCATTCACTTTCCGCTCGA
This sequence comes from Odontamblyopus lacepedii, assembly GCA_034769755.1. Taxonomy (NCBI): domain Eukaryota; kingdom Metazoa; phylum Chordata; class Actinopteri; order Gobiiformes; family Gobiidae; genus Odontamblyopus; species Odontamblyopus lacepedii. Next base: position 4,324,748 of record CM068348.1, read on the forward strand.
TCCTCCTCACTGAGTCCCACAGTCACTTCCGTTAGGTGTGTTGTGGCGTTTTTTGTTGTGAAGTGAAGTGAAGTCGAACCGCTCACCCATTCACACACACGTTCATACAACAGTGTACGCAGAGACTGGGGGCGAGGTGGGTCAAGTGTCCTGCCCGAGGATACAACGGCAGCATTCATTCCACTATTGTAAAGAAATAACATCTCCATGGAGACAAGCAGACATACAGGGGACTTTTAAGAATGACGAAGGAAGCTGAGTGTCTCCCTCTGCTGGTCACACGGGAGCACAGCCTGTTCAAGCGTCTCGTTAGCAGCAGGAATGTGTGAGGCTGAGTTAGATCTTCATTAGCAGGGCCGTTGTGGGTTGCAGGTTAGGTTCCTTCGTAGGTTTCGTGAGGATGTTGCGGGTTGCGTGAGGTTGCGGGTTATATTCCCATGTAGGTGTTCATCTTGCCCAGAGCGTCACAGACTGTGGTTAAGTCGCTGCGTAGGTCCTGCACCACGTTCTCGATGCTCCTGGTGTCTTTGAGCAGGTCGACGCTCTGAGTGTACGGGTTATAGTACACGGAGAAGGGACGCTTGATCGACTTGGCAAACTCCCTGAAAACGACAGACAGAACGGTGTAACGTGAGGGGCCCTTCGCTGTTTCTGTTTACCTCACACGTTCACGCAGACATTCACTTCGGACATTTGTACCTCATCTTCTCCTTGGCCTCCTCGAAGCTCTCGGACACAAAGTAAACTTCCTGAAACGAGGTAATGATGCACTCCTGGTGACACGTGGTCTTTGGGTCAAAGGTCTTCACACAGGCCTTCTCCGACAGGGCATGCTGGGAAAAAAAGACATAAAAACAGTCAGCAAAGAGCCTCCTAGAGCAGCCCCGTAAGGTTTAGTGGGCTTCAGCGATCAGGACCTAGTCCATGGATCCTGTCCCACCTCAAGTCCAACAACTACTCCCTACAACTAGATTCAAACTGCTCCCAAAGGCGGAGGTTTATAAAGCGAGTGTGAGGAGCCTCTGAAGACTCCAGTTTAACAGAAATATGCCACAATTTAGATAGTGGTTTTGCCAATGGTGCCAAGAGAAGATCACGGTATAAATATAGCTTTTGAGAGTCAATGTTAAACTGAGAATTGTATTGTATGTGAAGGATAAATTGCTTTCTCTTAAATTCTCTTAGATGGTGATAGTAGTAGAGTGTTTGTGGTACTCATAGTAGGAGTATTTGCTGTAGTCGAAGTACTAATAGTGTTTGTTGTAGGAATAGGGTCCCGAAAATGTAAGATGTTGTCTAGAATCCCAAATCTGGCCCCAAATGTCCTGAAAATAACACTCAGTAAGCGAGGTGTGGTCAGGGGAGACAGGTGCTCTGTGACGTTTAGCTCAGCACGTTAAGTCACTTATGTTTAGTCGGACGCTCCGGCTTCAAGACCCCGACTTGTCATTGACATTTTACGTTTGTTATTTTTTCCGTTTTGTGTGTAAACAAAAGAATTTATTAAAACTCAGTGTTTTTATTAGGTAATGTGATATTTGTGTGCCCCCACCCAGCCCAAATTTCAGCCAATCTCGTCTGCTCACCCTGTGTCCTGTTCGTTTACCTGCAGCTCTCCGATGGAGGACAGCAGACCTGCTCCGTACGCTCGGAGCTGCCCGTCCTGTTTGCACAGACCAAACTCGATGGTGAAGAAGTAGCACTGAAAACACCACAGGACGTTAGTACTAACAGCACTCGTAGTAATTGTAGTAACAGTAACGTGAATCGTATGAGCAGACTGGACTGACAGTGGCGAGTTTCTGCACGTCTTCGTCCGAGGCTCCTAACGAGGCCAAACCGATTTCTTGGGAAAACTGAGCGAACTTTGGATCAGCGAGAAGTGGAACGTGCCCCAGCAGCTCGTGACACGTGTCCCTGTGGAGAAGAGCGGTACTGCAGGTCAGAACAGCTTTATTAACTCTCCATCTTGTCTTGACTAGAACAGTTATGTCGTGGATGTACGCTTGGTTCGGGCGTGCTTTGAGCGTCCAGTTCTATGAAGGAGATTAGCTCGGACTCACAGTTAAGGGGTACAGGAGGGTTTGGTTGTGTATAGAGGGTCTGGTTGTATGTACGAGGGTCTAGTTTAAGGTGTCCAGACGTCCCCATTTACCCGGGACAGTTCCAGTTCTGAGCCCTGCGTCCCCTGTCCCTGCAGATTCATCCAAAACCAGTGATTTGTCCCAGTTTTATACAAGAAATGTCCAAGGTGTCCCTATTTTTGACAAGTTTGATCCCTGCCAACAGTAAAGAGAGGCATGCACTGTCATTTTTTAACTAAAATACAGAAAAGGATACTTAAAAATCACCAAAACACAAAGAAAGTGTGACTACACTACACTACTGAATGGGCCGAGTGAAACAGTTTTCCTTAATTACACTCTCATTTCACAATTTTATCATTACCAACCACCACAAACCAGTTCAATTCAATTCAATTTATTTTTGTAGCGCCCAAAATTACAACAGTTGCCTCTAATTCAGGGGACCAGGGGTGTCCCAGTTTTTGATCTTTGAAAATCTGGTCACCCTAGTCTAGTTGTACATAGAGAGGCATGTGGTTGTCTATACTCACGGTTCGGGTGTATACAGAGGGTCTGGTTGTATGTAGGGGGGTATATTGTGTATATACTCACGGTTCGGGTGTATACAGAGGGTCTGGTTGTACGTAGGGGGGTCTGGTTGTATGTAGGGGGTATATTGTTGTATATACTCACGGTTCGGGTGTATGTAGGGGGGTATATTGTTGTATATACTCACGGTTTGGGTGTATACAGCGGGTCTGGTTGTATGTAGGGGGGTCTGGTTGTATGTAGGGGGTATATTGTTGTATATACTCACGGTTCGGGTGTATACAGAGGGTCCGGTTGTATGTAGGGGGTATATTGTTGTATATACTCACGGTTCGGGTGTATACAGAGGGTCTGGTTGTACGTAGGGGGTATATTGTTGTATATACTCACGGTTCGGGTGTATACAGAGGGTCTGGTTGTACATAGGGGGGTATATTGTGTATATACTCACGGTTCGGGTGTATACAGAGGGTCTGGTTGTACGTAGGGGGGTATATTGTTGTATATACTCACGGTTCGGGTGTATACAGAGGGTCTGGTTGTATGTAGGGGGTATATTGTTGTATATACTCACGGTTCGGGTGTATACAGAGGGTCTGGTTGTACGTAGGGGGGTATATTGTGTATATACTCACGGTTCGGGTGTATACAGAGGGTCCGGTTGTATGTAGGGGGTATATTGTGTATATACTCACGGTTCGGGTGTATACAGAGGGTCCGGTTGTATGTAGGGGGTATATTGTTGTATATACTCACGGTTCGGGTGTATACAGAGGGTCTGGTTGTACGTAGGGGGTATATTGTTGTATATACTCACGGTTCGGGTGTATACAGAGGGTCTGGTTGTACGTAGGGGGGTCTGGTTGTACGTAGGGGGTATATTGTTGTATATACTCACGGTTCGGGTGTATACAGAGGGTCCGGTTGTATGTAGGGGGTATATTGTTGTATATACTCACGGTTCGGGTGTATACAGAGGGTCTGGTTGTACGTAGGGGGTATATTGTTGTATATACTCACGGTTCGGGTGTATACAGAGGGTCTGGTTGTATGTAGGGGGGTCTGGTTGTACGTAGGGGGTATATTGTTGTATATACTCACGGTTCAGGTGTATACAGAGGGTCTGGTTGTACGTAGGGGGTATATTGTTGTATATACTCACGGTTCGGGTGTATGTAGGGGGTATATTGTTGTATATACTCACGGTTCGGGTGTATACAGAGGGTCTGGTTGTACGTAGGGGGTATATTGTTGTATATACTCACGGTTCGGGTGTATACAGCGGGTCGGTGCTGTGGCGGATGTACTGGGTGCAGTTAAACACACGATAGGCCAAACCAGCCAGAAAGTCCCTGGGAGAGAGGTACCCGGCCACCGGACGAACCGTGAACCCGGAGCGCTCTGAACAGCAGACACGAGATGTGAGATTAAGAGCGGAAGAACAAAAACTAAACTGTAAATTACTTCAGTTAGTCCGTTCACTAAAGGCAATTTCAGTGACCGTCTCTAAATATTCAGAATAAAATGTGTGGGCTTTAAAAACACAGAGGAGTTTCATTGAGCTGCTGCAGCACTGAGTGAATTCTGGAGCTTGAACACAAATTAGTGGGAAAACCTCAATTACTCTGCAAAAAACAAAATCTAGCCAAGTTAAGATGACTTTAATAAAGAAAGTTTTATCATGAACTGAGTAAATTTCACTTGACAAGTAAAATGATCTGCCGGTGAAACAAGACATTTTGTACTTAAAATATGAAAATGCATCTTACTGCACTTAAAACAGGGAATCTCCAGGTTTGATTACCCCAAATGTAAGACTTTATTAAGACCTTTTTAAGCCCACTTAAATGAAAATTAAGACAGACACATCGCACCCATTATGTAAGTGGAAAACACCAGATCCTGTTCTAATAATGACCATTATTCACTGCTTTAAATAACAAAAATACTTAAATATAAATAAAATCTCCATCCATCCATCCATCCATCTTCTCCCGCTTAATCCGGCTGGGTCGCGGGGGCAGCGTGCTGCCCAATACTCATAGCACCTGACCCCCCCTATGAACCCCTCTGCAGGTGGTGAGTCCACAGGAGGGTGGACAACATGGTCCTTGATGTTAGTTCATAGGGGTGCGGGCATGTTTTTGGTTGATGGGGGAAACCGGAGTACCCGGAGGAAACCCAGGAAATCCAGACACGGGGAGGAACATGCAAACTCCACACAGAAAGGCCCGGGCGACCCAGGGATCGAACCCGCAACCTTCTTGCTGTGAGGCCTGAGTGTTGCCACTCAGCCACCGTGCCGCCATATAAAATAAAATCTCATTCAGAACTTATTTATAGTCATATAGTGCATATGACTATAAATTGTATGGTTCAGGTGTGATGGTTCAGGTGTGATGGTTCAGGTGTGATGGTTCAGGTGTGATGGTTCAGGTGTGATGGTTCAGGTGTGATCGTACAGGTGTGATGGTTCAGGTGTGATGGTTCAGGTGTGATGGTTCAGGTGTGATCGTACAGGTGTGATGGTTCAGGTGTGATGGTTCAGGTGTGATGGTTCAGGTGTGATGGTTCAGGTGTGATGGTTCAGGTGTGATGGTTCAGGTGTGATGGTTCAGGTGTGATGGTTCAGGTGTGATGGTTCAGGTGCGATGGTTCAGGTGTCATGGTTCAGGTGTGATGGTTCAGGTGTGATGGTTCAGGTGTGATCGTACAGGTGTGATGGTTCAGGTGTGATCGTACAGGTGTGATGGTTCAGGTGTGATCGTACAGGTGTGATGGTTCAGGTGTGATGGTTCAGGTGTGATGGTTCAGGTGTGATCGGTTCGGTCCTTCAGTGTGTGGGGGCTGCAGGCTGTACCTCTGAGGAAGGTGGACACATCCTGCAGCTGGGGGATGTTGTCTTCTCTGTAGCCGCAGTGTTTGGTGAGGAGGGGCCAGTTCTTCAGGTACTCGCGACAGGCGTGAGTCGGGTACAGTTTGGACAGCTCCCTGAAGACCACTCCCCAAGTCCTCACCTCCTCCTCCGTGTACTCGATACGAGGGATCGGCAAACCACTGGGAGAGGAGACCGGAGAGGAATAGATCAGGACTAAACCAAGACCGAACCTGGGCTAATCCAGAGCTGAAACAGGACTACGTATACCAGGAGTAAACTAGAACTAAACCAGGACTAAATCAGAGCTAAATCAGAGCTAAAACATGGATACATGGATAAGAGCTTATAAAAGTCCCCTTTAAAATGAATTATGATAGTTTACATTTCATGGATTGGACAAAGGGAGAAGAAATGCTCAGATCTTTTACAGGGACTATGGCTGGACTAAAACTAGACTAAACCCCAGCTGAACCAGGTCTAGGTTCTGGATCATACTCACAATTTGTAGTTCATGGCGACTTCCACAAAGTACTTCCTCCTCTGGCGATAAATGTTGTCCTTGAAGCCCTAAAACAGGACAGAAAAGTCTAAACTGGATCCACACCAGAGCTAAACCAGATCTTCTCCAGGACTAACCCAGAGCCAGATCTGTACAATAAGAAAATCGAATCAAGATTGCAGTTTGAAAATCTCTGAGGCTGAAATAATTTTGTTTAATGTCCTCTGCAGAGAACAAAATATTCAGTTTTTTTAATCCATGAATAAACCCGGTCTAAACCAGGACTAAAGCAGGTCTAAACCAGGACTAAAGCAGGTCTAAACCAGGTCTAAAGCAGGTCTAAACCAGGACTAAAGCAGGTCTAAACCAGGACTAAAGCAGGTCTAAACCAGGTCTAAAGCAGGTCTAAACCAGGACTAAAGCAGGTCTAAACCAGGACTAAAGCAGGTCTAAACCAGGACTAAAGCAGGTCTAAACCAGGTCTAAAGCAGGTCTAAACCAGGACTAAAGCAGGTCTAAAGCAGGTCTAAACCAGGACTAAAGCAGGTCTAAACCAGGTCTAAAGCAGGTCTAAACCAGGTCTAAAGCAGGTCTAAACCAGGTCTAAAGCAGGTCTAAACCAGGTCTAAAGCAGGTCTAAACCAGGTCTAAAGCAGGTCTAAACCAGGACTAAAGCAGGTCTAAACCAGGTCTAAAGCAGGTCTAAACCAGGACTAAAGCAGGTCTAAACCAGGTCTAAAGCAGGTCTAAACCAGGACTAAAGCAGGTCTAAACCAGGTCTAAAGCAGGTCTAAAGCAGGACTAAAGCAGGTCTAAACCAGGACTAAAACAGGTCTAAACCAGACCAGATCTTGGGCTAACTCATGTCTTTATTTATTATTATGTAAAATTATATGATACAAAGAAATTGGCAATGTTGAATAGTCAAGTAATTAAGCAGGACAATGATCAGACAGGAACAATGTGAATTCAAAAATAAATTAAATTAAATAGGTGCTCGGGGTCTACGGGTTCAGAGCTGGTGATAATTTCTTTTAAAATAATAAGAGTTCTTGTTGTCCACAAAGGTGAGAGAGGCAAAAAAAAGTTCCAGCTCTTGGACAAATGTTATAAAAAGGGGTTTACATTTCAAAAATGTGTTTTTGTGGATGAAAAATGTTCCAGTAATGATAACATTCCAAAATAGTTGATGCTTTTTATCCTTACATAGTCCAAAGATAATGCCTGTCTTGGCGTCCTTTTGATGGGATATTTTAGAGAACAACCAGAAGTGCACAGTAAAACTATGGACACATTCAAAGAAAAGGTGCTCTGTTGTTTCTATGTCCACATCACAAAAGGAATATTTATTATTTTCTATACCAAAGCGTGTTCTGATGAATCCATTAGAAGGACTGAAACCAGAATGAGTTTGACAATGAACTTTGGCTTTTAGAGGAATCTCACGTCTCATAAACCAGGATTAACCAAAGCCTAAGGTATAGGCTTTGGTTAATATAAAAGGTATAAAGGTATAAATGAGGACTAGACTAGGTCTAAACCAAGTCTAAACCATGTCTAACCATAGTTAAACTCACCGGATGGTCGGCGTCCAGCTCAGATCCGTACATCAGGACTCTGTGAGAACATTGGTCCAGTTCTGAGATCTTCATCGGGAACCAGGGAACGTCCTCATCATCTACAAACAAACACACGTCGGGATTCTATACTCGATGGGGACAACAGCAGCAGCAGTAGTAGTAGTAGTAGTAGTAGTGATAGTAGTAGTAGTAGTAGTAGTAGTTGCAGCAGCAGCAGTAGTAGTAGCAGTAGTAGTAGTAGTAGTAGTGATAGTAGTAGTAGTAGTAGCAGTAGTAGCAGTAGTAGTAGCAGTAGTAGTAGCAGTAGCAGTAGTAGTAGTGATAGTAGTAGCGTAGTAGTAGTATAGTAGTAGTCGGTAGTAGTAGTAGTGGTAGTAGTGGTAGTGGTAGTAGTAGCTGATGGTAGTAGTAGTAGGTAGCGGTAGTAGTAGTGTAGTAGTGGTAGCGGTAGTGGTAGTAGTGGTGCAGTGGTAGTGGTAGTAGTGATGGTAGCGGTAGTGGTAGTAGTATGCGGTAGTGAGTAGTGGTAGTGCAGTAGTTGCGGTGGTAGTAGTGGTAGTGATGGTAGTAGTGGTAGTAGTGATGGTATGGTAGTAGTAGTACAGTGGCGTAGTGGTAGTAGTGGTTGCAGTGGTAGTAGTGGTGATGGTGGTAGTAGTAGTAGTAGTGATGGTAGTAGCAGTGGCGGTAGTGGTAGTAGTAGTAGTGGTAGTAGTAGCGATGGTAGTAGCAGTAGTAGTAGTGGTAGCGATGGTAGTAGCGGTGGTATGATGGTAGCGGTACTAGTGGTAGCAGTGGCGGTAGTGGTAGTAGCAGCAGTGGTGATGGTAGCGGTGGCAGTGGTAGTAGTGGTAGCGGTGCTAGTGGTAGCAGTAGCAGTGGTGGTAGTGGTAGTGATGGTAGTAGTAGCAGTGGTGGTAGTGGTGATGGCAGTAGTGGTAGTAGTAGCGGTAGTGGTGGCAGTAGTGATGGTAGTAGCGGTGGTAGTGGCAGTAGTGGTGGTAGCGGTGCTAGGTAGTAGCGGTGGCAGTGGTAGTAGTAGCAGCGGTGGTGGTGGCAGTAGCAGTAGTAGTGATTAGTAGTAGCGGTACTAGTAGTAGCAGTGGCAGTGGTAGTAGTAGTAGTGATGGTAGTAGCAGTGGTAGTAGTAGCGGTAGCGGTAGTAGTAGTAGCAGCAGTGGTAGTAGCAGTGGCAGTAGTAGTAGTGGTAGCGGTGCTAGTGGTAGCAGTGGCAGTAGTAGTAGTAGTGGCAGTGATGGTAGTTGATGGCAGTGGTAGTAGTGGTAGCAGTGGTGGTGGCGGTAGTGGTGATGGTAGCGGTGCTAGTGGTAGCGGTAGCAGTGATGGTAGTGGTAGCGGTGCTAGTGGTAGCAGTGGCAGTGGTGGTAGTGATGGTAGCAGTAGTAGTAGCGGTGGTGATGGTAGTGGTAGTGGTGGTAGCGGTAGTAGTGGTAGCGGTGCTAGTGGTGGCAGGTGGCAGTGAGTAGTGGTGGCGGCGGTGGTAGTGGCGGTGATGGCAGTGGTGGTAGTGGTAGCGGTGCTAGTGGTAGCGGTGGCAGTGGTAGTATGATGGTGGTAGTGGTAGTGATGGTAGTGGCGATGGCGGTGGTGGTGGTGGTGGCGGTGGTGGTGGTAGTAGCGGTGGTAGTAGCGGTGGTGGTAGTGATGGTAGTGGCAGTGGTGGTGGTGGTGGTGGTGCTAGTGGTGGCAGTAGCAGTGGTAGTGGTAGTAGCGGTAGTGGTGGTGGTAGCGGTGCTGGTGGTAGCGGTGGCGGTAGTAGTGGTGGTAGTGGTGGTGGTGGTAGTAGTGGTAGTGGTAGCGGTGGCGGTAGTGGTAGTGGTAGTAGTGGTGGTATTGGCGGTGGCAGTGGTAGTAGTAGTGGTAGTAGTGGTAGCGGTGATGATGGTAGTGGTGATGATGATGGCGGTGGCAGTGGTAGTAGTGGTAGTGGCAGTGGTAGTACGGTAGGCAGTGGTAGTGGTAGTAGTGATGGCGGTAGTGGTGGCAGTAGTAGTAGTAGTAGTAGTAGTAGTAGTAGCAGCAGTAGTAGTAGTAGTAGTAGCAGTAGTAGTAGTAGTAGTTGCAGCAGCAGCAGCAGTAGTAGTAGCAGTAGTAGTAGTAGCAGTAGTAGTAGTAGTGATAGTAGTAGTAGTAGCAGTAGTAGTAGTAGTATAGTAGTAGTAGTAGTAGTTGCAGTAGTAGTAGTAGTGATAGCAGTAGTAGTAGCAGTAGTAGTAGTAGCAGTAGTAGTAGTAGTGATAGTAGTAGTAGTAGCAGTAGTAGTAGTAGTATAGTAGCAGTAGTAGTAGTTGCAGTAGTAGTAGTAGTAGTAGCAGTAGTAGTCGTAGTATTCGTAGTATTCGTAGTATTCGTACCTGCCTCTGAGGACCACGCGTTTATGGGAGTGTTATAAGAGATGATGTTGACGTGGTCCTTCAGGTGCTGCAGAAGTTCGTTGAATTCTTTCTTGGAGCAGCTGCAGTCGGCGAAGATCTCCACCTCGTTCAAGACTCGCTTCGACACGCGAGACTCGATGTGGTTCAGGTTTACTCTGCGCTCCTGAGAGAAGAGAGGAGGAACGAGAGGAGGAACGAGAGGAGGAACGAGAGGAGGAACGAGAGGAGGTGAGGACGAGAGACGGGGAGAGGAGTCAACGAGTTTCAAGCGTCTGCCCTCAAACGAAGAGGCGTCCAGCTAGAGGCGTGAACTCGTCATCAACCTGGCAATAACCAAATCTCGTAACCAGGAAGCCAAGCTCGTAAACAGGAAGCCAAGCTCGTAAACAGGAAGCCAAGCTCGTAAACAGGAAGCCAAGCCTTGTAACCTGGAAATCAATCATCTCGTAACTAAGGAAACCAGTTAAACCAATCTCATAACCAGGAAACTAAACTCGTAACTATGAAATCAAGCTCGTAACTAGAAAACCGAGTTCGTAACCAGGAAACCAGTTAACCCAATCTCACATCTTGTAACCAGGAAACCAAGTTCGTAAAAATGATCCCAACCTCGTAACCAAGAAACCAATCTGGGCTGGTTTTATTCACACACACCTTCCAGACCAAAAACTCAGGGAAAATCAGCTTGGTTCTCGTTGACACGTGACCCTGTTGTGGTAAAACGCCGGTATATTCTCAGGTCGGGCTGCAGGCGTAAATGCGTTTTAGTTCTTTGACCGTTTACCTGAAACACCCGCAGCGCTCGGACCAGCCCCCCCACCTCGTTCTTCAGGGAAAACACCACCGCCGTGCGCCCCGAGTCCTCACTCTGCTTCTCCTGCTTCTCATTTATGGGGCAGAACGACGGACGGCGAGACTGAAACACACAGACACACAGAGGGATGATGGAAGATGGACGCATAGATAGAATTCACATCGCATTTCTTTTTCCTCACTTCCTTCTCCCGGACTGTGCAGGAAACGGGTGAGGAAGTCCCACCCACAGAGGAGACAGAGCCAGGAGAAAAGATCAGGAGGAGAGAGACCAAAATGACCCAGTACTGAGGACTAGAACTAAGGATTATTTTATAAAATTACTTTTCCAGGACTTAAATCTATGATCAGGACTTTTGGTTTTAGATAAAGGTGTTCGAGCAATTTCTAAATTAGTTTTATAGTTGTTGTTTTGTTTTTTTCAGTTTCAATTTTTGAAACTTGGTTTAGTTTGATCTTTTAATTCAAACGTCACATCATTTGGCACATTTATCATGAGTTCACACAGGCCTTTTCCTCAGGACACTTGGCACAAACTCATTCACAAACACAGGATCAGTGAATTCATCTTTTTTCAGGTCCTCAGTCACTGCCACAATTCACCCCTGACCATTTCCCCCCAGGTGCAAACTGCCCTTTCCCCTGGGGGTAAAATCCTCCTGGGCCAAACCCCTGACATCAATCAAGGTTAAGTTCATCTAAGATTAAAAGATTCTTGAGTTTGACCTTCTGGGGAAGTGTAGGTGTGGTGTCATTATTTAAGTGGCTCTCACACCTTGACGATTTAGCAGCGTATTGGCAAATACTCTTTCGTACATCAGATAAGTTATAGGTGAGTTTTGTATAAGTTATGAGCACGCTGGAGCACGCTGAAACACTCTGAAACACTCTGAAACACTCTGGAGCACGCTGAAACACTCTGAAACACTCTGAAACACTCTGAAACACTCTGAAACACTCTGAAACACTCTGAAACACTCTGAAACACTCTGGAGCACGCTGAAACACTCTGAAACACTCTGGAGCACGCTGAAACACTCTGAAACACTCTGAAACACTCTGAAACACGCTGAAACACTCTGGAGCACGCTGAAACACTCTGAAACACTCTGGAGCACGCTGAAACACTCTGAAACACTCTGAAACACTCTGAAACACTCTGAAACACTCTGGAGCACGCTGAAACACTCTGAAACACTCTGGAGCACGCTGAAACACTCTGAAACACTCTGAAACACTCTGAAACACGCTGAAACACTCTGAAACACTCTGAAACACTCTGAAACACTCTGAAACACTCTGAAACACTCTGAAACACTCTGAAACACTCTGAAACACTCTGAAACACGCTGAAACACTCTGGCGTCCACACTTAACCGTTTTAAATATAATTCCATCCACACAACCAAAGAAATTACGCTCTTGTCGCGGTTATGAGCCTCCAGACCAGCAGGGGGCAGTGTTTTCCTAAGAATAAGCTCCAGTCTGTCCAATCAGAGGCTCCGTTTTGCGTCGTCATTTTCACAAAACATGAAACATGAAACATGGAGCCAGGAGTTCGTTTGTGTGACCGACAAAGAGGCTGAACTGCTTTAAGTGGTTATGGAAACAAAGTGAACAAGACACAAGGAAATCTGCACTGGGAATCAGGCCAAAGCACAAATATGGACATTTGAGCTCCATTTGTGGAGCCTGTGAGAGGGTCAGAAGTAACAGGCGTCTCAAAGTGTCTCTGCTCCACTGTCTGACAGAAACAAGGAGCATCTATGACGTTTATGCTCTTATGTCGCAAATAGTGACGTTTAAAAATGCAAATCACCGTTATTCATGTCCAGACCAAACGCAAAACTGGAGTTTACCAAAATCTTCACTTTGGCCAGAGTTTTCCAAAAGCTTTAAGGCTTTAAGGACTTAATCCTTCGGTTCTGTGTGGATGAGGCCAAATCGTATAAAAATAACTTTGTTTAATCAGATCCCCGGCTCTGTGTGGACGAGGCCTTACACCGAACTTATCTCCAGCGCCTACTGACGTACGCAGACGTATTCGAACTTACTGAACGTGTTTCTAACTTATAGCTGCTGTATAACGACATGCTGCAGCGTTTAGGGGAACTGGAAATGGGATCTGCGGAGAACGGGGCAGGAAAAGACTGAACCGGCCGGTCAGGAGGGCTCTGTCCTGGACTCTGTGGAGGAGGCGGCTGAGAGGAGAGTGTCGTCCAAACTAACATAATAACATCCGTCATGGACAACACCTCCGACCCGCTGCACCAGACTGTGGAGGAGCTGAGACCATCTGAGACTCGCTCAGTGCAGGAAGGAGCCACAGCAGATCATTCCTCCCACCGCGGTCACACTGTACGACTCCTCTGTGCAGTGACCCTGTCTGTGCCACTACTGCACTGTTTTTGTACTTTCTTTATTTTATATATATAGTATTTATATTTCAATTCTCTTTGTAAATTTTGTACATATACTTATTCACTTTATATTATTATTTGTATTATTATTTCTATTTTTATTATTATTGTTTATTTTGATTGCATCACACTTTTTTCCTTTTCTGCACTAAACTGTCCTGGCGCTACTGTGACTGTTGAATTTCTCCACTAGATCAATAAAGTCCCGTCTTATCTTCTCTTATCTTATCTTATCTTAACACCATAGAGTCTAAATAACGAATCAATTCATTGCGCCAGCTCAACGAAAAGACTTTATTACTCACCCTTATTATCCATAGAATTTGTTCTCCGCCAATAATAAACCCCAGTCCACAAAACCATGATATTAATCCCATTTGAGGCAAAAAAGTGAAAAGGCGACAGCAGCAGCACGTGTGTTTGTCCACAGAGTAAAGCTGCAGCTCAGCGACAGTGACTCTGCTCCCTGTGGATTTTATCTCCAATCTCTGTCACTTTAAATATAGAAACCCAAACATTACAAAACCAAAAATCTAACAGGACGTGTGTCAAAAGGTGAAGGGTCACAGCTCCGAGCACGGACACTAAGTGCTCGGACAGATTTTCAGAGACACCAGGTCCTTGTTTGTTTTTCATGAACACGTTACATAACACGGTACAAAGCTGCTATTACTTGGTTTTCTGAGTTGTTCAGGCAACACACAAAACAAAATTCTGTGTGAGTTGTTTTGCAAGTGTCAATTTTCAGTAGAGAAGTGTCAAAGCGATAAAAAAAAAAGGAATTTAAGCAAAAAAACAAACAAAAAAAGTGACCGTAACATGTCCTGTAGCTGCTTTTTTCCCCATGGTTTTGTGTAAATCGTGTCTTGCCCTGGTTCAGCTATTTCACAGTATAAGCAGCTCGAGGTCAAAATACGTCCACTCCGTACTGTCTGCATCTAATCGTCAATAATCAGGAAGTGTGTGTGCACATGCTAGTTGTCGTTGGCATTACCATAATAGAAAAAGTCTGCTCTGGTCCCTGAAAGTTGTGAAAAGTATGGAAGCCCATTTCCGCCAGTAAATAAAAAATAAAAGCCTCACAGAAAGTCACAATTATGAGTTTAAAAGTCAATTATGAGTTTAAAAGTCAAAATTATGAGTTTAAAAGTCATAATTATGAGATTAAAAGTCATAATTATGAGTTTAAAAGTAATTGAGATTAAAAGTCATAATTATGAGTTTAAAAGTAATAATTGAGATTAAAAGTCATAATTATGAGTTTAAAAGTCAAAATTATGAGTTTAAAAATCAAATTTATGAGATTAAAAGTCATAATTATGAGATTAAAAGTCATAATTATGAGTTTAAAAGTAATAATTGAGATTAAAAGTCATAATTATGAGTTTAAAAGTAATAATTGAGTTTAAAAGTCATAATTATGAGTTTAAAAGTCAAAATTATGAGTTTAAAAGTCAAAATTATGAGTTTTAACCTCATTCCGTTTGGACTAAACCAGCTCCATGGAGTCACAGAGCTCATTAAACTCATAATTACGACTTAAACTCATAATTATGACTTTCTGTGAGGCTTTAATTTTATTAACTGGCAGAAATGGGCTTCCATAGAAAAGCGTTCTCATCACAGTGAATAATTAAAATTCTCTGAATGCAGAAGGTAAGTGAAGAATAACTTTGGACCAAACCGTTTGAAATGAACTAGTGTTTTTCACATTTTAAAGAAATAAGGTACAGCACCTTTAAACATAAGTGTTGCCTGTAAAGTATGAAGCAGGTGAGACAGAATTACTCAAACTCCAGGTCTGTTTTTGAGGAGGAAACAACATTCTAACAGGATTAAGGCTCAAGAGTGAAATGTGTGT
Source organism: Odontamblyopus lacepedii (assembly GCA_034769755.1). Classification (NCBI taxonomy): domain Eukaryota; kingdom Metazoa; phylum Chordata; class Actinopteri; order Gobiiformes; family Gobiidae; genus Odontamblyopus; species Odontamblyopus lacepedii. The sequence continues at coordinate 4,339,810 of CM068348.1, forward strand.
AATATAAGACCTTAAAATGAGCTCTTTTGGTCCTGGTTTAGTCCTGGTTTAGTCCTGGTTTAGTCCTTGTTCAGTCCTGGTTTAGTCCTGGTTTAGTCCTTGTTCAGTCCTTGTTCAGTCCTGGTTTAGTCCTGGTTTAGTCCTTGTTCAGTCCTGGTTTAGTTCTGGTTTAGTTCTGGTTTAGTCCTGGTTTAGTCCTGGTTTAGTCCTGGTTTAGTCCTGGTTTAGTCTATTAAAAATGCAAACTCCACACCGTCAGGCCTGGGAATCGAACCCAGAACCTTCTTGCTGTAAAAGCTGCCAACAAATCTCCATGGAGACAAGCAGCAGAAAAGTTCCACAGTGCACCTTTCACCATATGGAGCGACTAAAGAGGCGCTGACAGTTCTGTGAGTCGGTTTTATTGAGCCTCGGGTCGGGCGGCGGCTGTTTGACTGGAGCAAATAGACTTTATTAAAATAGAGACGTGCCGACAGGTGCAGGCCGGAGCCGACAGGTGCTCCAGATGCTCCGTGTGCACCAGGTGCTGCACTGTTTATTCTGTCGCACCGCGTCTGCAAGAGCCACAGCGTTTTTAGATTGTGTCTGATAAAGTCACTAAAATTAGAGTCCACGCTGCTCTGTGATTGGTTGAATCCGTCTGTCAATCACTCGGAGCATCACAGGTCCTCAGTCACTGCAGATTCAGCGTCTCCGGGGCAGATTCAGCGTGTCCGGGGCAGATTGAGCGTCTCCGGGGCAGATTCAGCGTCTCCGGGGCAGATTCAGCGTCTCTGGGACAGATTCAGCGTCTCTGGGGCAGATTCAGCGTCTCCGGGGCAGATTCAGCGTCTCCGGGGCAGATTCAGCGTCTCCGGGGCAGATTCAGCCAGACGTGGCAATGACAGATTTGGGATTTTGAGAGTGTGAGGTTGAAATCATCTCAGATCCACTGATTTTGGTCGGAATTTGGTCATTTTTTTCTGTGGAATTAGTATTTGATTTGATTTTAAAGCAGCTCTGCTCGTGCACAAGTCTCTCCACGGCCGAGCACCAAAGTCCATCTGTGACATGTTAGAGCCTCATGAACCATCTGCATCTGAGGAGCTCAGGGACCGGGCCTCCTGCTGGAGTCCTGGTTTAGTCCTGGTTTAGTCCTGGTTTAGTCCTGGTTTAATCCTGGTTTAGTCCTGGTTTAGTCCTGGTTTAGTCCTGGTTTAGTCCCGGCCTCCTGCTGGTCCCAGAGTCAGGACTAACCTCGGGGAGTCAGAGTTTCAGACTCTTCCTGCAGCTAAAACCTGGACCAGTCTGAACATGTGAGACTCTGACTCTGTTTATATCCAGACTCAGGTTCTGTTCAGCTGCGTCTCACTCAAAGGTTTTTATTTCTCATTCTCACTCTTCTCTTCTCTCTGATTCTCTCTAATTTAATGTCCCGTCTCTATTTTAAAATTTTATGTTGATTATTTCTGTTTTGATTAGTTTGTATTGTGATTTTAATGTATTTCTGTAAAACACTTTGAATTACTTTGTGTATAAATTGCGCTGTACAAATAAACTTGCTTTGCCTTTGTGACTCTGACGTCACACACGACTTCTGCGTCCAACGAAACATTCGTTTAATCCGGTCTATGGTTGAAAATGACAAAACCAGGGAAGATTTTCACCATCACCTCTGTTTTTTAGTGAAGTTCCACCTGGAGCACGGAAACCCGACGTGTTCGGACGGGTTTGGACGAATATTCAGAGCTCAGGTCGGACTCGGACACATCAGCGCTTCAGCTGTTTCCTGTCTGCAGTAAAACCAGTCGCTCTGAGACTCTGAAGTGTTCAAAGATCAGACTCTGCACTTCCACTTTAGACACAAGTCAAACCTGCAGCTTCACTTCAGTCCCTGCGCTGTGTGGATGTAAACAAACACACGTGGAGGACGACTCTCGCCTTTTTCACTTTTAAAGAAGGCTTCAGAATGGATCCACAGCGCAGTTTTGTGGACTGGACTCATTATTTGTGGAGGACGTTCGATGGATAATGTGGATGAGACGCTGGACTTTTAAATTGACCACTTTACAAGAGCGTCTCTGTGTTGTAGCCCAGCCAGAAATGATAAGTTAGCTTCAATCAGGAGTAAACCTGGACTAAACCTGGACTAAACCTGGACTAAAGTGTCTGGCCTCACCATCTGGCCCCCGGTGTGCCTCTGGGGCTGGCTCTGCTGCTGGAACATGCCCGAGTCCAGAGACATGCCGCGGCGGGCCCAGTACTTGGAGGAGAAGAGCATCATGGCGGGCTGCATCCGGGGCAGGGGGTCCGGGGGGTCCTTCCTCACGTGGGACGAGGCCATGGGGTACCAGTGGGTGTAGGTGTACCAGGGCTCCAGGGTGAGACCGCGGAGGGGGGCACAGGCCGAGACAAACCCGGGGACAGAGGCTCGGTCCTGGGGAGAGACGAGGAGCAAACGGGGTGAAAAACACAAACCTGCAACTCTCAAAATGTGAAGGGAACTTTATAAAGACAGAAGCTTAAAGGCTCGATGAAGACGAGGACGTGCAGGACGGGTCCCGGACTGTCAGAAAACAACCACAAAACACCAGGAAATAGTTAAACATTTGTCATAGCGGGAAAAGCACAAATGAGACGCACGTGGGACTGTCAAAAGTCTCCACAATCAGATCATCTAATATCAAAACTACTATCAAAACTACATACTTGTTTGAGCAGGTTTCCGTACTGAAGAGTCACATTTACAGACAGAAATGAACCAAAATTATCTCAAATTATTGGTGTAAAGTCAAAACAGCTGTGAATAAAAGCTCACGCTACACTGCAAAAAATGATTTTCTAGCATAGTTAAACTGACTTGAATTAAGCAGATTCATCTTAAAAGACCAATTTTAAGATTTTTTTACTTAATAAGATGAGATTTTTTTACTTGTTTCAAGATATTCCATCCTGATTTATCTTATCTCGATATTACAACTTATTCTAAGCACTTTTTATCTTAACTCAGTCCAGGTTAAGCCTCTTTAACTTCCTCCTCAAACCAATAAGGGGAAAAATCTTCCCATAAATACTTGAAACTCGTGTTTTCTGCTTAGAACAAGATTTGTATTTCGTCTTGTTTTAAGAAAACTTGGTAAGTGAAAATTTCTTACTGCACTGGCAGAAAATTTCACTTAAAATAGGCATTTTTACCTCAAAATTGGTATTTTTTCTTATTTTTGATAGGCCTTTTTACGGTGTTTCTGCTATAATTCTCTAATTTTGCCGTATTTAAATGATTGTGTAGAAATATTGGGGGAACATTTACAAAACAACTATTCAGCCCATCTTCATACTGCAGAACAAAGCTATAAGAATTGTTAAATGTGTAGATCATTCCGCCCTAAACCTTAAAGTTACAGGACAGAGTGGATCTAAACAGCGGCTGTTCTGTGGAAACTTCTTAATCACATGTTTCCTGTTTTCATACAATAATCTGAGAGGAACAGCACTGGAAAAAACAATGTGTAGGTGAGTTAAAATGACTTAAATTAAGAACATTTTACTTTATTTGAGCAGATTCATCTTGACAAGTGAAATGATCTGCAGCGGAATAAGTGTTTTTTTCTTAATTCAAGCAACATCAGATTTAGTTTCTTTATTTTAAGTCCAAAAAGTTGTTTTTCTTATTTTAAGTGGAGCAGATGTATTTTCATATTTTAAGTCCAAAAGTCTTGTTCCACTGCAGATCTTTTTACTTGTCAAGTGATATTTATTCAAATCCTAAAACTTTCTTAATCCAAGTCATCTTAACTTGACTAGATTTTGTTTTTGCAGTGAATATATTAAAAAATGAGGCCAGGACGAACACCAGAAGTAAATGTTTATCATTTCGAGCAGATCTGTGGAACAGTCTGGACGAAAGGTTAAAACGATCGACATCAATAAAGCCTTTTTTGAAGTGAAAGATATATTATTTATTTATTTTCTTCTTAAGTGTCGGAAGCAGAACAGAGTTTACTCAGAAGAACTGCAGCACTGAACTCATGAGCACTGATATTATTAATGTGTGAATATTTGGGTCAGTGACAGGACGCCGACATTTTCTGTCCAGCTGCAGTTTCCTCAGTTAAAAAGGTTCAAATTTCATAATAATTCAGCACATTTCTGTAGCACCTCTGACCTCCAGGGAACCAAATCATCTTTTCATAAATCCTGAGTTATTCTGCATATTTTTTGTCCTTAAAGTGTTAAAATGTCATGTGGTGCGACCGTGCATCATGTGGTGCGACTAATAACAGCAGGAATTCTGTGGCTGGAGTTTAATAACAGACAAAGTCGACTTGGGTGAACGGTTCTTTAGGCATTTTTCTTCATTTGATGCATTTTCCAGGGCAGTAGTTTGTTCATTAAACACAAACAGGCGACTGTCATATTGGAGCAAAAGAAAATATCAATCTGCATTAAAAATCTAAAGAAACACAACAGTTTGTTTCAGGTTCGAGGTTATTCTCGGTCGCACCACATTGTTTAAGGTCGTAGCAAATTCATGTACATAAAAAAACACTAAAAACGCTTCATATAAATGTTAAACACAGATTTATGCTCCCGACACTGGAAATATTTGAAAAAGTTCAATAGAAACTAATATTTTTTTATGTTTTAAAATTAGCTTGTTGAAAATCCGTATACGTCTTTGGCCCATAAATAAATATTTCTCTGTGCTCTCCAAGTTGTTTCTTGTTGTTTGCTGACGGCTGTATTCAGGTGTAAACAGGGTTTGAGGTTCACATGTGATTTCACTTCAGCTTAAACCCCTTTGGTCATAGTTTTATAGGAAATGTTTGTAACTCTCTATAAAGTACACGATTAAGTACATGACTGAAGAAAATAAACCACTACTACAAAAAGAAAGCACGACGATTTAAAGCTGAAAATGTTATTTCATATCAAATAGTAAATGTAGATGTGCACATTTTAATAGCATATTTAACATGTATAATGGCTTTAAACATTAACAGCGTCACCGCAGACTGCATGTGGTCTTTTCTAACGTGAAATGGAGTTGGAAAAAAGGGTCAAAATTACCTCTTTATAAGGTGGAAGTGGAACAAACCCCCAAAAACTCGACCGCGACTCTCAGAATCTGCACGAGGAGAAGCCCAAAGTTTCTCTAAAGATGCGTAAAGGTGGAAACTTGATCCCGGAGCGTGAGAGGAAGAAGAGGAAGAAGAGGAGGAGGAGCGGACGGGGACTCTCGCAGAGGCAAACCCAGGGACGGTGAGTGGATGGTGGGGACGGAGCAGAGGAGGTGGAGGTGGACCTGGTGGAGGTGGTGCAGCAGAGAGAGGGAGAGAGAGCAGAGGTGGGCTTATATCTGAGAGAGAGAGAAAAGAGAAGGGAGAGAAGAGGGGGGAGTAAAGAGAGAGAGAGATAAACATAGATAGAAAAAGAGGAACAGGAAGGTGAAGAGCTAAATATATTATGTCATGATCAATTAAAGTAAACTGGCCCATTTATTTTTCTAAAACAGAGGAAGTGATGGGACGTCTCCAAGTCACTCATTAAGGGATTTCAGAATTACACCAGTGCACTGAATAACAAAAATCTGGTTACCGTATTTTTCGGACTATATTTTTTTCATGGTTTGGGTGTTTCCTGCAACTTATCCTCAGGTGCGACTTATATATGAAATATTTCAGTTCATCTAAACGTAAATATAAACATGGGCGAGGTACAAACCCGAGGCACCGACTGAATATATTAAAAGTCCTTTAATACATCGAGTGACGCCAACACGTTTAACCAGCAAGATATAATTTCACATGTTGGTTATTTTCCCCCTGAGGCCACCAGGGGGCGCTCTCTGTACCAGTATCTGCTGCGTCTCAGGCTCTTCCTCCTGCTCCACTGTCACTCCACCTGCAGCACCTCAGACCTGTTTACTCAGTTAAATCCAGGTGGAGACTTTTTTTGTCCAGTGAATCTGGTCCTTTAGTCACAGAAGCTTCAGCTTTTTTTTCAGCGCTTATACTATATGCAAATGAGGCATGAGGCTTTAAGTTTCTTTTCTGTAAAACGTAAACAAATGTGCACAAAGCTGCATTAAACACATTATTACTCAGTGTTTATATTGAGCGGAGTAAAGGAAACGTCTGTAGAGGTGGAAGAGAGGAACAATCGAGCAGCAGAAAGAAAGTTTGGAGTGAGAGAAACTTGTGTTTGATGGAGAAAAGTGGAGGAAACTTGAACTGAAATGAAGAAAACAAAAAGCTCATCACAGAGTAAAAGCCGGATTTATCTGGAGTTGGTGGAGCTGCTCAGAAGTGACACTGAGGATGAAGAATTCAGTGGATTTAGTGATTTGGAGCGAGATGGAGAGTTTGGTTTAACTTGTTCTGTTGTTTCTGCTCTAGTTTTATGAAGAACTGTTCATATGTGACGTGAACAAACCAGACACATGTTCAGCCTGTTCTTCTGTTCTGTTCTTATTACTATAACTTCCCTTTTAAGATGAAATGTCTGTTCCTGGAGTCTGATTTGATCAAATAAATTTCCCCCCCAAAATGCAACTTATAGTACTGTTAAAACATACAATTAAAAGCCACAGTTAAAGTCGGACAGTATTGAATTGATTGATTATATTTAGTATTTTATTTTATTCGTTTTTAGTAATGTATTAGACTGTCAAAGCATTCCCCTCTTGGTTATCGAGTCAGTTTCCTAACTAATAAGACAAGTTTTCAGTCTACCCTAATTCAAATTTAGAGAAAAATCGGGGAAAACACTTTAAAAAATAAAAACAAACAAACAAACGATGAGGGCCCCAAACTCAAGTTCACCCAGGGCCTCCAAATTGCCAACTCCGCCCCTGCTGAAAGGTTTACACTTCTGTATGTTTCCTGATTGTTTATGAATGGGGCTCATATCTTTATCTTTTCACAGCCTTTCGCCTCCGTTTTGTCCAAACGCTCCCGGTGACGGACAGGTGGCGGAGGCTTTATTAAACCTGACCGATCCTGCGCCGATAACTCTCCCGCGCGGAGCCGCATTATCAGCGCCAAACCCGGGCTCCAATTTCCTGTGAGCCGGAAATGAAAGCGGCTCGGCTCCGCTCGCTTCGTGTGCGATGCCCGTGGAGCGCGGTGATGAGCTGATCCGGTTTGGAGATATCCGTGCGCCTTTACGCATGACGCACGGAGACGCCGGACTTCACACGGGCCAAAGACGCGCTCCGCTGACGTCCATCACCGGATAAAAGCACACAGTGACATTTAGAGAGCCGGGCAGAGGAAAGTGTGGCGTTTTATGTTTATGATTTAAGATAGAAAAATAAATAAAACGAGATCGTAAAAATAAACACAGCCAATTCAGTGCTGCCTGAATGTTGGGATTAAAAATGCATTAAACACAGTGTAGGAGCTGTTTGCTTATTATGTTTATTCCAGTATTAGTTTATTATTTTTGTTTGTCAGTTAGTTTACTCATTTAGTTTTGTCAATATATGTATTACATTTGTGTTATTGTTAATATTCTGTTTGCTAATTTGTCTAATTTGATCCACACTTTTACTCACCGCTTTTAACACGGTATGAGAATTTATGCATTTATGTACATTTTACATTGATATTAAGATGCAAAAAAAAAAAAAAAAAATGCAAAAAAAATTGTGCATCTATACTGTGCCTTATAAGGAAAAAAAACACTGAATAAATGGCAAATTACACAAAAAAAAATCTTCTAATCATTTCAAGTCTTTAAACAGTAAATACAGCTTAATTTTTTACAATTTCTATAACTTTTAAGCTAAATTGTACTTAAAAACTGCCTAGTACATGATTAAATACAACATACTAATAAAATACAACACTAAACACAATCAATTAAATACTGTCCCACTTTAACTGTGGCGTTTAACTATATTAACTGTTTTAATCGTTAATTTATTTATGTTGTTTTAAGGCGACTTTGGGTGTCCAGAAAAGCGACAGATAAATAAAATGTATTATTATTATTATTATTATTATTATTATTATTATTATTATTATTATTATTATTATTCATTTCTGGACAAAATGCACGGTATGAATGTGAAACCCGACTGCCTCCCCTTAGTTATTAAATTTTATTTATATATATAATCTATTTTTTAATTTTTTTTATTTTCTTTCTTTTCATGTACCTTTTACATTGATATTAAGTTTACGTGCATATATACTGTGACTTATACTGAATAAATATTAAGTCTTTAAACACTAAACTCCTTTTAAGTGAACTGTTGTGCACAATCGCATCTTTTGTACAATTCTTCTTGTGTTTTTAGACCATGTTCATGTTCACATCTGTCCAGGAGCTGCAGATGTGAAACAGCCTCTGGTTAATTCTGGTACAATTACAGAAATGTTGATTAATGCACACTGTCCCTGTTAAATAAACCAAATAAATAAATAAAGCTTAAACCTTTGCAATTTATATGACTTTTAAGATAGACTGTACTTAAAAAGTCATAGTATATTTATTTATTTACTGAGTATTTATATAAGAGTTGTAGAAATGCGACTTAGTCCTTTTTAAATGTCTTGACAAGATTTTAGTGTGAATCATTACAGTCAGAACAGAAAGAATTAAGGTTTTAAAGTGCACTTATTTTGATGTGTCGTCTGCACTGAAATGGAAGGATCATGATCTACGTTCCCTGTTTTACTGTGTTATACTGTACATTACTGTGTATTATTGTATTATACTGTGTATTATTGTATCATACTGTGTATTACTGTGTTATACTGTGTATTATTGTATTATACTGTGTATTACTGTATCATACTGTGTATTACAGTATTGTACTGTATATTATTGTATTATACTGTGTATTATTGTATTATACTGTGTATTATTGTGTTATACTGTGTATTACTGTATTGTACTGTATATTACTGTATTATACTGTATATTACTGTGTTATACTATATATTATTGTATCATACTGTGTATTACAGTATTGTACTGTATATTACTGTATTATACTGTATATTACTGTATATTACAGTATTGTACTGTATATTACTGTATTATACTGTATATTACTGTATATTACTGTATTGTACTGTGTATTACTGTATTGTACTGTGTATTACTGTATTGTACTGTGTATTATTGTATTATACTGTGTATTATTGTATCATACTGTGTATTACTGTATTGTACTGTGTATTACTGTATTGTACTGTGTATTACTGTATTGTACTGTATATTACTGTATTAGTAATGTTTGTTTATTTGTTTATTTGGGTGGGACGATGCATATTCATGAACATACAATTTGTATGAAATCACACATATTGATGTAAATACGCCGGATTTAGCACAAGTGCTAATTTCCATCCATAGTCCCATCCATCCATCTTCTCCCGCTTAATCCGGCTGGGTCACAGGCACCTGACCCCCTATGAACCCCTCTGCAGACCCCTCTGCAGGTGGTGAACCCACAGGAGGGTGGACAACATGGTCCTTGATGTTAGTTCTTAGGGGTGTGGGCATGTTTTAGGTTGATGGGGGAAACCGGAGTACCCGGAGGAAACCCATCCAGGGTCCCAGACACAGGGAGAACATGCAAACTCCACACAGAAAGGCCCGGGCGACCCAGGGATCGAACCCGCAACCTTCTTGCTGTGAGGCCTGAGTGTTGCCACTCAGCCACCGTGCAGTATTATACTGTATATTACTGTATTGCACTGTATATTACTGTATATTACTGTATTGTACTGTATATTACTGTATATTACTGTATATTACTGTATTGTACTGTATATTACTGAGGCAAGAGTGCTCAGCCACCGTGCCGCCACGAGAAGCATCAAATCTTCTCAAGTCAGAGGCGTAAAGTCCGCATCAAGTCCCAAGTCACTGACCTTCAAGTCCAAGTCGAGTCCCAAGTCTTAGTCCATTTTATCAAATCAAGAGTCAAGTCCTAAAAATAGTGACTCAAGTGAAGTGAAATGAATAATTTGTCTGTAAAAACTAATCTACCCGAACTGACAACTTTACAAAGCCATTTATTTATTGACAAAATCATAAACTTTATTGACCCGGATGTTTAAATATCACAGCATCTCCTTCACTGACACGAATGATGTCTTCAAAATAAAAGCATGAATGTACAGAAAACTTATATGGCCAAAACAGAAAAACAGCTCGGGACGCAGTTTAAATATATGTGGATAAAATGCAGAAACTGAATAAATATAAACTGCAAAAACGTGTGTTGTTTTGGCTGAAAAGTGCAAAAAAAACTTTTCAAAATAAAAGTAACAATTTGGGATTTCAAGTGGCTGCAAGTTTAGAGGAGCAGACAGGAGCAGACAGGAGCAGACAGGAGCAGACAGGAGCAGACAGGAGCAGACAGGAGCAGACAAGAGCGAACTTCTTAAAGAGATTTACGCAAGACAGAAAAATGTTAACAAATATAATAATGCTGACAAAATTCTCTTCTACAGTCCAGGATTTGTGTATTTGAAATCGCATAAAATCACAGTTTGAAACATTTTTAACAGTAAGGGACGTAGGAAGTCCTTCAGAGTTAAACAAATCAATAAAACAAAGAACAGAACTCGGGCACGTTTGAAGCTAAAGTTTGTCGCTAGAGGTGGTGGAATTCTGTCAGAAGCCAAAAAAACGGCACAGATCAGTGTTTCCTCGACGGAGATCTCGCCGAAAAGACTCGATCGCCGATGTAATTTCTAATCCCATTTATTTATATCTATAATTATATTATTTGAAAAACACAAAAAAATACATTCCCGAACCATTTTCTTTTAACAACTTTCAGTTTCTCTTCTTCTTCACCGTCAGTAGTCGCTCGAGCCTCTCGCCGCCGCTGGAGTCGACGATCGAGTCTTTTGGGCTTTGTCCTGTGCAGTGGGAAATCAGCAGAGGGAAGTGTGAGGTGTTTATAAAGTTGTTTTCTAACGTTTCCAGACACTAATGAGTGAACCAGGCAGAGCGTTTTGTTTGTCAGACTCGTGGCTGTTGTAAGATGGGTTAAAGTGGTGTTAAGCTTCTTCAGTCTGAAGCAAATTGGTGTTTTACGTGGAAGTTCAGAACTTGCCCCCAACACTGCACTAGTTTGTTGCCTTGACAGACTCACTGCCACAGTGAGATCTCCACCGAGGAAACACTGATCTGTGCCGTTTTTTGGCTTCTGACAGAATTCCACCACCTCTAGAAACGAACTTTAGCTTCAAACGAGCCCGAGTTCAACTTTAAAAAACTTTTATCAAGCAGTAAAAACACCTACAATTGAACAACTGCAAGATAGAAACGTTTAAAGCCGCACTGCTTCTGTCTGCTCCTCCCGTCAGGTAACTTCTGTCGCCAATTTCAGTTCTTTGCCCAAACAACTGTCAACATTTTGTGACCAACAGCTCCTCAGAAAATGCACTGAGGCTCATTTAGTTTACCCATATAAACAAACGGCTCAATATCTGAATCGATCTGCCACCTCTTTGTGATTAATACTGAAGGAAATTGTTCAGTGACTCAAGAATTTTATATCTGAAATCAAGAAAACGCAGTCACCATGTTGAACAGCTGAGGACGGGTTAGTGAAATCGGCCAGCATTTTGTCTGTGGAAACTCACATCGAAATGATTTTGTAAAGGGTAAAAACAGAATTGGAAAGTGATCGATTAGGGCTGAGTTAGGAGCAAAGACAGTGGAGGTGTCGGTTTGTGCCGTATATTAAAGATGCACTTTAGAACTATTTCTGGTAGAGGTTTGCTTCGCCTGAGAGCACAACACAGGCACAGTTACACATCAGATCTGTGGAAAGCAAAGCGATTACATCTTTATGGAGGCAAGCAGGTGGAGAACCTCCCACCAGAAGTTACTTAATGCACCTTTAATGTTTCTTTTATTACATTTAAGTTTTACTCCTTCTACTGTCTGAGCTCCAAACCCAAAGATTGTTTCAAAGGGGAACAACATAACTTTCCTTATCTCTTTGGCGTTTCAGTCTCTCCCGTACCCTGTGTATATATATATAAATATGTATAAATGGATGTGTGTAAAATCTCTCAATTCAGGTAGAATCCAGAGCAAAAGGAGAAATTCGATTTGCCAACTGGACAAAAGTTATTTGGTCGAATACGTTTCTGCAGACTGAAGACTTCCCAGAACTGAAGAAGCCGCAAAACATATTCAACCAAATAAACTTTTGTCCAGTTAATAAATTGAATTCCTCCTTTTGCCGTGTATATAAATGGACTTAAAGTTGAACTCGGGCACGTTTGAAGCTAAAGTTCGTCGCTAGAGGAGGTGGAATTCTGTCAGAAGCCAAAAAACGGCACAGATCAGTGTTTCCTCGGTGGAGATCTCACTGTGGCAGTGAGTCTGTCAAGGCAACAAACTAGTGTAGTGATGGGGGCAAGTTCTGAACTTCCACGTTCCACTTCCGTTTTTTGGCTTCTGACAGAATTCGTCCACCTCTCGCAACAGACTTTAGCTTCAAACGTGCCGGAGTTCAACTTTAACTGTCCCACTATCCACTAATAGGAAGTGAGCACAGATGCTATTCAGCTCTGACTCCAATTTACTTTCTATTGAAAAAAACGTCACTTCTGTCATTCTGATCTTTAAAGTTTGTCTTTGACGGTCGTGTCTCTAAATCAAGATAATAACCGACGAATCAGGGGCCTTCTTTCCCCGAGGTCGCTTTGAGTAACGTGAGCAACAGGTTTGATCGTTTCCCGCCTGCTCCCTGCAGGAAGGGGTGAGCGCCGGCCTCGCTTCTGATCCGCTCTTTGGCTGCTCCGACACGATCAGATTTCTAAATATGGATCTCCAAAATCCGGAGCTCCAAATTAGTCGACCACAACTGCCAAACCTGGAGCGGCTTCGTTTGGCTGGACTCGCTCCCTTAAGGCCGCTACACACTACAGGATTTTTCGCTCTGAAACAATTTTTAAACGTGCGTCAAAAAGCGCAAACACCACAGACACGAGGAGAATCTGATGAGACTTGAAATCTTTGCTCTATCAGACTGCAGCAGGATCTGTGTGTGGAGCACAGGATATAAAGCTGTGAGGCTGTGATGGCCTCAGCTGTTTCCCGTCTACAGTCAAACCGCTCGCTCTGAGACTCTGAAGTGTTCAAAGATCAGACTCTGCACTTCCACTTTAGACACAAGTCAAAACTGTGTGATGATTATTTGTGAAATCTGGAGCAATACTTCAGAAACAGGATTTTTAAAGCAGAAAAGAGGAGATAAAGTCCACAGCCAAAATCGGGCAAATTCTCCTGTAGTGTGCGGCGGCCTTTAGTCCACTTCTATATTCAGTCTCTCATCCGCTCTTCACTTTAATGTCTCACCTTAATTTGGACAGACCCTGTAACTACTGATATGTTAAACCTGTGGTGAAATATCTGCAGTGGAATCACCAGCAGCAGAGTGTAAATAATAACAATGACTTCTTCCTCTCCACTAATCTCATATTATTGGCAGTTAAAATGGTATCTCAAGTTTGCAATGTGAAAAAAAAGTTAAATTGTTCCCCTCGAAATGATTAGGATAAAGGAATGACAACTCAAAAGAAGAAAAAAAAGAAGAAATTACAAAAATAGTCTTCTTTCTGTACACTCGATCCCTCTGCTCTGTGGGGGTTAGGAGACGAGGGCGGGCGTCTCTGTTAAATGTCCGTGTCCGTTGGAGCAGGGATCCGCTCGCTGTGAGGCTCTGTGAGGGTCGCAGTGGTCACAGGGGTCACGGGGGGCGCAGGGGTCAGAGGTGAAACCCAGGATCGAACTCACGGACCGGGGCAAGTCCTGGAGGAGAAAGGAAAAATGTAAACTGGACTTAAAAGGTGCAATAAATACCGTATTTTTCAGAATACAAGTCATTTTCATGGTTTGGACGCAGGTTTCCTACGGCATCTTAAAAAGTCTTTGGAAATGATACCTTAAAAAAACCTGAAAAAGACTTGAATTTTTATATTTGGGTCTTAAAATTTGTGCAGTACGTAACTTCTCTGTGTCGCATTTCTCCTCAAAAGTTTAATTTGTCCAACACCATTATTTGGTTAAATAACGTCGCCTAAATGAAGAGCGGCGGAAACGATAATTAAGAACGCGACTGGGTTAAAATCCTCCGAACACGTCACTGAAGATCACGCGCTGCAGCAAAACGAGGACCAAGCAGAACACAAAGTTAAACTAATGCTGTTATGTTGTTATTTAACGTTGGTTTTACGTCACTGAGCGACACATTTCATACTGGAGCGACGGGGAAGAGTCTCTGCTCCCCCAGAATCATGTGTTTGAGAAATAAATGAACACAAATTCAAGAATTTAGTTTTTCTTTGCTGGTAGCTCTGTGAAATAGGCCGTGAAATAAGTATTACGTTTTTGTATAAGAAATCTGTATGAACCCTGTGGATGGTCCTGCGACTTATACTCAGGTGTGACTTGTGTATTAAAACCTAGAATTTCACACGTTGGTTATTTTCACACTGACGGTCACAAGGGGGCGCTCTAGGCTTGTGCGCCAGTATCTGCTACTCCAATTACTCCTGTACCTCTGCAAATTTAAAGTTTAAACAGAAACTTATAAAATGAACCCCAAAAAGAAAATCAGATTCTGCAGATTACAAGCTGCAGGTGGTGAAACCTGCAGCTGAAAACGATAATCGAGCAGCAGAAAGAAAGTGTGGAAATTTGTAGAGGCTGGGGAAAAGCGGAGGATTCTCGAACTGCAATGAAGAAGGAAAAAAAAGCTGTGCCGCCTCCATCAGAGCAACGACGTCCCAAAAACTGCAGCAGACGTCCACACCGAGGACGACGGTTTGAAGTGTTGAAATGTCTGTTCTTGGGCTCTGATTTTATAAAATACATTTCCCCTCCAAAAAATGTGACTTATATATGTTTTTTTTTTCTTCTTTGTTGTGCATTTTTTTGGCTGGAGCGACTTATAGTTCAGAAAATACTAGTGGTGTAAGAAAAAAATCAGTTCAGTGATATATCGTGATACTTCATTGTACATTTCTCGAATCAATTCAAAATGCATCTGAATTGAATTTGTAAATAATATTTTTCACTAAAATTCAACAGTTATTCACTGTTCTCATGATTAAAAAAGGTAATAAATTATATTTGGTTCTTGTAAAGGTGTAGTTGACAATATTATTAAGTAATTATTGATAAATTGCGATATATCGATACATCATCCATTGTTTTAGTATCGGGATATATCGACTCGTGACGTGGATATCATGATATGTATCGTATTGTCAGACTCAAGGCAATGCGCACCCCTAGAAAATATGATAACTTATGTTTGTATTGCTAAAAATATGAGCGGGATTGCCTCTCCGCAGATCTGACTGGCCTGAACTACAAGTGTAAAAAGGTTTTCCATCAATAATTGCGACAAATCAAATTCCGATTTTGAATGCGAGACACTGAGCAGCCCTGAGGATTACAGAGGTCTGGTAAAAGTCTGATTTTCTTTGCACCTTGCAGTTCTTGATCTGCAGACAGATGCCTTCAGCTTTGTGTAGAATCTCTTCTATGTCCAGCTTCATCGACAGCTCGTTGATGTGCTGCAAAAACAGAAAACCCCATCAAACGTTCGTCTCCAGTTTAGGGTTCAGAATCCTGCGTTCGGTGACGGGAAAAACGCGTCGTACTTTGAGGATCTCGTTGAAGCCGTAGTTTTCCTCCATGATCTTCTGTTTCTCCGAGTCTAAAATGGCACAACACACGAGCAGGTGGAAGTTCTCACAGGGGAGCTCCGTCCACATCACCTGGACACACACAAACGTACAGGATTATTACAGGGAAAAGGAGGAGAGGAGGGATGGAGAAGAGGAGGATGGATGGAGAAAAAGAGGAATGGAGCTCCGTCCACATCACCTGGACACACACAAACATACAGGATTATGACAGGGAAAAGGAGGAGAGGAGGGATGGACAAGAGGAGGATGGATGGAGAAAGAGAGGAATGGAGCTCCGTCCACATCACCTGGACACACACAAACACAGATCTTAATCTTAATTTCATTGAGGACCTGTAAAAACAAAATAATAGCGGCTCTTTAGAGAGTATAGATAAAGTTCGGGCTGCAGGGGGCCACATACAACTGACATTACTGAGCTCTGTGCATTTAAAAGTTTCCTACCATAAAATACCAAACGAGAGCCAAGAGATCTAACGTACAGTCGTGGCTAAAAGTTTTGAGGATGACACAAATATTAATGTTGGTACCAGAACGTCCTCCGAGAGCAACTTCCCCCAACCGTCCCAGAGCAGTTTGGTGATGAACAAAGCCTTTTCCAGCAGGATGGAGCCATAAAGCAAACGGAATAACTAAACAGCTCAGGGAACAAAACATAAAGATTTTAGGTCCAGGAAACTCCCCAGATCTTAATCCCACTGAGAAGTTGTGGTCAGTCCTCAAGAGGCGGTGGACAAAAATAAATCACAAATTCTGACAAACTTAAAGCTTTGATTATGTAAGAATGGACGGGCAACAGTCAGGATTTAGTCCAGAAGTTGATGCCAGGGGGAACTGCAGAGGTCTTGAAAAAGAAGAGTCAACACTGCAAATATTGACTTGCTGCATGAACTCAGTGTAATTGTCAATAAAATCTTTTGATACTCATGAAATGCCTGTAATTGTATTTCAGTAAACCATAAAAACATGTGAGAAAACACCTAAAAACAATGAAGCAGCAGAACCTGTGGAAATGTCATATTTGTGTCATTCTGAAAACGTTCGGCCTCGACTGTAGTTAAAAAACTACTGTGGTGAAATCTGCAGAGGAAAGGTCGGGAGAAGCGTCACGAGACGTGTTTTGTGCAAGTTCTACACTGCGGCAGATTATAAATTAAAATCTTCTGCCAATAAATAAACTTTACAACATATAAACCGGAACCACTACAGAGCCACATCAGCCCGTTTGAGATTATAATTCAGCTTCACGCACTTTTCCTTACGAAACAAAACGTAAAACGGTTTGGCTCATTTGCGGACAGCTCTAAGTTTGCAGACGGAGGAGCATAAATTCAGACTGACACCGGGGTTCACATTTTTAGTGTGTCGTTACTATTTAACTATTTAACGTTAACTATTATTTAATGCGCAGTCTGAAAAATCACGCGCCTCATGTTCCTCATGTTCCTCATGTTCCTCATGTTCCTCATGTTCCTCATGTTCCTCATGTTCCTCATGTTCCTCATGTTGGCGTTTACTGGAGAAAAAAATGAGCGATGGTTCTGAGACGCTGAGAGGAGAGATGTAGAAAACGAGGGAGAGGAGGGATGGAAAAGAGAAGAGATGGAGAAGAGGAGGAAGAGGAGAAGAAGAGGGAGAAGAGGAGGGAAAGGAGAAGAGGAGAGATGGAGAAGAGGAGAGATGGAGAAGAAGAGAGATGGAGAAGAGGAGGGGTGGAGAAGAGGAGGGAGAGGAGAGATGAAGAGGAGGGATGGAGAAGAGGAGGGATGGAGAAGAGGGGAGATAGAGAAGAGGGGAGATAGAGAAGAGGAGAGATGGAGAAGAGGAGAGATGGAGAAGAGATGACTGAGAAGAGGAAGGAGAGGAGGGATGGAGAAGAGGAGGGATGGAGAAGAAGAGAGATGATGAAGAGGAGAAATGGAGGAGGGATGGAGAAGAGAGGAGGGGAGGAAGGAAGGAAGGAGAAGAGGAGAGATGGAAAAGAGGAGAGATGGAGAGAGGAGAGAAAGGAGAAGAGTGAAAGCAGGTAGAGACGGGTGTACACAACACTGCTTCATTCCCACTTTAAACGCAGCTTACACATTACACAGTAAAACTACTATTGTTATTCCATTATTCTTTGTAAAAGATCATGTGTATTTAAAGATCAGAAACGCTGTGACTGACCTCCCACAGCCGGAGAACGTCCTGGAAGCTGAGCTCCCGTTTGAAGCGGATCAGGAGCCATCGGAAACAAAAGTACAGGAACCCTGAGTCCTGAGATTCTGTGGAGAAACAGCGGAGAGAAATGTGAAATAACAACGGACGGAGCGCGTGACGTATTTACCGCATCTGCTGCCTCCAGCTCTTCACTACAGTTTACTGATGTTCACATGACGACACTCACTAGGGTTGGGCGGTAATACAGTATCCCGGTATCAAAAAGTAGCAGCAGCATCAGTTTCATTATCGCCATTTAAAAAATCTGCACCAGGACCTAAAACCACAGCAGGACTTCCTCCCTCCGCTCTCTCTCCTCTTCAAACGTGGTTCCGCTCGGAGATTTCCATCCACACGCAGCGAGGAAGAAGAAAAAAACCTGACTGACGCTTCGTGTGCGACGTTCCCGCTCGAGGCCGAAGTCAGACTTTCACGGAGGAGACGGGAACTTCTCCGAGTGGCGAGAGCGCGGGTCTGTCAGATACAACATGCTGCAGTGGGAAATATCACACGCCCTGGACTGTCGCCTTTTACTTTTTATTCTGAATCTGCCTCTTCTGCGCTTTTCTCGTCTCGGCGAGTCTCAGATCATTAAATGGAGGGAGATTCGCGCTGGTGAAGTTTGGTTTGATCAGAACTTGTGCCTCATCTTCAAATATAAAGCTGCTCTTCTGTTTCTGAATGGTTTAGGTGCAGCTACATAATAATTCTGAAGTAGTCACGGTTCTGTAAACCCTGGTCAAATGCTGAGAAGGTTTAACGGTATCAACATTTGGATACGACCCACACCTAACGCTCACTGCCTCTAGTTTAACACTGAGCTGGAGCACAGGGAAGAGTTCTGTGGTACAATTTGTCTTTTAAAGCTGCAGTTATTTGGTATATATATATAAATACTGTCTCGTGTCTGATCTGTAACCGTGAGTTTGTACCGAGGTAGTTCCAAAAGGCCAGGTCGAGCAGCCGCAGCAGAGAGCCGAGCTGCACCAGCTGAGTCTTCATCCCCTGCATCTGCTCCTCAAAGTTCTGATGCTGAAAAACAAACAAACAAGACGTTAGAATAAGCACGGTGCTGGAAAGAGGCTCAAATCCAGGGCTGAGAAAATTAACATGGTACCTCACTGCTCCATTATTTCCCTTTCTGAGTTACTAGTAATAAAGGGTTAATTAAACCTGAATGGAACAAAACTCGAGACTTTTTGAGAAGGTGACAGCATTTGTGTACGACAGGACCTTTAAATATCACCGTAAGTTTAACCTGTGCTCACCATTTGGTCCATGTAAAAGGCAAAGCACCAGAACGCGTCCACCTCGTTCTCCATCACGTAGAGGATGGGAGACAGCAGGTCGCTCATGCCCTGAACGTAACCTGGAAACAAACAATTAAATACATTACTTTGGTGTTGTGAAATTGTTAGAATAAAATGTCTATAATGATGAAGTTATTAAAAATGTACATAAAGCTAATGCAGTCTTCAAGGGAATGAGATACAAACCAGGCTCAGTGCTTGAATGAGCCTTTGTAAAGAATCTGTGTGGTATGACAGCACTATATCTGAAAACCAGACATGTGAACTCTTGCACTCTGTTGGTGAGTGACGGGGTGGGATTAAGACACAGCTGTAGTGACTTTTCAAATGCATATATCTGCACTTATCTGATGAAATGTAAACCTAACACATGATATATTTTGACCATGATGTACTGTGTAAACCTAACGCATGATATATTCTGATCATGATGTATTTTGATGACACAATGCCTTCAATAAATAGCTGAGGGAGAGAGATGATCTTTGAGAGAGACGGTCTGGGACCCGGGTGGGACGAGCTCAGCCAGCGCCACTCTCGCTCTCTCTCCCGTGCATGTAAAAACTGACTTGTCCAGGGGCTATTTTGAAACTGGCTCAGGTGATTTTATCCTCATTTAGGTAGGAGATTGGCATTTATAAATTGTCGAGTATTTTCACTTGTTCTGTGATTTTATTCCATGACAGAAATCGTGACAATTTGTCACCAGCCTTGTCATGTAAGTAGCGTTTCAAGCGACACGTCAAGTGTGGATGCAAATCGTTTCCAATACAGTGATTTGTGTCAGTGTAAATGAAGTCTAAGACGAAATTCTTTAAAAAGCACAATAACTTCTCTAGTGAAAGATCTGCTATCTGCCCGTCTCCCTGGAGATGTGATTAGTTTTGCTTGGAACATTCCCAGAATAACATTAAACAAAGTAACATCCCAAGACCAAGTAACAGATCAGATCTGTGGAGCGGCGAGCCCGCTCACAGTAAGAACGCATGTTTTTCACGGTATGTTTGAGCAATGCAAAAAAGCCTATACATGGGTTTAATTCTCTGCTGTGTAAATTCAAGGCAAAGCGATCGCCAAGATAATGTAAAATAACACGTAAATGAAACGTAATCATAAAAACACAACAGTAATGAAGCAAAGTGATTGCAGCTGCTCACCCAGGTCGAAGTCGTACATGCAGTAGGTCATGAGGATGTCGTTGAGCAGGACTAAACCTGGATTATCGATGCCTTCATAAAATCGATTTGTTCGATCCGTGCGGTTCACGTCCTTCTCTGAAAAAAAAACAAAGCAGTCGTATTGAACAGCGGCTTATTTAATCGTAAATAGGGACAGTCAAATGGGGATAGGCCTGAAAATGTGCTGCTTAAATCCATCTTAAAACATGTGTTGGCTGTGTGGTAACAGCTGAACATTCTATCATAGACATGTATGCAGAACCCCCCACATGATGTCACTGCATAACATCCATTAGTACTCGGGGTGTAACGTTCACAAAAATCTCAGTTCCTCGGTTTTGAGGTCATGGTTTTCGGTACAGTACGGGAATAACATGCAAAACCATTTGTTTATTTGTGTGTTTCTTAAACCAATAATTTGTTTTAACATTATACAAACGGGAAAATGAAGTAAATAAAAATAAATGCAAAGTGCTGCTTGGTAATAAGTTAAGTACATTGAATTAGGCAACAGAGACTGCCTGGGTCAGTTCTGGTTTAGACCTGGTTCAAACCTGGTTTAAATCTGGTTTGCACTTGGTTCAGTCCTGGTTTAGTCCTGGTTCAGTCCTAGTTCAGACCTGGTTCAGACCTGGTCTAGTCCTGGTTCAGTCCTAGTTCAGACCTGGTTTAGACCTGGTTTAGACCTGGTTTAGACCTGGTTTAGATCTGGTTTAGACCTGGTTTAGTCAACAGTCGTGCGAAACGGTTCAGCACAAATACATGTACCGTTACACCTCTAATTAGCGCTGTTATATTCTCCATCCTTAAGCGTTTCTACTTGCATTAACCCCTCACCGATCAGACTGCGATAGTCTCTGAGCCGTGAGTTTCGTCTCTCCTGCTCCTCGCTCACAGATTTCCACTGAAGCTTCATCCTGAAATATTCGTCTCTGTGAACAAGAAACAAAACCGCAATATTTATAAAACAGGTTTCATATTTGAGCTTTTTATCCACTCAAAACGTCCTCAAGCTTCAAAAAGTTTAGGACTATTCTTAGCCAACTGTGCCTGTTTTAGGAATCGCTTTGTTGAAAATGTTCTTAAGCAGATTTGACGGTGACGATGTGCTTACGTTTTACTCCTCTGCAGAGCCTTCCTCTCCTCCGCTGTGCTGTTCCAGGGAAAATATCCCAATAGAAACTTCCAGGCTTCTTTCCTCACAGCGTGACACAGACCCTGAACACAAACACAAACAGAATCAGCCCATATCACTCTATTTTGTCACGAGTCGAGCCGACAGTCCCACATCGAACTTCTGTCCAGAGAAAATCCTTTGACTTCACCCAAACCTCAAGGCTGTGAATGCCCCATCTGTTAAATTGACTCAAAAATATGGATTCTGCTGAGTTTGTGAACTTCAAATTTGCAAAAGAATAAATCGTGCAACAAAAACAAACTTATCAGTGTGTAGTTTACGGTTTACAAAAATAGAATTTCCTTCGGGATCAATCACACATTTATCGATCTATTTAAAGTGCACATGACAGATTACTGTATTTTTCGGACTATAAAATGCACTTAAAATCCTTTACTTTTCTCAACAATCAACAGAGCTGCTCATGTATTAATTCTGGTTGTGTTTACGTTTACCCGTTCATTGATAATGTGCCAAAAAATACAGTTATTATTACGTAAATATTAGAGAAATTAGTAACTAACGTAACTAGATTTAAGATTCTTAATACTTAATATTCTTGCTTAGTCTTTTCTAGTTTTGAAATTTTGGTGAGGGCGATAATTTTACTTCCTGGTTAGACACAGGCAGCAGATGTGACATACGCAGAGGAACAGCACTTAGGGCCAAACATATAGTCTACTTTTCTTCACAAAAGGGCACATGATTGATGTAAAACTGTGAATATTTACCACAGGTACTATCCCACCAAACCAAGCCATAATTGGAAAAATACGGTGGTGGAAAAAATGATTTAAATCTTGAAGAAATAATTGTAGGAGGACAGGGGCTAAGAGACGTCTCCCCTGAACTCAGAACTTGATATTAATCAGCAACTAAGGAGGCCGTTCACTGAAGGTCCTGTTCAAAGGCACCATCTCCTTATCAAGACTCTTGACTGACGATTAGACATTTAGTCAAACAAAGGATCACGCGTCCTCGGACTAGTGCTAATTTCATTAACCCAGTCGTTGGCCAATCTCAGCACTTTACGACCCTCTGGCTAAACTTTAGAGAAACTGGCCCCAAAGTATTCTCAGCACTCTGCACTGGTTCTTTTACAAAAAAAAAACTGATAATGATGGTCAAACTGTGTTTCTGATGGTTTTATGTATTGTCAACATAATGTTTAAATTAATATCATATCCTTCCTGAGCTAAAAGAGGGAAAATGTCATGTGGTGCGACCGTGCATCATGTGGTGCGACTAATAACAGCAGGAATTCTACGGTTGGAGTTTTAATAACACAAAGTCGACTTGGGTGAATGGTTCTTGAGGCATTTTTCTTCATTTGATGCATTTTACAGGGCAGTAGTTATGGTTCTGCATCAAAACGTGTTTGTGTGGACGTGCGGCTCCTACGCACAGCGTCCGACCTGCACCTCCCAAACTTTCTAACGACGCCTCAAAACGACGCAGACAATAAGGGCTGTGATTGGTCCTCTCCACCGCTCTACATTTCCGCTGCTCCGCTCATTCTAGACTTTGAGGAATAATATGTTTAATTCCGCTTTGGCACATTTGTTTACATTTTACACAAACTAAACTTCAAAGTGCATGGCTCATTTGCATACAGCTCATTTGCATACAGTATAAGCGCTGATAAAAACAGCTCGTCCGCTGATGCTGATGCGATCGAACGCGCTGCAAAGTTTGGTTTGATCAGAACTTGAGCCTCATCTTCAAATATAAAGCTGCTCTTCTGTTTGTGAAGGGTTTAGGTGCAGCTACTAAATAATTCTTGTCACAGTAATACCGTAAACCCCAGGAAAATGCTGAGAATGTTTAACGGTATCAACATTTGGACACCGCCCAAACCTACTTTCCACCATTTAAATTTCCATCACAATATAGTAAATTGTCTAATGCACTTTAAAGTCCAGAAGCAGTAAAAATGTGGTCGTGTCTCCCCCTGGCGTGTTGTGGTCTTACCCCTTTAAAGATGGATTCTTTGAGCTGAGGCACTCGTGTCACTCTCCCCTCCGGATCCTGGTGCTTGGTCCACTCCTCCACGGACACGGGGTCTCTCCTGGACACCGACGGACGAGGGCCCAGGTCGATCTGACGGAAAACAAAGGAATGTACTTCATATATTTCATAAAAACTCTACAAGACTGTAGATGGAAGAAAATGAACAGGGGATTAACAAGCGGATTAACTAAACCCAGACTGTACCAGGAAAAAAACAAGACTAGAATTAGACCAACCCAGGACTATATCAAGACTAAACTGGGATCAAACCAGGACCAAACCCTGTGTGAATGTACCGTTAGATAACATTAATTTAATTTGTTTAACATTTCACACCAAGTAACACTTATGATTTTTGGTTTTCTGAGTCCCACCAGATCTAAACCAGGACTTTATCATCTCATTTTTCTAAAGTTGGACTAAACCATGTCTAAAAATAGTTTTAAATAATGAGCCAGGATGACAAAAACATTAGGAGTTCTGTCTTTAAATTTAAAAAATCCTTGCGAAACATTGATCTTCATCCTTACATTTTACTCTTGATTTTGAAAAATAAAAATATAACAATAAACACATCTCTCTTCTCCCTTACCCTGGTGATGACCTCGAAGCCTGGCTCCTCCTGCTGGTTTATGTCGAGTCCTGGTATCACCTGTAAAAGAGTCCATCTCATTTAAACAACACAAAAGCATGCATAAAGGTTGAATTCAAAATAAAAATAAATCGGACCTCCCCGAGCAGATCTGCCATTTCCTCTGGGGGGCGCCGCGTCTGCTCCTCCGCCCCCCTCAGCGCGTCAAACAGGTAGTTCGTCACTTTAGAGAAACCGCCCAGAGTCGTCACATAAGGGTCTTTCTTTAACTTCTGTAAAAACGAATACAAACAAAACAAACGACTCGATTCGCAACTTTAGGAGAGGAAATGGGAACAGGAAACAATTAGGGCCCGACCGATTTATCGGCCTAAATCTTGCCGATATGGGCCGATATTCCACGTGGATATGTTACACCTTGTTCTAAAGCTCAGACTCTCTATATTCTGCCCATTTAATCCAATTGACAGACAGATAAATGTCCTAAAATGTGGCGCAGTATCAGTATTTATCTGCGGGATAATTCGTTTGTGCCTGTGATGTCATACTGCTCCTGAACGCACCCCCAGAGTCACTCACAGCCGCAGCCACAGATCCACGTGCACAACACTGAGATTCTGTTGTTTTTGCGGCCGCTCAGTGTGAGTCTGGATTAAAAGGACAGTTCTTAGTGCTGATCTGAGAGGAGCCTGTGTGAGGCTGAGTGTTGAAATGTGTCGGTTTGAAGCTCGTTTTGGTTTTTTCTCATTAGTTAGCGATTAGCTGCTGTAGCTCGCACACATAAACAGGCTGTTTTCTCCTATATTAGCGACTGTAAGGTGACTATAGTGGCCGTATATATGTTACTGGACACGCACTGATATGGAAATGAGCTGTGAATAGAAGTGTGAATTATCTGCATTTAGTAGATCATTAATTACTGCGGTGCAAACGCATTTACCGCTAAAGGCTAACAGCGGTAGTTTACTTACAGCACTTTCTTTACAGGCTAGAATATCATACAAAAACACCATTAGGCCGACCGACTCTTTAAATATGACGTAAAGAGGCAGAAGAACAATAAATGTCGCCTAAATAAACCCGACTGAAAATCCAATAGAGCCAAACCTAAGATTTATAAACAACTGAAGATTTACAGTGAATTTTTACGTCATAAATATATCTGCGATTATATCGGCAGCTCCAACTCCCATTTTATCGGCATCATATCGGCCGTAACAAAATCCATATCGGTCGGGCCCTAGAAACAACTATGGTGAAAAGCTCTGACAAGTCATTTTTGCTTTTGCTTTAACATACAAACAAACTTATCTAAAAACAAAACTAGTTGGCAACACTATTTTAGAATTATGACTAAAATAAATAACGAAACAACGCAAACAAGTAACAGCCCATTGAACTGTTAGATTGTTCAGCAGAAAAGGAGCTGACACAACCTGAAGACTGCAGATTTGTTCACCGTGTTTATAATGTATAGTTTAATATCTCTGTAATTCCCTGAAACAAAAACTGACACAAAGAAGTTCTTCCCTGTCAGCGTTAATAAACAGAAGCCTGCTGCGTGCGCTCACATTGACGAGGCTGAAGTTGTTGTCGTCCAGAAGGTTTTCAAATGACTGGGACAGCGCTCTGTTGGGCGTGCTCACCATGAGACAGGACTCATCATCTGCAGATCTGAGAACACAACAGAACATTCAAGAGGTTAGGATTTCACATGGATTCAATCAAAAAAAAGTTTAAACATGGCAATAAAACTTCTGATTCGAATGTGCTCTGCCTCACCAAACAGGTTTGGTAATCAGGTTTGGTAATCTGGTACACCAAGGTACAATAAAGTAGCAGCGGTATCAGTTTAGTTCCCGTCATTAAAAAAATCTGCATAAGGCCCTAAACCCACAGCAGGACTTCCTCCCCTCCGCTCTCTCTCCTCTTCAAACGTGGTTCCACTCGGAGATTTCCATCCACACGCAGCGAGGAAGAAGAAAAAAACCTGACTGACGCTTCGTGTGCGACGTTGAGCCCAAAAGTTTGTGATGGAGACGTTTTATTGAAGCCGAGAGTCGAGAGGGGACGAGGCTGAAGAGGAGAAAGTTCCCGAGGGCGAAGTCAGACTTTCACGGAGGAGACGGTAAAGCCCAATTTATGGTTCTGATCCAAACATGTTTGTGTGGACGTGCGGCTCCTACGCACAGCATCCGACCTGCACCTCCCAAACTTTCTAACGACGCCTCAAAACGACGCAGACATAAGGGCTGTGATTGGTCCTCTCCACCGCTCTACATTTCCGCTGCTCCGCTCATTCTAGACTTTGAGTAATAATGTGTTTAATGCAGCTTTGGCACATTTGTTTACGTTTTACACAAGCCAAACTTCAAACCTCATGGCTCATTTGCATACAGTATAAGCGCTGATAAAAACAGCTCGTGCGCTGATGCTGATGTGATCGAACGCGCTGCAAAGTTTGGTTTGATCAGAACTTGTGCCTCATCTTCAAATATAAAGCTGCGACTCTGTTTCTGAAGGGTTTAGGTGCAGCTACAAAATAATTCTTAATTAGTCACAGTAAAACCGTAAACCCTGGGAAAATGCTGAGACGGTTTAACGGGATCAACATTTGGATACCGCCCAAACCCTAGTACCAAATATTTAAAATAAACATCAATGCAATGACCACAAACTACAGCACGTTCTCACGCCTGGCGAAACAGCGGCTCCTTTCAAACCAAACCTTTATTCTTCATTCTCTCTTTTTTCTTTGAGCATCAAAGTATCACAGTGGTAAGCAGATCGCAAAGAACAATTTCAATAACAGCAACAGAGACATCCACAGAAAATAAAGAGCAAATCGCCCAGAAAGACGCCCAAAAGGAGCAGGCAGAAGCACAACGCTTATAGAAGCCTCCCCCCTTTGAAAGTGCATAAAACATTTGATTTCTGATATTCCATTTTCAAATTCTTTTCCAAAACAAACACACACTCAGAGCATTTAATCTGACGATCAGCAACATTAACTCTTTGCAGCATTTACAATGTCAAAGTCAGAGCCTCACCACTTTATGTTCATAATAATTATCATTATTCAGGCTATTATAACAGTTAATTAACACTGTTTTACTATTATTATTCTTATATCAGTTGTCTAACTCTGCTGCCTGTGCAATACTGGGACCCTGTGCAATAATGTAAGATAGTAATTTATTGTATATATAGTTTTTAGATACCAATTTATATGATACATAGTTTTATAATCCTTATCTTTTTAGATTCTTATAGTGTTTGTCTATTTTTAACTTAACTGTACTCTATTGCTGCTACTGTTTCTTGCTGTTCTCTTTACTGTGCGTTGCAACACTGAAATTTCCCCATTGTGGGACAAATAAAGGATATCTTATCTTATCTTATCTTATTATTACAGTAATAATAACTATCATTATTGTTATTATCATTACCAATATCCATCATTATTGGTATCACACTAAAAGCTGCACATTTCATATTTTATGTTAATATTTTGCTCTCAGATGATATATTTAAGAACCTGTGACCATAATGTGACTGAGGAGAGTCTGGAGAGAGCGTGATGTTCTGGAGTGAAGGAACTGAATGATCATTTTATGACGCTGAGAGAACTGTGTGTGACGGAGGATTCCTCAGTTTTTGTTTTTGTTTTTTTTTAGCGCTTTTCTGGACACTCAAAGACGCTTTACAGAGCATTATTCATTCACTCCAGACCCGGTGGTGGTAAAGTACTATTGTGGCCACAGCTGCCCTGGGGCAGACTGACAGAAGAATTGTTATGATGCTCCAGTCATTATAAAAACATTCTCTTTGTATGTTTGATTTTATGAACTACCGCCACCGCAGAGTATCAACACTAAAGGCCTCCACACAGGACAGGAGAATTTGCCCGATTTTGCGATTTCTTCTCCCTAAGTTCAGGGAGACGTGACCCGACTTTTTGTCTCCGTGTGCGATTTTGAAGCCGCTGCTCCTCATGTGTGGAGTCAGTGTCAGATCAGAACCACCGAACATCAACAACGCGACGGAAACAGACGATAAAACTACTTCCTGTGGACTTTATCTCCTCTTTTCTGCTTTAAAAATCCTGTATCTGAAGTTTTACACATAATAGTAGCACAGTTTGGACTTGTGTCTAAACTGGAAGTGCAGAGTCTGATCTTTGAACACTTCAGAGTCTCAGAGCGACTCGTTTTACTGTACAGTCGTGGTCAATATTTGCAGTGTTGACCCTTCTTTTTCTCTGCAGTTCTCCCTGGCAGCTGTCAAATCCTGACTGAAGTCGTCCATTCTTACATTATCAACGCTTTGAGTTTGTCAGAATTTGTGTGTTTTTTTTTTGTCCACTGCCTCTTGAGGATTGACCACAAGTTCTGATCTGGGGAGTTTCCTGGACCTAAAATCTTTATGTTTTGTTCCCTGAGCCATTTAGTTATTCTGTTTGCTTTATGGATCCATCCTGCTGGAAAAGGCTTTGTTCATCACCAAACTGCTCTTGGACGGTTGAGGGAAGTTGCTCTCGGAGGACGTTCTGGTACCAAAATTAATATTTGTGTCATTCTCAAAACCTTTGGCCACGACTGTAGACAGGAAACAGCTGACGTGATCATACTCACAGCTTTGCAGCCTGTTTTACGCAGACAAATCCCGCTGCAGTCTTTGTGATCACAGATTTTGAGTCTCATAAGTTTCCCCTCGTGTCTGTGGTGTTTGCGCATTTTGTCGCACGTTTAAAAATCGTTTAAGACCGAAAAATCCTGTCGTATGTAGCGGCCTTAAACTGAATTGTCCTTTGAATTAATCTTTATCCCGCTGTAATCTTCTATATGATCAGTGACTCGGCACCTTTTCCTGGAAACTAAACACAGAATCTCTCAGTTCCGTTCATCTCATAATCTTCTCACCCTCACGTGAACATAAAAACACACGGGCAGCGCTCTGAGCCCGAACCGTCCGCTCTTAAATCACCGCGTTTTATTATTGACCGAGAGATAAGAAATTTAATAACAGTTATCACGCCGAGGTAGAGTCAGCAGCCCAGCGACGCCCAAAGCCAAGGTGCGGCTCTCCCGTTTCCGTGTAAATAAAACATTATCATATAAATGACTTCTGCAAAAACAACGCATATTAAAATCTATGAAAATGTTCGAAGCCACTGATCGAACTCTGACAGGAAACTGCTGAGTCTTGAAGCGAGTTTGTCAGCGATTTTGTCAGCGATTTTTTAGAGCCAAAGGTGGAGGGGGTTTACATGCAAATTTAGAACTCAAACAAATACAGGGTTACGCCGTCTCCTGCTGTTTTTCACTATTACAGACGTCATATAGAGTTTTTCTGATAAATAATTAGATTAGATTTGCAATATATATAGATAAGATTCAGCTGTTAGACACTTTTTTTAATAGTAACAACCAGAGAAGATGAAAATACAAACGGTTAAATAGAATAAAAGTACAATCTCATTTAAGAACATGTACTTAGAGCTTGTTAATAAGACGAAGGAGAATGAGGAGGAGGAAGGAGAAGGGGAAGAAGATGACGACTAAGAAGAAGACTAAAGGCCACTACACACTAGAGGATTTTTCAGTCTTAAACGATTTTTAAACGCGCGACAAAAAAGCGCAAACACCACAGACACGAGGAGAATCTTATGAGACTAAAAATCTCTGATCTCCCAGATGCAGCGGGATCTGTGTGTGGAGCACAGGATCTAAAGCTGTGAGGCTGTGATGGCCTCAGCTGTTTCCTGTCTACAGTAAAACCACTCGCTCTGAGACTCTGAAGTGTTCAAAGATCAGAGACGCACGGGCAGGGAGGAGAGAGGACCGAGGACAGTGTATCCACGCTCGAGGTGTCGCTGGAGTGCACTGACCGCTTCTTCAATGCGCGTGATAGTATGGACGAACTGACGGACTCTTCTTGTATAACTTTTTGCGAAGAGAACGCTATCCATAAAAAAAGGTCATTATATACCCGAACAATAAACCTTGGGTGACTAAAGAACTTAAATCTGTCGTCAACAAAAAGAAAAGGACATTTTACTCTGGTGATGATTTGGAGAGGAAGGCTGCGTCAAGGGAGGTGGAAAATGAAATAAAGAAAAGTAGAATGAAATATAAAAATAAGATTGAACAACAATACGTTAAAGGTGATCTTAGAGCAGCCTGGAAAGGAATTAAATCTATGGCAGCTGTGAGCCATTCAGACTGTGAGCCCAACAGCTTTTCAGTATAAATGATATAAATGCAATTGATCTCCCCAATGCTTTCAGTTCCTTCTTCTGTCGGTTTGAAAGAACAGACCTTCATGACGATCATTCTAACATGCGGGACTTGCTTGAATTAAACAAGGAAAATAAAATTGTGATTTCTCAGGAAAGTGTCACAAAAATTTTAAAAGGGTAAAAGTCCATAAAGCTTCCGGCCCTGATCTGATTTGCAGGAAAACTCTGCACCGCTGCACTGAGCAGCTCAGGGGAGTTTTCACCAGACTTTTTCAGATGTGCTTAGACAGCGGGCACATCCCAACAATATGGAAAACATCCACCATTGTCCCTCTCCCCAAATCTAAAAGCCCTAAGGAGCTAAATGAAAAAACGAAATGAAAAACTTTGAGAGAATTTTAAAAGACATCATCATCAGTCTAATTAATGACAAACTTGATCCTCTCCAGGTTCATATCAGACTGGGAAAGGAGTTGATGATGCCAAGATTTTCATTTTAGACTAATTGTATGAGCACCTTGAAAAACCAAAGTCATATGCAAGAATTTCATTTGCTGATTTTAATAAGATGCAGCCTGACATTTTAATTGAGCGCCTTGACTCGTATTTTAATCTTCCTAATCAGATTTTATTGCTACTTTTTAGCTTTTTAACTAACAGAGTACAAAGGGTTCTTGTAAATGGTCTGAGTGTTCTGTTCTGTGTCTTATCTCCAGTTCTGTATATGATGTACACGGACACCTGTAGGAGCAGCCAGGAGGGTAGTTACCTCATCACATTTTCAGATGACACTGTCCTGCTGTCTCTTCTTCAGGGCACACGGACAGGTCATGGTAGTGCTCTCCCTGGTGTGGAGACAACTACCTGGACCTCAGTGTGTCCAAAACCAAAGAGATGATTGTGGACTTCAGGAAAAAATGTCCAAACCATGAGGCCAGTGTTATAAATGGAGTGAATGTAGAAATTGTCGACTCTTACAAATACTTGGGCACTGTATTTGACTCAGATCTCAAGTTTGACAAAAACACAGATTCTGTTGTTAAACGAGGTCAACAAAAAATCCACATGGAAACTGAAACTGTCTCTAAAACTATTTTATGTGCCTTTTATTGTTCTTTTATTGAGAGTCTTTTAACCTTGTCTTTTATTTGCTGGTTTTATGGTTTGTCAGTCAAGGACAAAAACAGCCTGAACAACATTGTAAAAACTTGTTCACATATTCTGGGGGTGCAGATGTCCCAGAGCAGACAGGTGCTGCAGAAGGAGCAGACAGGTGCTGCAGGAGGAGCAGACAGGTGCTGCAGAAGGAGCAGACAGGTGCTGCAGAAGGAGCGGACAGGTGCTGCAGAAGGAGCAGACAGGTGCTGCAGAAGGAGCAGACAGGTGCTGCAGAAGGAGCAGACAGGTGCTGCAGGAGGAGCAGACAGGTGCTGCAGAAGGAGCGGACAGGTGCTGCAGAAGGAGCAGACAGGTGCTGCAGGAGGAGCAGACAGGTGCTGCAGAAGGAGCAGACAGGTGCTGCAGAAGGAGCAGACAGGCGCTGCAGAAGGAGCAGACAGGTGCTGCAGGAGGAGCAGACAGGTGCCGTAGAAGGCCAAAAGCATCATCGGCAGCTCTGGACACATTTTAAAAGAGAGGTTCACTCTGATGCCCACTGGGAGGCGCTATCTCGGCCCCAACAGGAGAACCAATCGGTTTGCCAATTCTTTTATTCCTTCAGCCATTAGGCTCCTAAATGCAGAGGTGTAGGTAACGTTTTTTCTTTACTTGAAATTTGTCTTTTAATAATGTTGGTTCTACTTTTATCTGACCTCTTGTACAGTACTTTGTTCCTCTTGCACCTTATCTTATTATTTATCTTATTATTTATCTTATTATTTCCGTCGCGTTGTTGATGTTCGGTGGTTCTGATCTGACACTGACTCCACACATGAGGAGCAGCGGCTTCAGAATCGCACACGGAGACAAAAAGTCGGGTCACGCCTCCACGAACTCACGGAGAAAAAAATCGGAGACAAAATCGGAGAAATTCTCCTGTAGTGTGTGGCGACCTTCAGAAGAAGAAGACTAAGACGACAAAGAAGAAGAAGGCGGCAGCTCTGGTTTTCTATAGCACCTTTCAAGAGACTGAAAGCACTTTACATTCATCTATTCATTCAGTTTGTGGCAAATGACTTCTGTAAACACAGCTGACCGGGGGCAGAGGCTTCCAATCTGACCACCACTAACACTCACACACACCACAGTTATACTAGGTCAGGAGGCAAAGTGTATTGCCCAAGAACACGACTGTAGAAACTGGCCCAGTTACCTTTGACTTGGCAAAAATTTGAGGTGATGTTTCAGGGTCTTTACTGTTCCGTGTTTCATTTCTGATTCATACAAACTACTAGTGTAAAACTTAAGCATCAACCAAAGAATTCACAGAGGGAAAAACAAAACATACTTTGAATTTCCTTCAGGGTAAAGAAAGCATTTATCCATCTATGTCGTGACCTTTACTTACTCGCTGAGGAGGGCGAATCTCCTGACCGCATCCAGGAACTCTGTGCTGCCGCCCTGGTGGAAGTGCAGCGTAGGCGGACAGGACGAAGCGTCTTTTAATTTGAAAATCAGGAAACTCCATCCTTCCTGTTTTACTGTGACAGAGCGCAGGTCCCGCAGACTGAAGCTGAAGGCCCAGCGGCTGCGCTCGTGACTGTGATGCAGAGAACCTGAGACACACCAAAGAGAGAAGAGAGTTTTAAATATACTGTTGGGTTATGAACAAGACGGCAGGATGTAGGAGGTTCTGGCTGGTCAGGAAAATGAATACCACTAATATGAACACCAAATGAAACAGTGAATTTAAATATCTAGGAGGCATGGCTGATTCCAAACTTAAAGTGTAACTCTGGCACGTTTGAAGCTAAAGTTTCTAGAGGTGGTGGAATTCTGTCAGAAGCCAAAAAACGGCACAGATCAGTGTTTCCTCGGTGGAGATCTCACTGTGGCAGTGAGTCTGTCAAGGCAACAAACTAGTGTAGTGATGGGGGCAAGTTCTGAACTAGTGTAGTGATGGGGGCAAGTTCTGAACTAGTGCAGTGATGGGGGCAAGTTCTGAACTTCCACGTAAAACAACAATTTGCTTCAGACTGAAGAAGCTTAACACCACTTTAACCCATCTAAACAAGCTCTTAAAATTTTAGACAAAAAACAAAGCCCCACCATAACTGTATAAATTTGAAGAAACACAACATATTGGGCTGTGACAACATGATAAAATTTGCAGACTCTGTTCTTGTGTACAAAATTTTACACGATCTGGCCCCTGTCCCACTACAAGAAATTCTTTAAAAAATCAGAACAAGAGCGAGCTCCAGAAGTGATTGTGTAAAACCATCAAGGAAAAGTGAAAGTGAAAACCTGAAACACAGTCCCAGTGAGTGTACGTGAGAAGGTTTAAAACCCCCAAAGACCTATGACATCGTATATGACTCCGAGGAATATGTTTTCTATAACTGTGCATAACTTTCTAACTGTAAAAGATAGAAACTTACCTTTTCCCCTCTGAAAGTGCAGACATAGAGGTTTCCGTACATTTCTGCAGCTTTATCCTACGTCACACTCACGCTGTGTGATGACGTGAGCAAAACGAGTGTCCAACAGGAACTTTGTTTTCTGCCAAATTCATGATCGACTCCTCTAGACTGGGTATGTTTAGAACAATTGAAAAAGCTGCTCTAAGTGCAGATTATTCTCAATAAATGGCAAATTACACATCTTGGTGTGCGTAATTGCGCATCCCTTTCTATTTTTATTTAAAGGTTTATTTCAGTCCAAATGAACAAATCCAAATGTAATTTCCACCCTGGAAATGCAGAAGTGCTGTGGCTCTGGCCCTGGTCCTGACAGGAGCTGTTTCCAGGACTGGACCAGGAAAGTCATGGAGCCACTGCACTTTTTTTGTTTTTAGGGCAATAAGGAGATTTTTTGTTAATTTACAGACTTGATATTTTGCATTTTTGTAGCTAAGACCCTAAATTAAGCATTTTTTATGTCCAAAAAGTTGTTTCTACATGTTTGCTGTGTGTTTTGTATAAAAGAGTGTGAATTTTATTTTCTGTTTATCTATCTCTATTTCTGGTCCTGTAGCTATTATCACGGCCACATGACACAACTACAGCAGCAGATTGTGAAATAACAGGTTGGACTGAACAAAAGGAGGTAGAACACTTCTTTAGGGGGTAAAAGGGGCAGTTTTAAAAGCAAAATTAAGAAAAAAATCCAGGCGAGGAGAAATGTACTAAAATTGCCCTCAGGTCTTAGTGTTTATCTG
Organism: Odontamblyopus lacepedii; assembly: GCA_034769755.1. Classification (NCBI taxonomy): domain Eukaryota; kingdom Metazoa; phylum Chordata; class Actinopteri; order Gobiiformes; family Gobiidae; genus Odontamblyopus; species Odontamblyopus lacepedii. The sequence continues at coordinate 4,374,521 of CM068348.1, forward strand.
TACCTTCTCCATTGGATCCATTGGAGCACGGCCTCTTCCTGAAGCTCACTGCGTTGATCATGTCCCACTCGGTCTCGTAGCTGTGCTGAGTCTCCAACACTCGCTCCCCGGGACTGTGGGCCCACTCCACCACCGAGCTCGTGTCCTGACCACAACGCACAATTACGGCGGTGAGATTAATCACAGTCGAGATCACATGAGCGAATCGCAACGGCTGTAATTTCTGAAGTGTCATACTGTCCTCCACAAACAACAACATCTCCCGACTCATTCTGCGTAAAAACACCAAACCCTGTAGTTTAGATCCGTACAAACATGTTCTGAAATGCGATTTTTGTATTAGGTTGTTATATTTCGGTCTTTTTGTCAATTCTTCAGGAACAAAATGTGAACTCTGAACAGAATACTACTGTTAAAACATAAACTGTAAATAGAACTGGAACTGCAACACATGTCAAAAAAAAATCCCAACTAGATATTTTTTTTAATTTGTTTTTAATATTATACGACATACACACAATATGCCTCTAATAGTATTAATTATTACATGTACAAGTCAAAAGTCAGGCTTGTCTGTAAAAGCCTAACCAGAGTCTTTGTCTAGAAGTCTTCATTTTTTAACTAATAATAACTAACTTCTGGGAAAAGGCGGTTGAAATAAAGTATTCAGTGTTGGGCCTTCGAGTTGAGGTGTCTTTTTGGACCTTATTTTTTAATACAAGACCAGAAGGCTTAAGTATTTAGTAGGGCCCGACTGATATGGATTTCACACTTCTATTCGCAGCTCATTTAAAACGCTTAATGTAATTTGCACCGTATTGTTGTAAATGAGGAACTGAAGATACACATTACTCATTTAAATATAATCTGGTGCAGAAAATGTCTCGACTTTCATTTCTCTGAACTAACGCGGCTGCAGTTTAGAGTTTCAGTTAACTGTGAACAAACCTTTCCCGCACAGAGCATGTTCGAGGGGTCCACTGTGTCCTCCAGAGGCTTGTACTCCACAAGGATCTCACTGTCCTGAAAATATATGAAAAATAACATTAAATTCTCCATCTCTCTGTCCGGCCCTCTCCCTTGCTCCCTCTGGGCCTTCTAAAGCCCCCAGTTTTACCTTGTCCACAAGTCGAAGTGAACCAGAAATAAGTAAGTCCTGGTCAATCCCATCGTCATCACTGTTCGGGTGAATAAAAACTCCTTCATGCTCAAATATCACCTGGAAAACAAAAGAAGCAGAAGCAGTTAATCAACGACATCAAGTTACACCCAAAATCATTCCACATGTTGAATATTTAGTTTTAAAAAGCCGAGTCTTTCAGTTACGGCTAAATAGTTTTGGGTGAGTCTGTCACAAATTCAATAGCAAATTTTGAAGTACGATATATGGGTCAATGACATGATGCCTAAATTTTCTGTCCAGTTGCAGTTTCCTCACTTAAAAGGTTCAAATTTCATAATAATTCTCCACATTTCTGTAGCACCTTTGACCTCCATGAAACCAAATCATTTTTTTCAGAAATCATGAGTTATTCTTTGTTTTTTGTGCTTAAAGTGTTAAAATGTCACGTGGTGCAACCGTGCATCATGTGGTGCAACTAATAACAGCAGGAATTCTATGGCTGGAGTTTGAATAACAGACAAAGTCGACTTGGGTGAATGGTTCTTTAGGCGTTTTTCTTCATTTGATGCATTTTCCAGGGCAGTAGTTTGTTCATTAAACACAAACAGGCGACTGTCATATTGGAGCAAAAGAAAAATCAATATGCATTAAAAATCTAAAGAAACACAACAGTTTGTTTCTGTACACTTCATATTACTCACAACTTAGATTAATATCCCAACCAGGTTTCAGAAAATAAAACAAGTTTAAGGTTATTCTTGGTCACACCAAAAAAAAAAAAAAAAAACCCACTAAAAATGCTTAATATAAATGTTAAACATAGATTTATGCACCTGACACTGTAAATATTTGAAAAAGTTCAACAGAAACTAATATTTTTTATATTTTAAAATTTGCCTGTTGAAAATCTTTATACTTCCATATATTGCTGAAGTACACAGACACGCTAAATGATAATATTGAAACAAAATTATGTCACTGACACAATAACCCTTAAGTAGAATTATTCCCAAAGACTATTCTAAATGTATAATATGGTTTAAGACACCTACTGCAATAAATAACTGCACATTTAAACACTTAGGTACTTAGTTTGTATCTATAATGAGTCATAGTTGTGTATTCAACCGTCTATAGTTAAAATCTTACAGACTGAAAAGGTATTGTACTGTAGTAATACCTTTTCATTCTGTAAGATTGAAAAGGTATTGTTATAGTAATACTTAGGATTTAATTTATCTTATTTGCTAGTGTCAGCAAATGAAAATACTGTTAATATAATGCTCTATCTGTTGTCACTACGTTTAATGATGAGTTTTTTGCATTTTGTTGTAGGGTTTCAGATGACATAACAATATTCTATCAGACAATATTAATATTTAATGCAGATGGGGGGCAGTCAAAATGATTATAGCTGACTTGTGAATTCTTGCCACTCATAGAAATTATCATGTTCAACATTTGTGCATTTACCTTTTGGATATTTCATGATAAAGTACAATGTCACCAATAGGGAAATCTGTCTATTACCCCCCTCATCTGGGAGTAAGACATCATCACATTCAACAATTTGAAAACTACCAATAATCTCCTTGCCATAGCACAATCTCAAATTCACAAATATATTCCAAAAACTTTAAATATTCCACCAATTTACAACACCAAACCCTGGTTTATGACTATGGAGGTCATTCCTACAGTGAAACTAAAAGTGAAGCTAAAAACTGTTTTGTAATGAGTTTTAATGACATGGGAGAACAAGATTTAGCATTTACTACAAATACTAAAACTTAGACTTTAATGGGGATAAACTAAAAGGACATTAACCTAATCTGTAACAACATAAACCAATCTTAGTCATGTTTCCTACTCTTGTCACGGTTAGCATCTTAGCAAGAGATAAGGTTTAATTTTCAATACGTTTAAATGTTTTCCAACTACTGTAAAGTGTAAGATAACGGAGTTTACTTAAAACTGTAGCTTTAAAGTGCTTTACCACGAGAGACATTGTACAGAAGTGACATATGAGGAAATACACGTTTGCATTTAGTTAAACTAGGGCCGACGTCAAGAAGCGAAACGAATTATTAAACGAAGCTCAACACGGCTAAAGATTTGTGTATATAATGAAGAGACGATGGCAGATCTTAAATGGTAAATAGTTCACATGAAGGTTAATAATAGAGTATAAAGGAGGCGTGTTTTACTATGGGGTGACACCGTTGTAAGCAGGTGACAGCGGCTAAGCTAACATGTGCTAAAGCTGCTAAACAAGCCTTTAAGTTCAGCATTCTGCAATCACGAATCACAAAATCTCCTCTGTTAGGTCCGGCAGTGTGGTATAAATCTGATTCAGTGAGAAAAACAAGGTAGAAAGCCGCGACGGGCTGTTTTTAGGTGTTTTTTTTACCTGGTGGAGAGAGTCCGACGCCATGTTGGCACCTCGCTCTGGTGACGACAGAGCTCACGTGATTTTCCAAAACAACACGTCAGCCCTACTGCGCAGGCGCGGGACGCTGTCCGTCCGTCTGTCTGTCTGTCCGTCCGTCCGTCTGTCTGTCTGTCTGTGGACACTTCAAAGCTTTGAAGTCTTTGAAGCTTTGTCTTCATGAAAGATCTGAACTCTCTTCTCAAATGTTCTGCTGCTGAAAGCGAGAACAACCCACATTCTCTGCTTCTTTGAGCTTTGACACATTAAAGCTTTGTAGTGTCTTTAAGTTCTGTTGCTGCAATCTGATTGGTAAAATAATTCAAAGTACGGGCGTATTTTGCCCCGCTGGTGGAGCTCTTGTTTTATTTGTTTTGTTTTGTTCTGTTAGAATGTTATATTTTTAACTAAATTGACCAATAGAGAAATAATATTGAAATGATGAAGGCACACCGGAAAACAGCAGCACCCTCAATTACAGATCAGCTACTTATCAATAGTACCAATATCAGCAGCAATAAGTGCGCAAATAAACATGTCAGAAACTGTTTTCAAACTCTCAAGAACACGGTCCCCAACTGTAAAACTTTTACAGTTGGGGTAAAAGTCAGTGGAATCTCTTATTCACAAATATAGACTGATGTAAAACATGGCTACATCCCTTCCAATACTGCATTAACAACAAAATCAAAGAACTGCATTGGAAAATAACTCAAAAATCTTGCCCTACAAATTTACTTATATCCAAATTCAAGGAAACTGAACCATAAAGAAGAAGAAACCATTCCCCATCTCTTTTTTTACTGTAAATATTCAAAGGAAATCTGGTCAAATTTAGAAATGCTTATACTGCAAAAAACATCCATCAAATATAATAATCCACTTTCACCACAAACAATATACAATTTTATATTTAATAAATCTGTGTATTTTGATCGGAAAATGTCATATCCATAAATCTAAATTCTCAAAGTCCAGACCCCGATTTAAAATATGTATCCTAGACATTGAGAATCATCTTCAAACAACAACAATAAATCTATCAAAACATTCAATATTACAAAAGAATTTGGATTTTATGTGTAACCACCACTCAGTTTCTTGTATTATTATATATTTATTTTTTGTATGCATTATCTGCCTCAATTTAAGTTTACATGTGTGCCAATTTGTTATCGTTTTGGCTTTCAGCTATATGTATGTGTATATATATATGTACCGTATTTTTCAGACTATAAGTCGCTCCGGAGTATAAATCGCCAAAAAATGCACAATGAAGAAGAAAAAACATGTATAAGTTGCACTTTTTGTGGGAAATTTATTTGATAAAATCAGAGACCAAGAACCAACATCTTTCAACCTTCATCTTGAAAGGCAAGTTATAGAATGTATAGTAATAAAAACAACCCAATAGAGAACAATCGGTGTATCATTCGTTCATTTTTCAATATAGAGCCAAAAATAAGAAAATGAAAAAATAACTCTTTTCTTTATTATTTGTCTATAAAACCAAAATGAAAATACGGATGGTTTGTTTTTTAATTTTTGATTTATATATAGGATTCATATATTTGGTCTATGGGCTGTCAGTGTGAAAAATTGAATCTATAAGTTGCACCTGAGTATAAGTCGCAGGAACCACCCAAACCCTGAAAGAAAGTGCCACTTATAGTCCAAAAAATACGGGTATGTGCATAACCTCCACTCTACACTTGCCATAATTGCCTCTATATTATTATATTCCTGTAAATTTGTAAATTTTGTTATATTACACTCAACAAAAATATAAACGCAACACTTTTGTTTTTGCTCCCATTTGTCATGAGATGGACTCAAAGATCTAAAATTCATTCCAGATACACAATATTACCATTTCTCTCAAACATTGTTCACAAATCTGTCTAAATGTGTGATAGTGAGCACTTTTGCTTTGCTGAGATAATCCATCCCACCTCACAGGTGCCACATCAAGATGCTCATCAGACACCATGATTAGTGCATAGGTGTACCTTAGACTGTCCACAATAAAAGGCCACCCTGAAATGTGCAGTTTTGTCTCAGCAAAATGCCACAGATGGCGCAAGCATTGAGGGAGCGTGCAATTGGCATGCTGACAGCAGGAATGTCAACCAGATTTGTTGCTCGGGCATTGAATGTTCATTTCTCCACCATAAGCCGTCTCCAAAGGCGTTTCAGAGAATATGGCAGTACATCCAACCGGCCTCACAACCGCAGACCACGTGTAACCACACCAGCCCAGGACCTCCACATCCAGCAGGTTCACCTCCAAGATCGTCTGAGACCAGCTACTCAGACAGCTGCTGAAACAATTGGTTTGCATAACCAAAGAATTTCTGCACAAACTGTCAGAAACCGTCTCAGGGAAGCTCAACTGCTCGTCGTCCTCATCGGGGTCTTAACCTGACTCCAGATCGTCGCCGTAACAGACTTGAGTGGGCAAATGCCCACATTCGATGGCGTCTGGCACGTTGGAGAGGTGTTCTCTTCACGGATGAATCTCGGTTTACATTGTTCAGGGCAGATGGCAGACAGCGTGTGTGGCGTCGTGTGGGTGAGCGCTTTGCTGATGTCAATGTTGTGGATCGAGTGGCCCATGGTGGTGGTGGGGTTCTGGTATGGGCAGGCATCTGTTATGGACGAAGAACACAGGTGCATTTTATTGATGGCATTTTGAATGCACAGAGATACCGTGATGAGATCCTGAGGCCCATTGTTGTGCCATACATCCATGAACATCACCTCATGTTTCAGCAAGATAATGCACGGCCCCATGTTGCAAGGATCTGTACACAATTCTTGGAAGCTGAAAATGTCCCAGTTCTTGCATGGCCAGCATACTCACCGGACATGTCACCCATTGAGCATGTTTGGGATGTGCAAGACCGCATCAATTCTGCAACGTAAATAACAAGTACACAGCCACAGAGACACTTAGTGCTGAGTCACTTTGCTCCTGTAACTGACAAAACCGTCTTAGAGATCGTCTCCAGTCTGAGTTCATCCACATGCTGCCTCCATGTGTTACCCACTAGATTTCTAAAGTCTGTCCTCCACAGTTTACCTTCACCACTCGCTCACATAGTTAACACGCCACTTCAATCTGGGACATTCCCGAGAGATGAGATTTTAAATCAAGATATTGATGTAAAACAACTTATGGACAGCTAACAAGCAGAGGATTTTTTTCTTCATTTGTACCAAAAGTAACAACACGACGTTGCCAAATCCTACACATATGACTGATTAAGAAAATAAAATAGGAGATCAAAGTCAGTACAGAGTAGTGAGCGTAAACCGGTGAAAATGGGAGTGGACTGGCAATAATATAAGAGATTAAAGATTAAAATCTCTCAAAACTGTTACGTATCTCTCTGTATCTGACCCGAACTGCACTCACAAGACTACAGTTGCACAAGAGTTCATACAAAAATACCATTTATGCAGAAAAAATACTAGGAAACCATGGATGAAGATAGATTAACCTTGTGAATCATACATCTGCCTTGTGAATCATACATCTGCCTTGTGAATCATACATCCGCCTTTTAACATAATAAACACCGAAAAAATCCTAAATCCGTTTCTGTGGTTGTCCTACTACTTTGCTCTTACTTTTTAGCACATTTAATTTGAGTTTCTGACCTAACTTTAAGCAAACCTAATACAGAAATGCACAAAAACAGCTACAAAAATTAAGAAATCTACTGAATCACTTCAATCAGCCAAATTCCTTACCACAATCATTGCATTTCATCCTTTAATTGTTCTAAAGATCTCTGCAAAATGCTTTTACTCATTAAGGTACATTTTTAAACAGGTCCTTTCACATCAAAATCCACTTTATTTCTACAGCACGTTTTACAGACAAAACAGTTTCCAAATGAAGACAAATTTAAAGTTAAAATTTGGCAATCATCTGCGTAGAAGTGATGTTGAATGGCAGTTTTTTTTTTTAAAGATTTCAGGTACAGAGCAAAAAGAACGGGCACAAGAACTGAACCCTGGGGGACTCCACAGTTTAACATAGCATAAAATACAGATACGTTACATTTTTACATTTTTGAACGGGACTGAAAAGTAATTTTTGTTTGTTTTGTTTAAAACTTGCTAAAAAGGCAAAACAAGTCAGTTTTTTCTGTTAACAAAGTTCAGCTTCATCACAAACTTGTATCAGAATAATTACATTTTTAAGTCTTATTCTCCGCAAAATATGAGGGAAATACATTTGCTTTTTACTTTGCTTTAGAGCTGCACTGTGGAACTTTTTGTCTGAGGATCCGTCACGTTTGTTTTTATGGATATGTCATTGTTCTTCCAAAGTGTCACAGTTACATCATACATTTATTAAATCACAGGTGGTTTTATTGCTAGTTTCATAGTTTTACAGCTTTATAGCTTATGCGGCACAGTGGCTGAGTGGTTAACGACCATGTATCACAACAAGAAGGTTCCAGATTTGATCCCCAGCCTTTCTGTGTGGAGTTTGCATGTTCTCCCCCGTGTTCTCCACTCACAGAGGACTGGGCAATGAACAGCTGCCCCCGTGACAAAGCCGGATAAAGTGGAAGAAGACCGATGGATGGTTTTACAGTTGTGCTCATAAGTTTCCATAGCCTGGAAGAATTTATGATTTCTTATATATCAGATATTTATGATATCCAAGTACGTACTTGGATATTCAACATGATAATGATCCAAAACACAAAGTGGAGCTGTCACTGGCTCCAGCAGAATAAAGTGAAGGTTCTGGAGTGTTCGTCTCTTCTGACCTCAGTATCACTGAGCCTCTGGGCAGATTCAAGCTGCAGTTCAGACAAGAACCCAAGAATTTACAGGAACTGGAGCCTTTTGCCCAGAAGAATGAGCAGCTTTACCATCAGAGAAAATAACACATCCACAACTATCACAAAAGACTCCAGCTTCACTGGGTCATTTGTGGAGTTTCTGTTTCATTCTGATTTAAAAAGAGGAAACACAGGAGTTTGATAATAAACGGCTTCACCCAAGAAGCACTAACCATGAGGGAAAGAAAAGTTTGTGTGTTATCATTCATGTTCTCTGAAAGATGGACCAGAAATCAAATTCTGTCAGGGTTTGTAAACTTATGATCACAAAACTGTACAGCTCAAATACCTAAACAGACATTCTTAGGCTGAATCCCATTTCACCCCTTGGCCCTACCTCTTACCCCTCCATTTTGCGAGTTCACGTGTAGGTTTAGGTGTGTCCCAGTGACCGCTATGGCAGAGGCGCAGGGGAAAGTGGCAGGACTATATACCCCTGCAAACCAAGATACCCCAAACAGAGGAGTATGAGCAATTTCTCAGAATGCGAAGAAGTTCAAATGTATTTTCTCCATTATTTATGTTTTAAAATGTGTGATAACCGCTGGATTGTCTTAAGTTTAACACTGTTCCAGTGCGTAATGGTCATTTTCTTCATAAAATCCACATGAAAAAATCACTAGTGCTACGATGAGCAGTTATTTGGATATTGTAACCCAAGTAATTATAAGAAATATCGTTGGTTTAACCCTTAGAGAAGCTCAGGTTTTGTTCTTTCCAATGGTCTGTGTGTCGTTCCTCTGACAGTAAGTTTACGTAAAAGCTGGTGGAGATTTCTGATGACGTATGTGATTGTTGAAGGGGCGTTCCAGTTCGTAGGGGTCGACTTTCCACCCCTAATCCTTGTTGCTCAGTTTCAAGGGGCAGTTGTAGAAATTAGAAATGGGATTGACCCTTACTGTGAGTAACTTGGTCTGGTTTGGTCTCATGAAGAAAGTTCCGCACTGTGAAACATTCCAGACAAAGCAATAACGTCTCCATGGAGAAAAGTACTTGTCCTTCCACTAGAAAAGGTACAGAGTGCCTCTTGAAGTACAGTCGTGGCCAAAAGTTTTGAGAATGACTCAAATATTACATTTTCACAGGGTTTTTTCAGGGTTTTTAGGTGTTTTCTCACATGTTTTTATGGTTTACTGAAATACAGGTACGGATACTTTCATACTTTTGCTTTAAGTCAACTTTTTCATGTGACTTGACCATTGGTTGGAAAAGTGTTTGTTTGTTTTTCCTTTTGAACAGTGTTTGAGTTATATTTCTATTGACATGACATGAAGCCCGGCCCCTTCCCGACCCCCTCGCAGCTTCGTACCCCCGACCGGGTGGGCGGGTCTGCTGCATCCAGCGCCTCATGGCTGCAGGATCCGGACGGCTGCCTGCCTACGTTGGGCCTCCTCCACACCTCCCCTCCCCTGTTGCTGGTCCTGTGGGATGTCTGTACTGTGTTTTGACTATGTTGCTGATGCTCTGAGTTTTTTTTGTTTTGTGTACTCACTCCAAACAATATCCCGTTCTGGGGCCTGGTCTGGGGCGGTCCTCTTTTTTCCCCTCCCCCTGTCCTCATGTGATGCTGTTTTTTGTTTATTTCTATCTGCTGCCTGCCTTCCTGTCCGGTCCGTGTTGTCTTCCCCATGTAATATTGTTCTCTTTGTATGTTGTAATGCACGGACGGGGTGACAGGTCCAATTTCGATTGCTTTGTATGTCTTGTACATGTGAAGGAATTGACAAATAAAGGCTGCTACTACTACTACTACTACTACTACTACTACTACTACTACTACTACTACTACTACTACTACTACATCCTACTGTACCAGGACATTACTGAAGTTTATGTAGTTGGTTAATAAAAATGTAGTTAAAAAATGTGTATGCTTCAATCTGTTTTACTACAAATCGAGTCAGTACTGGTAAAAAAAAAAAAGGTTGTAGTAAACAATTAAACATTTTGTTTTGCACCAAAAAGTTTTACTTTTTGTGTACTAGTAATGTTTTGTCAAAAAACGTAAACCTTTAGGGTATGTACTACTTAAAAATGGACATGTTAACCTACAAAAATGACCTTATAGTACTTAAATGTTTAGGATATGCACTGCTTAAATGTTTTTTTATGTAATGAGGTTCATAAATTTCTTTCAGTAGTCCTTGTCCGGTTTTATAGTAGTTAAATAGTTATGGAGGAGGAGCTCTAAGTCTTAAGTTCCACCTCACAAGTTCAAAAGAGGGAAACTTTTTTTACACTCTTTATTGGACCTTTCTCCAAGGTAGGAACCTCCAACCTCGTTTCTTACGCTGGGTGCAAGTTTGTATTGTTGTGATTCAATGTGTGATTGTGTGATTAGGTCAGTTAAGATGTAAATTAATATTCCACATCCACTTCCATTCATCTTGTAATATATTTGGCAGCTTAATCCAAATGCAACGAAAATGATTTATGTGGCATAACCTTGACTGGTTTAAATAATGGCAATAAAAATGCATTGTTGTGGCAGTATATGGCTGTAAATCATACCAAAGTAGGCCAAATCCCAATGACATTTAATACCCCCTGTCCCTTCTCTGGATTAATCTACCACCTAATCACTGTGTCTCTGTGCTCCTATCTGTAAACCAAACCTTTTGTCTACAATCATCTACTAATCATATTAATAATTTATATAATTATAAAATTATAAATAGGTCAAAATTATAAATATGTATTATTAATATATGTATTATGTATAGGCTATATAATATTATAACAAATGCCAGAAACAGACAGTCATTTTGGTCACTATTGGCTAAACTTTAGCTAAAATAAATAAATCTTTCTTTATAAAGCACTTTTAAAAACAAGGGTTACAAAGTGCTGTACAAGCAGCGATAAACAAAAACACATAAAAACAGCACATAAAACAAAGAAAACAGTCAGTGATACAACAAATCAGATTAATTCTACTTAATAAATAAATAAAAGAGATAGAATAAAAAGAAGTAGGGAATAAAAAGAACTAGAACCAGTTAAAGGAAGACCAAACTCCATCTGACTTAAAGTTCTTATCTGGCCTTAAAATAATTCATCTAAATGTTCGCAGCCTTTTACCTAAAATTGACCATGTTCGAATCTGGGTAAAGTCAACAGGAGCAGATATTGTAGTTATTTCTGAATCCTGGCTTTCAAAATCTGTATCTGACAATGATGTTTAGGGGGGGGGAATTTATGTAAATTCAGCCCACCATGTAAATATTTTACAAGCTAAATCACTTTGCAAACAATTTGAATTTTTAGCCCTAAAGATTGAAGTTGCCAAGTGTTTACATATAAATGTAGTCGGCTGCTACAGGCCTCCTACTGCCACTTCAAATGCACTCCAATCACTTAAGGATCTGTTATTTGACCTTGACTCAAATGAAACTGTACTAATTGGAGATTTAAACTGGGACGGAATCTAACACAGCTAATTGTATCCCCCACTCGTCCTAATAATAAGTGTCTTTCAAAGCCCACACTGATTCTTAACAATCTTAACAAATGCCCCACATAAATATTGCTCAACTGGTGTTTTTTGCAATGACCTCAGTGACCACTGTATTGTGGCCACTGTTAGAAATACTAAAATGGATAAAAGGAAATCACGAGTCATTATAAAAAGAGATTTAAAACATTTCAGTGAACAAGCATTTAACTATGACCTTTCTAAGTGCCAGTGGAACAGAACTGATCTTATTCCAGATGTTGAAACAGCCTGGTCATTTTTCTATGAGTGTTTCATGGCTATTGTTAATAAGTACACCCCCTTTAAGAAATTTAGAATTAAAGGTAGAGAGAATCCTTGATTCACACCAGACTTGGCAAATGCCATACAAGAGAGAAATTTAGCTTGGGCAAAAGCAAGGAAAACTGGTCTAAAATGTGATTGGGATTTTTTTTTTAGAAAATTAAGAAATAAGATTAAAAATGCAAAGTCTGAATTCTACTTGTCAAGTACAACTGTCAGCCTAAATGACCCAAAAAGATTTTGGAAAAATCATTAAATCGCTCTCTGTTGAAAATAACTCACAGGCCTTGCCAAATCACATTGTTCATAACTCATCAAATATTTATGACAAAGTTGAGATGCTAAATTGATTCAACCAACATTTTATATCCTCTGCACCTTCCATAAATTCAAATAATCCTGTGAGCCTACCTGAAGAGTCTTCTGATGAGGCAACATTCAGTTTTCAGCCTTTTACACTGTGTCAAGTCCCTAAAATCATTAGATGCACACAAACCTCAAGGACCTGATTTAATTGATCCTCAATTCCTAAAAATAGCAGCTGATTTCATAGCTCAACCTCTGACTTATATTTTTAACTTAAGTCTGAGCACAATGCAAATTCCCAAAATCTGGAAATCGGCTTTTGTCACTCCATTATTCAAAGGGGTCAGAATCAGAATCAGAATCAGAATCACTTTTATTCTTCCCCGAGGGGAAATTTCCTTTGTTACAGATGCAACTGACCAAGAGCATGTAGATCGAAACAAGTTACAAAAATAAGATAAGATAAATACAATAAGATAAAAGATAAAATAGCTCTCTCTGGGAAATGATTTACACCAGTGACATATTTACGACTATATACATGTGTGAGCAGGGAATAGGATAAAAAAGGATAGAGTAGATCCAACAATCTTAAACAACTATAGATCAATATCAAAGCTTTGCATTTTATCCACAATTTTGGAATCTTTAATAAATGAACAGCTGAAAGATTTTTTTTGTATTTCAATGATATACGATGCAATTTTCAGTCAGGATTCAGAAAAGGTCACAGCACCATAACAGCAACAATGAAGGTGATCAATGATATTTCAACAGCACTTGATAATAAGCAACATTGTGCTGCTCTTTTTATTGATTTGTCTAAAGCTTTTGATTCTGTAAACCACACTTTACTCAAAGAGAGATTGATCAATGTTGGACTATCTAAACAGGCAGTTGGGTGGATTTGCAATTACCTCTCAGACAGATCCCAGTGAACTAAACCAGAAAACATTTGTTCAAATATTTTATCATTAACTAAAGGAGTGCCGCAAGGCTCGGTTTTGGGATCACTCCTATTCACACTCTATGTCAACAATATTGGCCAGGATCTAGAGGATACCAAATTTCACCTCTATGCTGATGATATGGTTATCTACAGTTTTGGAAAAACCCTCAGTGACAGTGTCCCTGCAGTACAAAATGCCTTTAACATTATCCAGAACATGTTTCTGAGACTAGACCTTTCACTAAATGCAAATAAAAGCAAGTTAATGCTATTCTCAAAAACAAAAACCAATGTGCAGAATTGTCCTCCAGTTGTCACTCTTCAAGGAGCAGAAATTGAAATTGTTAAATCTTTTAAATATCTTGGTATTTTAATTGATGACAGTCTAAAATTTAAGGGACATGTTGAGCAGCTACTTAAGAAACTGAGGTTGAAAATCGGCTTTTACTATCAGAACAGGTTATGTTTTTCTTTTAATGCCAAAAAGAAATTAGTAGCAGCAACATTTTTACCCATTTTGGATTATGGTGACCTGATTTACATGAATGCCCCATTTCAAATATTGAAGCTGTTAGATTGTGTGTATCAAGCCTCTCTGAGGTTCATCACAAACTGTAACTCTCGCACACACCACTGTGAACTTTACACACGTGTGGGCTGCCCAGCATTGGAGACTCACTCACTGGTATATGTTCATTTATAAGGGTATTCAGCGCCTGCTCCCCGCATATCTGTGTGAATATCTTCAACCAAGAGCAACTGGACATTATTCTTTACGCTCTCAGGAAGCTCTGCTGCTGACTGTGCCAAGTGTTGGCACAGAAGCTGGTAAAGGGCCGTTCCAATATTCTGCTCCCACAACTTGGAACAATCTACAAAAAGACTGGAAACTAAAGGAACTGGTATCTATAGGTCAGTTTAAAATCTTGCTCAAAGGTTTGGAATTGAAATCTATGGTTTGTAAATGTTTTAATTGTTTGTAAATGTTTTAATTGTTTTAAATGCTTTAATTGTAAATGTTTTAATTCTAAAACATTTTATTGCTCGCTTGTAATTGCTTGAATATTGTTTTGATCTGTGCCGCTGTCTTGGCCTGGACTCCCTTGAAAAAGAGATTGTTAATCTCAATGGGACTTTCCTGGTTAAATAAAGGTTAAATAAAAAAAATAAATATATAATGGGTTTTAAGAAGTGATTTAAAAGATTATCCTGATGGTGCAGCCTTATCTCCTCAGGCAGAATGTTCCAGAGTCGAGGCCCCGGACTGAAAAGGCTCAGTCTCCCTTTGTCCGGAGCCTGGAACAGTTAATAAGGACCTACCTGGGGATCTAAGGCTGTGGGAGGGATCTAGAGAATCCAAGCGCAAAGTTTACACAGCAGCACAACCTGATCCAAATGTTCACATCCAGTCCCAGTAACACAACATAACATGCAACACAAGTCATACTTTTTACTGCATGTTTTTGAAATCAACCTTGATCAAGCAAATTTTGTGTGTCCTTTTGAGGGTCTAAGCATGAACAAAGGTCTGGAGGGTCATTCAAGCCTGTTATAAATGCACAGATTTGAATTATTCACTGTTTTCACCAGTCACTCAATCGGCCCTCATGCTGTTTGTCTGTGTTTTAATATGTGGCCCTTGATGAAAAAGGTTTGGACACCCCGATTTACGCACTTTGCATTTACCTATTAACACTATAACACTGTTACCTGTGAGGCTCCGTCCTCAGATTTGCCCAAAACTAACAAAAACAGAACTTGGTCCAGAGCTTGATTGACAGCTGCCAGGGAGAATTGCAGAGGTCTCAAAACAGAAGGGTCAACACTGCAAATATTGACTTGTTGCAGGAACTCAATAAAATCTTTTGATACTCATGAAATGCTTGTAATTGTATTTCAGTAAACCATAAAAACATGTGAGCGCTAGCATTAGCCTGTAGCAGTAGCATTAGCCTGTAGCACTAGCATTAGCCTGTAGCAGTAGCATTAGCCTGTAGCACTAGCATTAGCCTGTAGCAGTAGCATTAGCCTGTAGCACTAGCATTAGCCTGTAGCAGTAGCAACCAGTGCAGAGTTGGGTTGAGGCAGGACAGAGCAGCTGGATCCTCATAGGTCAGAAGTGTGATAATGTTTCTAAAGACTTGAGTTGAGTTCGCCCCCACCCTGCGCACCAGGACGTTTTTCAGGGCTGTAATGTAAAGCAATGGGCATAAACGACATAATGACGTCAAATTTTCTGAAAAGTTCAGGCCCTTCCATAGACCTTCATCAGGGTGCGGCGACTTCAAATACAGTGACATGAGCACATTTAACATGATAAAAATATATCTATGCAGATACATACAATTTTAAACAAAATATTAAACATTTAGCCTAATACAAAATAACTTTATTTATTTATTTATTTATTTATTTATTTATTTATTTATTTATTTATTTATTTATTTATTTATTTATTTATTATTTTATTTATTTATTATTTTATTTATGTATTTTTATCGAGGTCACGTTAGGGAGTACTTGCGCCCTCTATTCACCAGCCACCACTACATTTCATCATTTTCTTTGTATTTAATTTCTGCGTCATGCTTTTAACTTTCGGGGACTTTGCAAGGTATCTACAAATAGCATGTATTCTTAATGAACTGCCTGGTTTGACATCCCCACATTCTATAGGTCTATATTATTTAATACAGACAGGGGGCGGCTAAAATTAATATTGTTAAAATGCAGCTTTTTGTTTTAATACAAGAAGTTAATGGGTTTAGTCACTAATAAAAATCATCATCTTCCACATTTGCATATTTTATGCAGCAGCAGTTGTATAATAATAAAGTAATTATTTGAAGTTTGGTATGTGTTGTGCAGGTTAATCTTCATCAGAGTGCAAGAGCCACTGAGGACTTCCTGTACATCCAGAATAACCTCCAGTTTAAGACAAGAGCAACTACTTCACCTGCCTGACTCAATACCAATGTCCGGGCAGCTGAGTGCAGACACTTCCTCGAGCTCCAAGCAGAATCTCTTGGACCTCCAGGGCCACCCTCCAAATGGAAATCCTGGTGCGGACTCCCAGAACCACAGTCCCATAGGCTCTGCTCCCAGGAGACCGTCTAGTCTTGGAGCTGATGTTTCTGCTCATGGTGTTGTTTTCACTGGAGCGACGTCCTTCCCTGGACCGTTACGTGAGTTAGGACCTGCTCGATGTGGACACAGTCCAGTGGAGCAGGACTCAGACCTGCTGTGTGGCTGGGGGTCTCTGAAACCTAAAGCTCTCCAAGTGTTCAACACGTCACCCTGGGTTCTCTTCTTTCTGACTATGTCTGCTTTCCTCCAGGGTATGATCGTAAATGGCTTTGTTGGCACTGTAGTGACCACCATCGAGAGGCGCTTTTACCTGAGCAGCTCTCAGTCCGGCCTCATCATCAGTGCTTATGACATTGCTTCCTGTGTGTGTCTGCCTTTTGTCAGTTACTTCGGGGGGAAGGGGCACAAGCCTCGCTGGCTGGGCTGGGGCACCGTGATCATGGGTTTGGGCTCTTTGGTGTTTGCCCTTCCTCACTTCACCACACCTCCCTACCAGGTCACCGCACCAGAGAAATCAGATCTGTGTTTAGCCAACAGCTCTGACTTCTCCCATAACAGAGCCAGTGACGGGCTGTCCAGCAGTTTCTCTGTCTTCATGTTGGGACAGATTTTACTTGGCATTGGAGCAACGCCTCTTTTCACATTAGGATTCACTTTCCTGGATGATAATATTGAGGCAAAAAATGCACCAATTTATATGGGTGAGTGAAACATTGTTGTTTAGGTGTCTGTTTATGCTTTTATATCTTTTACATTAAATTAAATGCCTCTTTCTCTTCAGGCATCTTCTACACAGCCGCTACGTTTGGCCCAGCAATTGGTATTCTGTTGGGAGGGTACTTCCTCAGTTTTTATTCTGAAATAACACTGAAGTAAGTTTGGATGTGTAGAAGTAGTGCTAAAAAGAGATTTCTTAATGTGGTACAAAGATGAAATGTGTGATGCTTGATGTCAAAGCACAGAGATGACTCCCGCAAGTCCCCTGTGGGTGGGGGCCTGGTGGATTAGCTTCATTTTGGGTGGAGCTCTGTGTCTTCCAGTGGGCTTTGCCATTCTGGGGTATCCAAAAAAACTACTAGGTAATCAGATATTATGTCCACGTTGAGCATGAGCTGAATACTGTATAAGCTTCTGTGTGCTCCCAGGCTCCCAGGAGACAAACCCCACATGTGAGGCTCCCCAGGACAAAGAGGGCAGCCTCCCCACAGCAGCAAAAGCACCGTACAGACGCACTCTCGAAGACATGCTGAGGTAAGACTGCTGTCCAACCACAGACTGTATATACGAGTGGACTAAGTGAGTGTGACGTCACTATAGCGTTCAGCGTCGCTCGAATGAGGCTCGCGATGCCACAGTTACAGGCTTCATATTTGGAAATCCGACCGCGAGTATCATAGCAACCACAGGAGCCAATCATGACTGAGGTAGTTAAATGTGCCGCCTCCTCAGAGCGGAGATACTCTGCACCTGCACGAACCGCTGGATTTCTGTGATTCTTGAGAATAATAAGGAAACTTTTAGCTTTTATCATCAAACTTTTAAGTTTAAGTCACTGATTTCGGTTCTATGTTCTGTTTTGTACCAACAACAACAGACAAAAGAGTTGCAATTTAACGAAATTCACTTTACTTTATGCTAGTTAAATTATGCTAGTTAAGATTCTAATAATGTTAACTATTGTAATTGTTTGAGATATTCAATCGGGGCAGGAAAGCAGGAAGGGAACTTACTTAGCAGCGAAACTCACTGTCAATCAAACCTGTTGCTAACGCTAGGGGGAGGGACCTCGGGGAATGAAGGCGTCTGATTGGTCCGTTATTTATGTTCATATCTTGATTTAGGAACAAAACAGCGAAATGAAAAATTCAGGATCCTGTGTCGCGCTTCAGACGAACATTTTAAGACCAAAATGTCGAGGCCACAGCAGCAGGTCCAGAGAGAGGAGCGAGAAGATCCCAGTGTGAGTCAATGGGAAAAAGGAGGGAAGGTGCCGGAAGAGCCTCCTGGAGCACTTCCTGTTTGGCACGCGTCGGCTAACGCTTTAGCTATGTCCACTCATATATACCGACTATGTGTCAAATTGTACACACTTGTATTCTTCACAAAACAGTCTAACAATAATACTCTTTAGGTCTCTTCTTCTTCTCTGTTCAAATCCCACGTTCATGTTTCTGTGTTTGGCTGGAGCTCCGGTGACTGGGCAGATATCAGCTCTGAGCGCATTTCTGATCAAGTTCATTCAGTCACAGTTTAGCTACAGTGCCTCCAAAGCAGCAATTATTTTTGGTAAGATTATTTTATTCTTTAGTGCTAAATAATAATGATTATTTGTAGCTACAATTCCTTTTTTTTATTTTAAAAGTCCTATATTATGCAGAATTTACTCTTGTGAGTTTTTAACCGTCTTTGAATGTTGTTACCTCATCCAAAACAAACCTGGACATTTATTTTATTGACACATGTCTGAGTAAAACTTTATTAGACTTTATTGATCCACAAGGGAAATTATCTGGACAGAGAAGCTCAAACAGCACAATATAATAAAATAACAAAGAGTAAACCAATACAAATGGGAATAATAAATTCTAAATAAGTAGCCAAAAAGAGCAAGGGACAAGAGTCAAAGAATAATCATGTAAATGTAAATGTACAAGTCAAAATAAAATAGAAAAATAAGTAATAAAAAATCTCAACTTTATACAAGAGGTCATAAAAAAATACAGTGCGAAAACTTTTATAATGATTGACAGGACGTAGAGTTATCTGTCACCTGAGGACAAGCTGTTGTAAGTTGTATGGAATATTATCTGTGACATAAGGGTGAGTTGTACACTTCCATCCATCCATCCATCCATCCATCTTCTCCCGCTTAATCCGGCTGGGTCGCGGGGGCAGCTTGCTGCCCAATACTCATAGCACCTGACCCCCCCTATGAACCCCTCTGCAGGTGGTGAGCCCACAGGAGGGTGGACAACATGGTCCTTGATGTTAGTTCATAGGGGTGCGGGCATGTTTTGGGTTGATGGGGGAAACCGGAGTACCCGGAGGAAACCCATCCAGACACGGGGAGGAACATGCAAACTCCACACAGAAAGGCCCGGGCGACCTGGGGATCGAACCCGCAACCTTCTTGCTGTGAGGCCTGAGTGTTGCCACTCAGCCACCGTGCCGCCTGTGCCGAGTTGTACACTTGTAGGGAGTATTATCTGTTACATAAGTATTATGTAACAGACTTATGTATTAAGTATTATCTGTGACATAAGGGTGAGTTGTACAGTTGTAGGGAGTATTATCTGTTACATAAGTATTATGTAACAGACTTATGTATTAAGTATTATCTGTTACATAAGGGTGAGTTGTACAGTTGTAGGGAGTATTATCTGTTACATAAAGGTGAGTTGTACAGTTGTAGGGAGTATTATCTGTGACATAAGGGTGAGTTGTACAGTTGTAGGGAGTATTATCTGTTACATAAGGGTGAGTTGTACAGTTGTAGGGAGTATTATCTGTTACATAAGGGTGAGTTGTACAGTTGTAGGGAGTATTATCTGTTACATAAGGGTGAGTTGTACAGTTGTAGGGAGTATTATCTGTGACATAAGGAGTAGTTTTCATGTTAACATTTCCTTTTACCTTTAGTTTAGTAGAGATTGTCATTCAAATGATTCTAGTGTGGAGGTGTAAGGAGTTTAAAAACACGAGAGGAGCACTTCCTGTACCATATGACATCACAAGGTGGAAGGTGGAACAGAGTATTTTCTGTTGCGTTGAACGTGTGAATGAAACCAAACACAACTCCAGGTCTGTTTCTGATCATTATAACAGATCAGAAAATAGTTTAATATAGTATCTTTAAGTATTTCCTTTGTATGACATCGACTCTGTTCCCTTTATTCTCTCGTAGGCGTAATCATTGTAATCGCAGGAACTGGCACCTTCTTCGGGAGCTACCTTATTAAAAGATTTAAGATGCAAATTCGAGGCATGATCGGATTTTGCATTGTCTGTACATTGTTGGGAGTGCTTACAAATCTCCAGTTCTTGATCTACTGCCCAACCGTTCCCTTGGCTGGTGTAAATGTGCCGTACGCGTCAAATCATCGGGAGAGCAGGACCAGTCTACTTCAGATGAACAGGTGGGACTCAAGTAAACATCAAGTTGATTTTTGCTCTTGTTCCACTCACAAAATGGCTGTCACAACCCATGTTCTATCTAGGTCTTATCGTATATGCTTTTTTTGTGTGTGTATTTGATTAAAGTTGAACTCCGGCACGTTTGAAGCTAAAGTCCATTAATAGAGGAGGTGGAATTCTGTCAGAAGCCAAAAAACGGCACAGATCAGTGTTTCCTCGGTGGAGATCTCACTGTGGCAGTGAGTCTGTCAAGGCAACAAACTAGTGTAGTGATGGGGGCAAGTTCTGAACTTCCACGTAAAACACCAATTTGCTTCACACTGAAGAAGCTTAACACCACTTTAACCCATCTGACAACAGCCACGAGTCTGACAAACAAAACGCTCTGCCTGGTTCACTCATTAGTGTCTGGAAACGTTAGAAAACAACTTTATAAGCACCTTACACTTCCCTCTGCTGATTTCCCACTGCACAGGCCAAAGCCCAAAAGACTCGATCGCCGATGTCGTTTCTAATCCCATTTATTTACAAGTGAATTATATTTTTTGAAAAACGCTTTAAAAAAATACATTCCCAAACCATTTTCTTTCAACAACTTTCAGTTTCTTCTTCACCGTCAGTAGTCGATTCTCACTTGTTGCTTCTGGAGTCGACAATCGAGTCTTTTGGGCTTTCTCAATGCACAATGGGAAATCGACAAAGGTAATGCTAAGGCTGCTTATAAAGTTGTTTTCTAACGTTTCCAGACACTAATGAGTGAACCAGGCAGAGCGTTTGGTTTGTTAGACTCGTGGCTGTTGTCAGATGGGTTAAAGTGGTGTTAAGCTTCTTCATTGTGAAGCAAATTGGTGTTTTACGTGGAAGTTCAGAACTTGCCCCCATCACTACACTAGTTTGTTGTCTTTACAGACTCACTGCCACAGTGAGATCTCCACCAAGGAAACACTGATCTGTGCCGTTTTTTCGCTTCTGACAGAATTCCACCACCTCTAGCAACGGACTTTAGCTTCAAACGTGCCTGAGTTCAACTTTAAATAAAGTGTATGTCTGTCATTTGCACACAGCCTCCACACAACAGTTTCAGATTTCTAGTTCATAAATGGATGTCCTCTCTACAGCATGTGAGCCTATCTTAAGTAAAAAATCTTGTGCTTTGACATTCTTTGTTTTGTATATTTTGCAGCCCCTCTGTGGATGAGCAGTTCACATCTCAGTGCAGCACTAACTGCACTTGTGACAAAGTGTTCAGGCCCGTGTGTGGAGCAGATCATGTCATGTACCTCTCTCCCTGCTACGCTGGCTGTACCTCCATCAACCTCACCTCCAGAGGAGAGGTAACATACACGAGACAAAACTTCAGCCCTTTGAGAATAGGTGAATCACTGTCCACCTCCGGTCAGAGGTCACCTGAGCAGCCAGTCCGGTCTGCATCCTGTTTGAATCCAGAAGGGTCTAGATCAGGACCACAGAGCGCGACAAACCTCCATCCAAACTGGGAACGGTCCAACCACTGCTGCTGATTTGTAGCATGAATCTCTCAAATGCAGAGAAGACATCTCTCCAAAACTTATTTTACCTCCTAAATAAGAGTTAATGCTTCCTTTGTTGATTCAGCAGAAGTATGCTGTTTTTTCCTTTAACTGTTTGTTTGTTGATGGAGGGGAGCATGACCCTCTCTGGTTAATCCGTCCTCTAGAATCAGGGAGACAGGACAGAGTTCCAGACCCACTTGTCTTTGTGTTTTGTGTCTGTGTGTTTCTGGCTGGACAGGTGAGGTCAGAGGGTCAGAGGGAGCGTCTGCATCAAAAACATATCACCACTTTCAGAGTTACAATGAAAATATATTTATCTCGCTGACTAAAATCATTAGGGATTTAAATGAAAAAAAAGTATGACATTTCCAAGTATCACTTCTTGTAATTCTTATTGTTAAAATATAAGTTTACTTGTGATCACCTGTGCAGACTGGTGAGGCTGTATAAGTGAGCAGAGCTGCTGTAACCAGCTGTGGAAATGCTAAGTGAGCATGGCTGTTAGTTTTTTGCAATCGTTTTAGCACATCGTGTTTAATTTGAACATTTGATTTAAACAGGAGGACAGGCGCTCACATCATTAAGAACATTTCTTATATATTCCCACAGTTCTCAGACTCTTTCTCAGGACACTTGGCGCAGCTCTCGTTCACAAACACGATCAGTGAATTCAGCTTTCAGTTCAGTTCAGTTCAGTTCAGTTCAGTTCTCATGTGCTGAAAGAATCAAACAAGACCGCCACCTTTTCTTCACAGTATTTGAATAAAATACGGTAAAATCCTCTTGTGGGCTCACCACC